>CM067501.1:12546079-12813579 GCA_034509495.1 Acestrorhynchus altus
GTTTATGGACTAATTCTGTCTTACCTGTAATGAGTTGGACCATTGTGTAGCACGAATCTGAGGACGAGGAGGTGGAGGAGGAGGAGGAGTAGAGAAGAAAGGTAAATTGGAGGAGAAAGTAAATGTGGCAGGAAAACCTACGTAATGTCTATTTATATATACAATATGGGCAAAAATATTGGGACACCTGCTCATTTATTTTTTTCTTATGATGGTTTTGCAAAAGAGTTTATCTTGCTCTGTTGGAGAATCTGTCTCTACTGTCCAGGGAAAGTTTCTGATAGATTTTGAGCATTGCTGTGAGGATTTGATTGCATTTAGCAACAAAAACTTTAGCGAGGCCAGGATGCTGGATGATCACCACCCCACCTCATCCCCAGCTCCGCAACTCATCCCAAACGTTTTGGCTGGAGAACCATCATAAAAGAGAACACAGTTCCTCTGTTCCACAGCTCAATTATGGGGGGCTTTAAATCCATCTAACTCATGTTATTAGGTATGGTCAGGTTTATTATGTTTGTTTATTAGCTTCTATTCTAAGCCGTGTGTGTATTTGCATATTTAGATCAGTAATGGGTGCAACTTAAAGTAGCTGGATGCTTTCACTATGTCCACAAACATTTAAACATAGTTTACTTTAAACATGTTAATCCCTTATTATATAATAGAATAGTCCTCGAGGAGTGGTTTATATTTGCCTGTATGGAGTTTTAGAAACTGCAAGAAATTGGCAGGATTAGGGCATTTGAAACCAAGAAAAATGACTGCTGTGTCCTTTCTAAGCTAAGGCTCTGGAGACTGGGAGGCTTACAGCTCTGCCAGAGCCAACCTGAGGAATATTGGGTTATACAGGAAAATGAGAAGGGAGGGCCTGTTTGCACTCTTATTTTGAGCACACAGTGTTCAAATTTCTAAATACATTTTCCAATAAGGGATGGTACAAATGATGTTTTCGTTGCTTTTTATTTTATTTGGACTACTGTCAAGTAGAACTTATTATTATAAATTTCACTGTCAATCTATTTATTACAAATAACTCAGCAACATTATTGCATTTCAAGTTTAAAAACAGGCTGAATGATTAATGATTCATTTCCAAAACAGGATTTCTGAGATATAAGGGGTTATTTAGTTATTATAAGCTAAAAGAAGAAGAAGAACAACAACAACAAAAAGAAACAGTAGGTGCAAATCATAAGTAATTTGTTTTATCAAAACCTGGTTAAACAATTATACAACATTTTGCAAAGATTTTCATCTGAAATGAAGACATACTTGAGCAGCCTACGATCTCCTGAAAAGGACATTATCTGACGTGTGATTGTCTCCTATAAATACTCCCATAGAGTAGTTTTTGGTGAATGAAAGTAGTAAGAGCATAGAAGCAGTGAGTTAGCAGATTTCCTGTTTGAGTTGTGACATTGGGATTGCCATAAAAGGGACTGACTCTTCTGACACCTAGTCGATTACAGCGGACACGTCCGATGATAAAGCAAACAGATGAAGAACAGGAAATGACACCCTGCTGTGGTATGTTGGGAAAATTTCTCTGAAGATGACTGTCTGAGTGTTAGGGGTCAGAGGACCCTCTTCAAAATCATTTACTCATCAGGGAAGAGCACTAACCCTAACTTTACCTTGAACACACTATATGAGAGAGAAAAAAGACTCAACAGGGAGAGGTTTGGGCCACACAGGCTGAGAACGCTCCTGTGGTAGATGCATGGACAGATATGTTTCACTGTCCCAACCACACACTGCGATGTGTAACAGTGTTCCCGCATACCTCTGAAAATCCCACTGATCTAGGGTTATTGTTGATGCTGTTGTCTTTTAATGCTCTGCAGCTTCTGTGAGGCTCTATTAACCTCACTGTCCTTTTGTCCAAACCCTTTTCAGATGTTGAAGAGCTTCACAAAGCAAACAAAGAAGTGGAGCGAGAGAGGAACAGTGGGAAAACATGAAGTGAGAAAGACAGCAGAAAGAGACAGAGAGGCATGCGACGGTAAAGAAGTACCAAACAAAACTGATTTCATTTTAAATCTAATCTATATATCTGATGTTACTCATTTTTTATATTCTATATCTATCTATCTATCTATCTATCTATCTATCTATCTATCTATCTATCTATCTATCTATCTATTACAATTTTAGGTCAGTTTATGTACCTTTAAGTATTTTCATCCATTTTCACAGTGGTTCTCTAACTTTTTAGACCATGTACCACCCATGAGCATACTAAACTAAAACCAGTTACAGGGCATTTCACTGGAACTCATGTGCCACACACAGTTATACAGAGTAGGCTAGATCATTCATTCTACATGTCCTCTCTTGCCAGTGTTTTTTTACCAACTGCGTGGTGCTTTGCCCACTTGCCATCAATGAGCTAGCATGGCAGGAAGTTTGATTACGGTTTCTGTTCAGTAGGCCTACTGAGACATCTCGGTTTGAGAGAGAGGAAAACAACAGGATTACAGTGTAGTGGACTGTGGCATCTACATGGCATCCTTTTGAACCCCAGGTTATTCAGCTATTAATCCTAATGCAGAAATGATTGTGAATGACTTGGTAACCAGTTGGTTCAGTATATGTTGTGGAGTTCCACAGGGTTCCACTGTAGGGCCTTCAAAATTGATGTTAATAATTATTGTAGTGTAGTTATGAGAGTATAGAATTCACATGTGAGCTTATATTCAGGCTCCAACAAGTCACTACAACTAACTGCAAGCAAATATAATGTGATGAAAATTAGACTTTATACATATTTCAATCCTTAATTAGAGCATGCAGCAGATTTTCTGGTGTACCACCTTGGGATATTTCATGTACTACCAGTGGTTCAAGTACCACAGTTTGATAATTGCATTAGCACATTGTTGAGATTTGTATTATTAATTTGTATAATATGTAAAATAACTGCAAATGAAATTATATGTTTTCAGAAGTTAAAATGACACACAATGTATAGAGTTAAGTCTAAGAATCATACAATATTCTTTCAATAAAATTATTGTCATGTACCACTCCTGTTACATTCCTCCCTCCACCCTTGCTCCACCCATTCCCATCTGTATCTCATTTGAAACCCCACCCTTTCGTTATCCAGTCCCAGGTGTGTGGAATGTTGTCCTTGCATTTAAGACCCTCTGTTTTAGTCAGTCTTTGTCAGTCTTTTTGCTTGTCAGTTTGGTACACTGAGGCTTGTATGTAACTTGACAGATCTTTTGTTGCTGTTCTATGATTGTGTTGGTTTATTGGTATGTTTCCATATATTTGTTTTCATATCTTATTTCCATAGTTTGTCAAGATAGTAGATCTGCCTACATTGTCTGTCTTTGTCTGCTCTTCAAATGTATCTTGAGAATTGTTCCATTTGTAGACTGAATTTAGAATTATTTCACAGTCTAAGATACAGTTACATGTCAAACGTCAAAAGGAAATCAGTACGTAAACTGGATATGAGTGGCATTACCTCAGGGGGTGACTTTGGAAACCATAGCTGTATAAATTCAGGTGTTAATTTGTGGCCAGACACAAAAAAGATTGTTGTGTCTGAGGTGTAAACATAATTTTCAGTAGTATATAATTAAGGCCAACATTTTATTTATGTTCAGATTTACACGTGTGTTGGTTGATGCCTGACATATTGTGAAAGCCTACAGTGGAAATGGTTTGGGAAACAGTGGATGGTTTTGGGAAACATGTCAAACTCCCAACAGTTTGCAGGAAAGGATGTCAGTATGTAAAGTAATGTGTAAAACTCTGATGGGAAGAAGCTACTGATCAGCAAAAACAGCAAACATGGTTTATTTATTATTTTTAATATTAGGTACAAACAGAGAAGTGGAAAATTCCATACCCAATGAAAATGTCCACAGATCCAAATATTTAACCTAGCTTTTACAGCATTTTAGAAATGCCTAAATGTATAACAAGACTATTTACAGTAGAACAAAAACATATTTATAAAGAAAATACATTGCAGATCACACTTTCATACATTCTTTACTTCGACAGAACATCAGTCAGTCAGCCTTCATTCTGATCAGAGTTACAGTGGATCTAGAGCCTACCTGCAATCATTGGGCACAAAACCCTTTTGTATGTTAGGAGAGGCAGAGAGCTTTTCCATTATACTAATGTCATATATAATATCCATACATTCATTCACTGTAGGTGGCTCTATATATTTCTGGTAATTGCTTTTTGAATATCTACCAGCAGTATGAGAGCCAATTTCCTAACATTGCTGTGCCACACTTGGATTGGAATGTTCCTTGGAAGAACTTTAACTTTACTGACATTACTGCTTCCTCCCAAATTTGCATTGCAGTGTTAACCCACAGATTATTCTTGTCTATATTTATATGCCTTAGTTTATTATCTGCAAACAAATCTGCAAACAAAGCTCTCTCAATTTCCATCCAGGTCCGTCTTGTGGAATATGTTGGATTTAACCAATATAAGCTCTTAACTGAGGTGCCTAACAGTAATCTTGTAGACAAGGAAGATCCAATCCTACCCTTTCATTTGATAACTACTATGCTTCATATCTAATCAAATGCAGTCATACACACTTAAAATGATGGTTGTTCAAGAGGTTCTTCAGTAAAGAAAATGGTTCTAAATAGAACCATGAAAATCTGAAGATTCTTTCCATGCTTAAAGGGTTCTTTGCATTGTGTAAGTGTTCTCCATATTGAGGGAGAATGCACTGTGGTCTATATAGAACCTTTTTGAAAAGGGTTCTCTTATTTTTATAATGTCAAACTTGTAATAATAGTAGAACCCCTTTTGGTGCCATATAGAACCATTTTGAAATAGGACCATCTACAGCTCATTCTCCAGCAATCTGAACCCTTCCATGATGCAAAGAACATTTAAGCACATAAAGGGTTCTCAGAGTGTTCATGATTCTATTTAATACCTTTGAAGGACCCTCATTTTGTGTAGGAAAGGTGAAAAAATCCTCAATTTTGATAAGTGCGCATTAAATGTGCAGAGGTGTGTCATCTGTAGAAGATTTGTCACTTATTGTGAAGTCAATCCACAAAACATGTAATTTGAGTAGCTGCACACGACTGAAGCTATAGAGAGAGAGACTGAAAAGCATCAATACCCCTGTGGAATGATTTTAAATGCCTTTTCACTCTACCCACGTCACTGTCCCTCTCCTGAAAATGACTGCGGTGTGAAGGCCAGAGCGGAGCACTTCACCTAACTGAGCCTAGTCACGCACGGTGGGGTGTTAAGATAATGATAATAAAAGGCCATGAACAAGGGGACCGTTTGATGTGTGCAGTCTGAGAACATTAAAGACATGCAGAATGTTCATTATCAGCAGCGCTGGGAAATCTGTATACCTGTGATTTCCATCAGGTATAATCAGGCATGTGTGAAGATGATTTAACTCTCGCTTGGCGTAATTGAAGACGAGCTTTAAAGCGGAAATAATAACAGTGCTTTGTAGTCAGATAAAAAAAAAAAGAAAAGAAAAGAAGTCGGTCTTGTCTAGACTGCTACCGAGAGACCATTCAGACTGGTTCTGAGCACACATTGAAGTAAAGGGTGGGGGGTGGAAACCCAAATATGAAACCAAAGCAATGCAAAGGTCACATGCGGGGTCATAATGGTTGTCTGAGGTCATGTCAACTGCAGGTACCTGTGACACACCTGTTAACCCTTTATTTTGTATCAGTAATATAAAAGGCCAATAACATATCAGTAGCAGTAGTGAAGCAGTAAATACTGTGTCTTTAAGATGTACAGTGGAAATAATGTGTAAATGTGTAAACTGTGTAAATGTGTTTCTGAGTCTCTTCTGAGATGCCATGCTTGCAGCAGGCTGTTGCAGCAGTTTGTTAGTGTTTCTCTGTGTTTCAAGAACATTACCTCCGTTTATTGTTTATGGTCGTGATACCATTCACCATCTCTAGTTTGGGATCATAAACTGCAAACAATATTTTGGGAAATTGGTCACTGACACACCAATTTGTTTATACCAATGTGTGACTACTTGCATGGTGGAAGACCCTGATGGGCTCCAAACCAGAGACCCATCATCCAACCGGAGATCCAAAAGTGATTCAGAGGCCACAGATCTGCAGAGAAGCAGTGGGAAAAGTTGTGATTCTACAAACCCTGACTGCTGTCAGTAATAATGTACATATTCACTACTACAGAGCTACTGATGTTAACTAAGGTGCCGCCTGAATTCTGTTTAATGTGCTTTATGAAAACCTAGCTATGTGAACTGATCCCTTAAACTTACGCAAACATCAAGGCCTCCCATTTGGTGGGAGTTGATTGAAACCGTGGAGACTGTGGAAAAATGGACCAGACAACAATAAAGGTTTGGCTCATATGTGGCCAAAAGTGGCCAAGATTTGGCCCAAATGTGTCCACTAACTGTGGGTAAGAGGGAGGAGGTGGACTGGTAATGTTTGTAAACAGTAAGTGGTACAATCCGGGTCACATTACTGTAAAGGAGCAATTGTGTACTCAGGACAGTGAGCTAGAAGTGGTTTGCATGTTCACATTCACAACATGACGAGGGCGTTATGATTGGAATGTTCTTCTTGAAACACATGCTGAGGACATCTCACAGACTGCGTAACAGACTACATAAACTTTTGTGTGTAGAACACTGTGCATTCTAAAACTGTGCATTAGAAACCTAATCCTAATGCTGGTTCAAATTCTAACCTTAATACTAACCTCAACCCAGCCATATCCTAACCCTGGCCCAAATTCTACTCCAATTCCTAACCTCAACCCAAACATAATATTAACCCTGGCCCAAATTCCAACCCTAATCCTAACCCTGGCCTTAATTTAACCTTAACACTAACTTCAACACAAATCTAATCCTAACCCTGGTGCAAATTGTAAACCTAATCCTAACTTCAATCCAAACCTAATCATAACCCTGGTCCTACGTCTAACTATGGAGTCTGGATCTGTTAGAAAAGTGTGGGTTGGGCAGCACCAGCACTACTTAAATATAGTGCAAGAACCTCATTCTGATATCTGAACTTCAAAATGACACTAATTGAAATCTCAGAAGGAACCCTATCCAAAAGGAGACATTTTACTTTCACTTTGGAGCTTCTGCAAGACAAGGAACATTAAAAAAACTATTCTAGTCCCTTTAAGATTCTGTGGTAATTAAGTTAAAGGCTCAATGAAAGAGACTCAGCAGAGATTACAATCTGCTGGAACATAGGGGGACTCCCTTCGCCCTCTCCTTCTCCCTCTCCTTCTCCTCTCCTTTATTTGCTGGCTGCTGACAG
Source organism: Acestrorhynchus altus (assembly GCA_034509495.1). Classification (NCBI taxonomy): domain Eukaryota; kingdom Metazoa; phylum Chordata; class Actinopteri; order Characiformes; family Acestrorhynchidae; genus Acestrorhynchus; species Acestrorhynchus altus. Next base: position 12,553,378 of record CM067501.1, read on the forward strand.
ACATGAACACAATATCCTAGCACTAGCACTCTTCACTCTCCATCTTCAAAAAGAAAGGGTCTAGAGATGAATACAAATATAATACCTCAGAAAGAGACACTATTATTGTTTAAGGGATTCGAGGCAGATTTAAAGGGACAATCATTGATCCAATTAGATTGAATTTGTATTAATTTATGAACATTACATATTATGTTACCTTTGGTCACATGGGGGGCAGGGATGGACTGGACTTAATTCAGCCCTAGATTTTTATACAGGTCCGGTTTCACCTAAAGCGTGGTGGGGGGTGCAGTTTTGTTAATGGTGGGGGGGGGTCTTTTGATCAATTTTGGTTTTTCTAACATGGAGTGAAGTCGACCCTTCACCCTCTCAATGGCCCACACCAATAGCAGCCCACCAGGATGTTCAGTCCATCCCTGTCAGAGGGTGTTCCACCAAGTAACTTAACTAATTAAGTCAGACTTTTTGAGACATGATGTATATTCATTTTCTAACCACTGTATGTCCAATATGACCCTCAAACCTAATTCACTGTCAGTAAGATAGAGAGCAGTGGTATCATAACCCCTTTCTGCAAAAGATCAGCCCCACCCTCTCTATGTGCATTTGGTCAATAGAAACTCTCCACAAAGCAGGTTGAGGCAGACATAGGAGGAGATATAATCAGACAGTCATTAAACAGGCCAGCCCTGTCCCTACACACACACACACACACACACACAAACTCCCACACACACACACGCCTCCAGTTGCAGGCCCACCCACACATTTAGTCTCGAATCTTGTGACCAGAGGACGCGGCACAGACGAAGATGGGATCTGTGAGAACCAGGTGGAACTGGTCCCCAAAGAGAACAGCTGAGAGAAGGGCATGCTCCACATTAGAGACCCAGTGAAACTCGAGCAGCTTCAGTCACAGGAAGTGAACTGAGTACAGGGTATTGTGGATTAAGCATGTCTAATGCAATGTTTCAGTGTTAGAGGAAACTACAGAATTTGGATACATAGTCTGTGGGGGTGTGAGAGAGAGGGAGTGTGTTTGAGGGAGAGAGGAAAAGAGAATGAGAAATTATAAAATAATCACAATTTAAGATGTAATATATAATTATAAAAAACAATAACTCAGGTTTAAAAATGTCATGGTCGCTGATGATTTCAGCGTTAATTCTCCAACTACAAATGGTCAAACCAGTAAAGCTTGCTGAATGTACTTATACTGAGCAAGACAGAGAGAGAAAGAGAGAGAGAGACCCATGCTATTGTTTATTGTAAAAAGATGTTGTCCCTTTATAGCCCCTATGGGTGGCCTCCTTCACCGCCACAAAGGTTTACAGAGTAGAAAGAAAAGAGTCTGGTGTCAGAGTTCACTCTGGTCAGAGAGGCATCATATGTAACAACTGTCCCCACTCTGTAAAAATAAAAAAATGCAGACAGGGAAATGTTACTACGTTTTGCCTGATGCTGCTTTTTGCAATGAAATAATAGACATCTCACATATGCCTCTGATATGTTACAGCAAACCCAAACAATCAAGAAGAGTAAACTGTGAACACACATTCAGTCAATATACTCTTCAACTGTAAACATCATTAAATATAACATTCACTACAATTGCAATGAAATGAAGGTCACAATGTCACAATGGTTCAATCCTCACGCCAATGTGTGCCTGTAAAGAGTTTGGTGTGTTCTTCCCATGTTCATGTGAGGTCCCTCTGAGCACCTCTGCACAGGAGATAAACTGGTCATGCTAAGTTACCCCCTATACATTATATATTTGCTTTTAAAATGTCCTCATGTCACTTCCCAAATTCTCCTGCATTGTGCACTGGCTCTGCTGCGAAGTGACAGGGAGACATTTAAACTAAATATCTAAAAGCATTGAAAATACGTCAACTCGTAATGTTTGTTGTGAGTATTGTTAATTACTCTGTGTCAATTCTAAATCATACAGACAAAATAAAAATCGGCCTAAATCAGCCACTAAACATCAGCTGGAAACTTCAAGTTTGGGCTACTACAGCTTTACGTTCACATCTGAACTTACAGATATTTTCAGTACAACAGAAACCAATAAAGACATAGCATTCCAACCCTGGACTGTAATTTAACTCAACATTTCACTGCCCAGAAGAAGCACTAGCAGTGGATGAGCATCAGTTTATTTTAACTCTCTTTGGACAAAGTGCCTTTTTGTAGACATCTGTTGTTTATCAAAATTATGGTTTCTGGCAATATCCAGTTCCATGTGAGAAGAATGGCTTCAATTGTGCTGCTTATATCTGTGATGTAATCACACACAATGCCTCAGCCAGGGACCATAAACACGAGGAGAAACATGCTTGTTTACTGAAGGTCCTGCGTAAAACTTTGTTAAAATCCCTACTGCCATCATTCTCGTTGAAAAGCAAATCATATGTGTGTTTTTTTCCTACATATTTGTTTATTTACTGTATGTATTCTTGTTATCATGATAGATGGATTATACTTTTGGAATGTCATGTACGGGCTTGTGTGAAGAGGGAGCAATGTGGAGGGTGGCCTGCTTGAAAAAAAGGCTCCATCCACCTACCTACCCACCCATCCATGCACCCTGTCTACCTATACAAGTAATCTTCAGTGTGGACCAAAGCAGGATGGCTCTGTTGGTGAAGTAAAGTTGGACTTTCTGGAACAGAAAAGTAAGCTGCTGGACACTTTGAACAATACCTCACATCCCCTGAACTGAACATAGGAAAATCAGAGAAGCACATTTATTGGCAGACTGACACAGCTGCAAAGTTAAAGAGTGGCATGTGAGATCATTCCTACCCACTGCAGTAAGGCTCTCTAATGAGTGTCTTTACAGAAGGGACAGTACTGATATCCTGCTGACTGAACTGAGCTGAACTACACTCAACAGCTCAGTGTAGAGTGTGTCAACAGTATCTCTCAGTATCTATAAAACACTACTGTTATCACACTTTAACTGTTACGAGACTCTCACTTTCATTATATAATGCAGGCTGATATTTTTTGCTGAAAAAAAAAAAATAAAATAATGTTTACGTTCCATATAATCTAACCTGAAATACACATTGAACTTTTACTTGGAATGGAAATTTGTTTTTAATGCTGTAGATAAATTAAATTTCACCAAGTGAATAAAGATTAAATGGCGTTTTGACGTGAAAATCTGTGACTCACCTGCCCTCATTATTGAGCTGAAAAGGATGACCAGAGAGGCCTCTGGTCTGCTGGTGAGAGTATTAATGTCGCACCAAGTCACCTTCAAGCCCTCTTAAAGCACTTTAAAGCCAGTGAACAAAGAGGTGGTCTTTGCTCTGCCCTTTAAGGTTTGAGGAAATGAATGTAAACTAGCATGTGATAGAGATTTAATGCACCATACATTCTCATGTGGGAGTGTGAATTGACCTGGCTGGCCAATTGCACTGAAAAACATTATTAATATGTTATTACTTACTGATGGTTCTAAGGAGATTTCAGGCTGCAATTTTGTCAGGCATTACATTGAATCCAGGGTACAGAATTTGAGAATGTGAAAAGCTTTTGGGGCCAATCCGATGAGGAACGTTCTGTGTAACTTTTTGCAGAGTTATAGGTTAGAACTCATGTGTAACAGGTTTGGCCAGAATCTTCAAAGAGGAGTTTATTATTTATAGGCTTTTTAGCTCTGTATATTGCATGCACAAAGATCATAAATTCTATAGAGGGAGATTCTTGCACTGAATTAACTTGTCAAATCTGGATCCCCAAGCATTTACATAGCTGTGCTTACAATAATCCTGCTGGAGGGAGTGTTTAACAGTGCTGTGTGTGTATCCTCTAGCACTCAGTGGTGTCTGTGCAAGGAGTTCCCAAATGGAAATTTTGTTGCCAATATAACTTAAAGTTTTAAAGTTTTAAATCTTAAAGTTCGATGTAAATGCAGGAAACCGAGCTGGAAATGTTATCAAAATCGCAGGATTGGCAGTTTATTCAAATGTATTGGTGCACTGGCAATCCTATTAAGAAAATACAAATTGTTAGCTGTTGAAATGTCATCTTTGCAGTAAGTAGGTTCTTGTCTGGTAAATTATTATTTTGCATCATTATTTATATTCTGTAGACTAACTTAAATAAACACTAAATAAGAGTAAAATAAGAATATATATATATATATATATATATATATATATATATATATATATATATATATTTTTTTTTTTTTTTTTTTTTTTTTTTTTTTTTCCTATGAAGATGCTGCTTTAATAATAAAATAAATAAAATATAACAAATGAGCAGTACATGAACAGTTTTAAAGGGTTTAAATTTACCATTTCCAAGGCTCTTCCCAAGTCCAGTATTTACAGATGGAACTGACTAAATCCATACGGTAGCTGGTGTTCAGAGAAATCAAAAATGAAAAAATGTGATCTAACCAACAGATCAATAACTTAACTAACCAAATTTCATATGATTTATTAAAGAAAATAATTGTTTTAATCATTTCCATTCTTCATTCTGAATATTCAAATAAACTAATATTAAAATACATTTAACATTTCTTTTTTTTCTAATTTAGTTCTAACTGTAGAATTTTCATTTAAGCTTCTGCCTATTAACAGCATTTATGAATGCCTTCACTTATTTGTTTTGCATAGCTGTATTTCAATAAACAGCTTATGTAGTTTGGAGTCTATATTAGTGTAATAAAGGTTCTGATATTATTCTACTGAGTGTGTAGTTCATGTGCATCAATCATGTGATGGGTACTGAACACCACAGCGAGATACAACAAGAAAAAATAACCCATTTGGGAGCACTTACCCCTTAAAAAGAGCGTGAGGTGCTCTGTCATGCTAAATTGCACTTGACCCATGTTGTACTCTGTGCTCAGCATGGCTTCCTTTCAAACACCATGAGTGGTCTATATCATTCTCAGTGTGTTATATAGCTTATTAGCTTATTTTGCCTTGTGTAAACCATTTTTTCCTGGTTTGACTTGGTTTTCTGTGCAAATTTTTATATAGTTGCATCTGCTATGTTCTGTACAGTACAAGAAACAGCTCCAAAATATATACCATTGTGAAACAAATATTTATTTTTCATAGATTAATTCAAATGAGTGGCAACTTAATCCTTTTTTGAATTTGAAGTTTTTGCCCCTTTTTTTACATTCCATTTACATTTGCCAAAGTTTTGCCAAACGCATACGTTTTTCATACGTTTTCTCCCAACAGCCAGTCTATCCCTGTCTCAAATTATTTATATTTATTATGTGAAGTGAAATATTTTAAACTTTTGTACCTCATATGATTAGGATGTTACAAAAAAAATGTCAGATATCATTCTTGTCTAACTCCTCTGTCTTCCCATCTCATCATCATTGTTGTCTTTCTCCCATGTGCTCCTGAGCGAGTGTCGTTTTCAGGTCTTGTCACCGCCCTTGCTCCGCCCATTCCCATCTGTGTCCCATTTGTTATCAGGTCCAGGTGTGGTTAATGTTGTCCTGTTATTTAAGACCCTCTGTTTCAGTCTGACTGAAACTGCGATAATAATTATCATTTACGACCCAGACAGTGAGCTTTTAAATCCTGATTTTCACATTTTTGCACAGTGCTTTATTTGTTACATACTGTATAGTTGCATATAGATACCATTTAAAAACTAAACTGTCAATGCATGTCAATGAAATATATCAAGCCTTTAATTTTACTTTTGTAAAACATATGCATTCAATTCCTTTTCAAACAGTATAAATACTGGATTTAGTTCAGCAGACACAACCAGGGTCATGGGGGAACCTGCTGACCTGACTGAAACAGAAATGCAACGTTTACTTTCAACTGAAAAGAGAACATTGTATAGCTGAACAACAGTCCAGTTATTCTGACAGTTTATCTGGTTCAGTAGGAGCCTGATATTAGAAATGCTGCAGTTGTAGCCTCTTTCATGTAGACCTCTGTGTGGGGTGGCTCTTAATGCCTGCAGCCAGTGAAGGTTTCCAAGTTCTTGAAACAACTTTTCTTGACAGTACTCTTAAAACTGTTTCCCCTTCCAGTCTACATTCCATTAATATGCTTTGCTACAGCACTCCAAGAACAGTCAGCAATGACCCTCTATGTGAAGGGTGTTGATGATCATCGTCTGGACATCTGTCAGGTCAGCAGTTTTCCCCATGACCCTGGTTGTGTCTGCTGAACTAAATGCAGTATTTATACTATATATTTTATGGTATCTATATGCAACTATACAGTATGGAACAAATAAAGCACTGTGCAAAATGTGAAAATCAGGATTTAAAAGCTCACTGTCTGGGTAGTAAATGATTATTATTATTATTATCGCAGAAAAACATTTAGAATAAATGCAAATATAATTCATACAAACAGTAGTGTTTCTACATCCCTGTGTTCATCAAACCTTTCCAGAGAGTTCCAGGGAGCTCCATATAATTAATAATTCTCATTCAGCCCCTGGCTTAGTAAATCAGTGCTTAATGTTTTAAATCATGTGCACTGGTGATGGAACACATCCATGGCTGGGGTTGTCTAGGAGAAATCTGGAACCTAGCTTTGTCCTTCATACTAGCTCACTATATCTAGATCTAGATGTCTGGATTTGTACTGGGTAAAACATTGCTGACAGTCAAAAGCACAGCAGGCTAAATCATACTTTAAGCTGTAGGTTGGTCTCATATCTTGCCTGCAGCTCCTCTCTCTTCTGTGTTTTGATATGTTGAGCCATGAAGCTTTGGATCTCTTACTGCATGAGGTGATGGAGGAGATAACTGACCATGTTCCCTGTAGCACTGTTTTATTTTCATATATATCCCATGCAGGATGACAGAGGTGGTGGGAGGGGAGAAAAAGACCTTCTCTTTCATGAAGATGTCATAAAGCCTCCAGAAGTAAGACATGTGGTGATGATGTCATGTTAGTGGCCTGAACTGAATGTAGAAAAATGAGATCTATTGTTGTATCATGAGGAACCTCACAGTGGCTTATTTTAAAGGTTATGTTAGGCAGATGAATAGGATGAGCACGGTAGATGGAAAACGCAAGCAACAATTTGTATGATTCTGATTTAAATTCCATTCCATGCTGTTTATACAACACATAACACTCAGCAGTGGAGCAAGATCAGCTTAGCATTTCCAAGGCCCTTTCATTTTTCTTTGCCACATTTTCACAATGATGTCACTGGGTTTCTTGAACTTTTGCAGTGTTGGGAATAAAACAAACTGAGGGAGCACATGTGGGCCTTATAACAAAACTGCGTGACACTGAAAAAGACAATCAACTTGCTTTATTTTTTCCATTGTTGCCTCTTGCATTGCTTTTAATCATGTTTACAGGTACAACCTGATGCTCTTCTTCATCTTGTAGCAGAACATTTTATATTTAACTGATAGTGTGATTTGTATCTTATAATCTAAACAAAAAAATTACTGTATCTTCCTCCATTGTCTTCCTCCTTATCCTATGGCTTTAGTGCTAGTGACCAAGATTTAAACCCCCTCACTCAGTGCATGTACTGGAAGTGGTGCAGTAAACAAATTGACCTTTACATTTGACTGTTAACCAGTAAATAGATCTGCCTTTGTGTTCAATGCAGAATTCCCACTTTTCACAATCCATGCAAACCCGGAATCATCTTGGCATGAGTCACAATAACCAGTCTAGTCTTTCTCAAAACAAATGTTTCCATTCCTATTCATAGTTCCCATTAGCATTCTTTAGTATTCTATAATTTCGTCCTTCTTACTAAATTATTTTTTTCTATCTTTCTACTTCTGTACTGTACTGATGCTGAATTCCATGCACTAAGAAGGTGAAGCCCAGTCTGGTCTCAAGAGGAATTCATACATAATGTTTTTTTTAAATATAGACTGACCCTTTTGCATATGCATGACATAACCCTGACATACAGGTATCAAACCATTTGGACAGAGAATATAACAACACTTTATTTCCTGGATTTGCACCTCAACCTAAACCTACTCCTTACTCTAACACTAACCTTAACCATAACCCTAATCTAAACTTAATCTAAATCTAACCTAAATTTAACCTAATCCTTACCCTAACCCTAATCATAAACATAGTAAAATTCTTACTTTTTCATCCATTAGAAAGCAGCATGTTGTCCGGACACTATTCTTTGTACACACTGGAGGACAGTTTGTGTGCATTTGTGTGCCGGCATGTTGTGATGTTGTGAATTGTAACTTCTTGAAGGAGTGGTGCATCGTAAAAAAATATTCTGACAGCCCAATTCTGAAGACCAATTTTGTAGCTCCAACTATAAGTTACAGTTGGACAGAAGCAAGAAGAGAAGGAGGGCATTTGCCAGTGAGTGTCAGATTTATATATGCTTGCTACATCATCAGATTTCTCATTTCAACAAGGTATTATTCACTTGTATGTACCACCCTGGTGTCCAGAAACAGTAAAACATAACTATACCTATAGCGATAATCTAAACTGAATATAAACTTAACCTAAACTTAACCTTACCTTTACTCTAACACTAAGCGTAACCGTAAAAACAACCTGAACACATTAGAAGCTCCATAACAGGGACAGAACCGCATGCTGTTGCACGTGTACATTGGAGCCTGATAAAATGTGCAATTATAGCCCACTTTTTCAAATAAAATTATACTTTCATTACAATCAACAGACAACACTGGACACTGACTGCATTATACAGACCTATACATGAATCACCAAGCAGAAACTAAGAACATTTCAGTGATTGGCAGGAACCTGCTGCCACTGCTCTTTTATTATTCATGAAAATTGGAAACACAAAAGTAATGTTAAAGAACTAAAAATACTGTTCCATTCTGAATGTTTTTTTATCATCTGCATGTTTTAACATGAGTGAATCTTTCTAGGTCATCAAAAAAGTGCACTGAAAAATATGAAACAGTCCAGTTGTTTCCATTCTGAAATGCTTGGCTGTTTGTGTGCAATCTCTCTGAACGTTTTTTGCCTTCATTTTTCAGTCACCACATCTCATCTGATGTGTCCTGCCTTTGAGGTTCTGAAATCACATTATCGAGCCATTTTGCCGTGTATGAGGAAATGGCCCTGGGTTCTTCATGTTAATGCATTGTGTTAGAATGCCTGCAGCCCAGCATAAAAGCCTCTGATAGTGATCAATGACAATTACACTAATAAGGTGCAACACCTGTCTTGGGGGAATGGAATGGTTTGACCTGGTGTCATTGTGAGTCTGTACAGTGCACTGTTTTAAATTCAGCAATTTGCATAATGTTCAGTTACTTCCTTTAACATGCCACACTTATCTATTCTCTTTTCTTTAATCTTCTCAAAGGTTATCAGCTGTAATATTCAAATTAGCTGTTAGAGTTCTTTTTTTAACTTGTCTGGCTATTAATCTCCTTCATTTATAACATTCAGGGGGTTCAGGTACCAAAATTAGCAATTCACTTTTACAATAAAAATATCTTTTTTATTCATTGGGCCATTCCTGTTGTTGTAAATATTACAATGGATCTGGAAAGTATTCATTTTGCCCTCTGATACAATATACAAATGTTGTTTGAAATCTTTGGAAATTTATTAAAAATAAAATACAAAAATATAACATACATACGTTTTCACACTTATGACACTCAAAATTGAGCTCAGGTGCATATTGTTTCCACTGATCATCCTTCAGATGTTTCTACAGCTTGATTGGAAATGATTTGGAAAGGCACACACCTGTTTATATAAGGTCCCATAGTGCATGTCAGTGATTAGTAAGTTATTAATTATACTCATTTGACCCACTATGCACTCACAGGAATTTTACACACATACACACTAGTGAATTCACACACCAGGGGGTAGTGAGCACATGTGCCCGGAGTGGTGGGCAGCCCTATCTAAAGCACCTTTTACAGAAACATTTCTGCTATATTCATGGTCCCAACAAGCACAGTGGCCTCCATCATAAATGGAAGAAGTTTAGAACCACCAGAACTCTTCACAGAGCATGCTGCATGGCCAAATTAGTGATCATGGTAGAAGGGCCTGAGTCAGGGAAGTGACCAACCCAATGGTCACTCTGAATGAGCTCCAACATTGCTTTATGGAGAGAGGAGAACCTTCCAGGATGCACACAGCCAACATAGGAGTGGCTTTGGGACAACCCTGTGAGTGTCCTTGAGTGGCCCAGTCAGAGACAGTCCCCATCCAATCTGATGCAGTTTGAGAAGTTCTGCAAAGAAGAATGGGAGAAACTTCTCAAACACAGGTGTGCCTTGAGGCTGTAATTGCTGCCAAAGGTGCAAAGTACTGAGCAGAGGGTGTGAAAATTATGTATATTATTTTTTTGTGTTTCATTTTTTATCAAATTTCCAAAGATTTCAAACAAACTTTTCTCACTTTGTCATCATGAGGTTTTGTGTGTAGAGATTTGAGGGAAAATGAATTGAATCCATTTTAGAATGAAGCTTTAACATAAGAAAATGTGGAAAAAGTGAGAGTTTTTTAAATTTATGAATTTATGTGATATATGGATACATATGCATAAATGCTTTTGCTAAATCAATGAAAACCAAATGGGCTGTTTTGGAGCTTGTTTTCCATATATGGACTATTTGGACTGACTTTAACAATATTTAAATCACAGTCAAAGATCAGGAAACTGTTGTATTTAATAAATTTTAGCACACTGAAGACTGATCTCTTATTCACTTTCATTAAACATCACACTGGTGTTGTGCAAGATTTTTAACTGGCTATAAAATATATGATTCAGCCCTGTTTCATTCATACAAGCACAGCCCCTGCTATTCCAGAGGGACTTCAAATATTTTAACTAACAACCTTTAAAACAACTCACATGAAAATCATGACTTAACTGATTACAAAGTAATGTCTTTGACTAAAATTTCTAATGGAGAAAGTCCAATAGGTCAACCAATCACTGGGGACGGCTGAAAATGAACCCATATGTCCCGGCCTTAAAGTCCAAGACGTGTATGAGCGACTGTGCATTTATATGCAATTGGCTCTGTAAATTGGAGTTTCCCCACTTAGTCATCATGGAGACACATGGGAGCCAGCTCCAAAGAGCACCCAACGGCAGACTTGCCCTTGACCCACCCAGAGCAGGGAATTGTAGATGCTGTGGATGCCCCCTGTAGCTCTCCAAATGGCTGACAGGAGGACAATGATTGATTGCATAGGGAGACTAATCCATCCCAGGCTAGACTCAGCCCTGCTTTCTAGCACAGAAGGACTGCTATCATATTGAGAATCCAGCAGACACACTAACGCTAAGGTAAAAATTGGAAATAGGAAAATGTTTATTTGATCCTCATTACTAACATTCATATTTATGGCATTTGGCTGAAACTCCTATTCAGCTTCACTTACATATGAACCAGATGTTATGCAAGAAGGTGAATGTAATGTTAAGAGTCTTGGCTAATGACTCCTACTGGTGTTGTCTGATGTGCTTGCCTATTCAGGGAGTTAAAGGCCAATTGGGAACTTAAAGAGCAGTGCTGCTACTCACTACACTTACTAATGTAGTAATGAGCTACCTTTTGGCTTGCTAAGATAGTTACTTGATATGGCCTAATGAGGGCATAATAATAGACAAATGTGCAAAACATATGTTGATGTAAAATATATGAAAAATCTATGGCCTCTGTCATATATAAAGAAAACATGGAAACCAGGCCAAACTTGTGTCTTTTTTGTCATATAAGAATCACTTTGGACACCAAAATAAACATTTCAGAACTATAGAGAACAACTTTTTTGTTATTGAGAAATGTGAGTGGAAATAGATAAAAACACAGGAAGACACTTTACATTAGTGAAAATCTTCATTATCCAAATGTATTGAACCACCACAAATATTTCTGCTGATATCATCAGTCACTGTTGTGTTCTTAATGTTGTTCATGAAAGTGTTTGACATGAATTTACTAATATATTTAAACATTCAATTGTAATGTTGGCGTCCTTTATTTACTAAGAACATCATACCAGTCAATTTTGATTGGTACCACAAAATATGGTAGGACAACATTCTGCACAAATAAAAATAAGTGGTGGCCATGACTCAGTAAGGCTTAGGAATAAGATAGTTAACTCATGGCCTCCATATATCAGCACATCAGAAAATGATCATGTTATTCAAAAACAGGTTGCATTTTCAGTAACTAGAGCTAGAAGTAAATCTGACACTATGTAGATAATATTAAAGTCAGTCTCCACCTTTTAAAATTAGACATTATTTCTGAAATTCAGCTATTTATTAGCTATTCATCTTTATGATCATTTTAGAGCATATTTATATATATTTTTGAACTTCAGAACTCTTATAGTCTAAGGCCAGTCTGAGGCTGTTGAAAAGTTGGGGAAATATTTAAGAATAGTTTTTAAAGAATATCAAGTTAAAATCTGAAATTTGAGCACAAAGTTCAGAAAAAAAATGCTTTATTAAGACACCTTTGTGAGTCCAGCCCTTGACCTCTAAATATATTTAAATCTTAAGTATCATAAAACTGAGAAGTTTAGAGACAATATGAGCTCAAACACCGAAGCACTTTCCTGAGAACCAGGAGGCAAGAAGTGGAGAGCAGGACTTTACTGCGATGCAAACAGTTTGAAAGGAAGTTGAACAGCAGTATTGGAATGTGAGGAGGATGACGAGAAGAAATCCAGAAATTCATTCAAAGCCAAAATGAGCAACACATTTTTCTTCATTACATTTTTTACTCTCACATCTTCGAGGCAATGCAAGTGTAATGGATTACATGACCCTGTACCTCTTTCAAATTGTGAGAAAACCTGAAAACATGCAGAGATAGAATTAAACAGATAATCTCAAGTCTGCAGAGTTGAACCTTCATTAGTAATTCTCATTTTGTTGACTTGTATAATGTGGACCATATGAGACACTCATGAATTATACATTAGGACCAAATTCCCTTTTTTTGGTGAATCAAGTGGAAACCTCTTGGAGAAGTGAAGCCTCTAAGGATCCGATATAATTAGAAGCAATAACCATCCAATTCCAGGATGATGTCATGATTATTATCTTTCGTTGACCAGGTAATTTGAGCCCACTTTGTTTTTGTTCTCTTTTTTAGACCAGGGTATGAAATTGAGCTTTAGAAAGTGTCACTGGATCTGAAGAACAGACGTTTCTCTTTTAACTCGATAAAAATAAAACATTTCATCACGCTGTCCATGGCTTCTGTGGTCATCTGGACTTGAGATCTCACAGGCTTGTTTTTTCTCTCTTTTACCAAAACCTTATTCTCTACAGAGGGGCTGAAGAATCCCTCCCCAGGCATATAGTCAGTCATGCTGTCTGTTTGGCTGCCAGCAATGAGCTCCACATTCACTCTGCTAGATCTTTATCTCTCTCTGAAGACTCACAGAGTGTATGTTCTATCTCCCTCTTTCTCTCTCTCTCTCTCTCTCTCTCTCTCTCTCTCTCTCTCTTTCTCTCTCTCCCTCTCTCTCTCTCTCTCTTTCTCTCTTCTCTCTCTCTCTCTCTCTCTCTCTCCTCTTTCTCTCTTCTCTCTCTCTCTCATTCTCTTTTTGTGTACTCTCTTTTCCTACTTGTCTTTCTTTCTCTCATTCTGGCTCTTCATATGTCATTGTCTCTCTCTATCTTTCTCTTTCTCTCCCTTTTATTTCTCTTTCATTTTCTTTTCTCTTACCCCCTCTTTTCTAACCCTCTCTTTATCTATTGTTGTTCTTTCTTTATTTCTTTCTGTCTTTCCTTCCCTGATTTTTTTCCCCTACATCTGTATTTCTCTCTACATCTGCCTGCCTTCTTCCCCTTCTTTTCTCTCTACAGTCCCCCTACACACACATACACACCCAATCGTCTAGGAGGGCTGCACTGGTGTTTGCGTTTCTTTGTTCTCCCACTGCAGACTAATCACCCTCAACGAAGCAGAACACAAACCCAGCAGCAGGCCCTGCCACCTCATGATGGATAAGATGTCTCATGAGAGCTTTATCAGCTCATCTAAGGTGGATGTTCCCCTGCTGCGCTGAGGGCCACGTGCTACAGTTGGGGGAGTAGTTTTTGGGTAACCAACACTACCCCTACTCAGCCCCCCTCTCACCGACTGGCCTGAATGCTGTCAAAATGCTCCAGCAGCTGCTTCCATCGCAGAGGCAAAGGTCTCTCATAAATCACGTGAGCTGTGAAGTGTATCCTCAGAACACCGAAGGCCGCTCTCCCAGCGTCTGTCTCCTCACAGCAGCGTAAAAGTTTCAAAATGAAATTCTGAAGTGCAGAGTTACAAAAATAACACAGCATGGCACTGAGCAGTACCTAAAATACACACTACTATCCAAAGAGCCGCTGGAAGTTTACAATCTGAGCAGAATCTATTTCATAAATGAGTGCCTATTATTAGAACAGCAGTTAGTCAATATCTGGAAGATTTAATAGTGTCAGAGAAAAGGCAGACTCAAGGGTAAGACTCTGGAAAACCTTTGACTATAGATGTAGAACATCATGACTGAATTGGAATGACAGGATCACAATAATTGATCATATTAAGAGTCGTGTTTATAAAAAATATTAAACTACTTTTAGGAGATACACATATTCAATCGTTGTAATCTGATTCAGGTGTGCTACAGAATGACTGTACAAATAGAATGGTGAAATAAAGATGAAGCAATATAAGAAGATAAAAACACAAGGAAAACTCATGAACAAACTTTAAATTGCCCATTAATTTAACTGAAAAATAAAAAAACCCAAAAAAACAAACAAACAAAAAAAGATATGTCTGTGGGTGTTTTATGTTAGTGTTAAAAATGGTGAAAATGTTCAAAACAAATCCAAAGAAATTAGAATTTTATAACTGCAATATAAAAAATAATAATATGGTTTGGGTTGTTAGGTGGTTGGTAAGGTGTTTCTTGATTTTTGCTAAGACATTTCTATGGTATATACTGAAAACGTGGATTGAAAATGGGGTTTCTGAGGTGTTTCTAGGCAGTTGCTAAGGCAGTGTGTTGTTGCTAAGGTTTTGCTAGGCAGTTGCAAGTGTTGCTAAGGTGTTGCTATGATATAGCTATTGCTTACTAAGGTATTATTAAGTGGTTGCTAAGGTGTTGCTATGTTATGTGTCTTGCTTGTTAAGGTATTATTAGGTGGTTGATAAGGTGTTAGGTGGTTTCCTAAGGCATTGGTATGGTATAGTTGTTGGTTGATAAGTTATTACTAGAGAGTTAAGATGTTGCTAGTGGTCATTACTGGTAAGACATAGTTGCTAATGCACTGACAGGTGGTTGATACAACAACAGATTTTGTTGGTAGGCTGTTAGACCTATATAGACTCTAAACAATAATACTGGGGCCTAAATGATGGTAGCTCATTTAGACCCAATTGCACATGGTTTTAGCAAAGATCATGTTTTCTCTTGTTGATTTCTAGTTCATAAAAGTGCAGTCTGTAATTAGTTATTATTGAATAAATAAGATGATTAGACAATTGTGAATGGCTGCAAAAATAAGCACAAACAAACAAGTAACAGTCTAAACAAATATGCACTATAATTACAAGTACAAACACATTATTATCCACAAATTACAGATATATCTCACAGATGAAATTTATAGCTGACAAAGCTTCTGTATGTGAAACCAGAGTGTTTAATTCTGTCTGCCCCGCCATCCTGAATGGAGAAGAATGGAGAAGAGAAGAGGCTGCTGGAACAGTGCTCATGACTTCAGTACAAGAAGTTTCCTTTCCTCCATAATTTGTCTTACCCCATTCCTTTCTGTCAGTTTGGCTTACAAGAGTGAGTTCAGCTTTGCGTCGCTCTCCCATGTATCCGGTAGTTCCTGAAACGTTCCGGAGTGCATTTTTTAAAGTGTTGTAAATTTGGATGGGCAAAGTAAATGTTTTATTCAAAAGGAAGTGCTTGCATTGCAGACGCTCATAAATTTCAGGTTCTGAGTTTGTCTTCTGAGCACAGCTTTTGTAGGTGCAGGAAATGGGCTGCTAAGTCTTTCTTGGAAGGTTTTCCTTTACAGCTCTGATGCCAAGCACTAATGCCAAGAATATTTACAATCAAAAGGGTGGAGTCATGAAACATACTCTCAAATATACTATGATGTTCAACATGAAAAGTGTTGCGGTTACATATTTTCTCCTTCATCACTGTGGATTATTGGCTTATTTGACTTTATTTATGTGTACTCTCTTGTACTTCAGCATGAGTTAAAGTCCTGTTATGGATTTACTGAAACTTATGTTCAACCACACAGATTAAACCTTTAAGAATTAAGTATTTTCATAAACCTGTAGGCAACTTTTCTGACTCTAACCAAAGGATTCTTCTATAGCGCGGTGTCCTTGTCCAGTAAGGGAATTGAACAATTCTGCCACATGGAAGGTGGCGTAGCACTAGTCTACAGTTACCACAACTATTGGACAGTTAAGGTTGAGCAAACTTACAGATGAGTTGTATTTGTAAAACTCAAACACTTCCGGAACCAGAAAGTTAATGAGTCCATATCTAACTGCATGGTTATGTGTGATCAGGGAGAACCTAGAGCAGGCTAATTCAAGTAGAGTTTCCCTACTGGGAAGATACCAAGACATGTCTTAAACTTAGGTAGAAGAGAACTTGCTGGAACATGTACAGAGTAAAGAGACATGCATTAAACTTATAATTAAAAACAATACATTCAAATATACATTTCATTACGCCGATGCCACGGCATCCCACCAGTCATGGCTGAGCTGTTTTTCAAATGTTTTCACATTGTACTTAAAAGATTCTGTATAACTGTAGGTCTGTGGAATGCTGAACTGTAGTTTGTACCCACTAAGCATTGGCATATGAAAAAAAACAAGTTGATGTTATAAAAATGTCTACAGAGAAGCCAGAAGGAATTTTTTGGTCTTTTTTAAACATCTACCATTGAAAACTGACCCATTGTTCACATCCACTGCTGGCCATCAGAGGACCTAGTCACACATTCTGCTATCGAGTTTGTTTTTACATCCATCAGACTATCCATCAAAAGTTTGACATGATACAGATAGAACGTGATGTAGACTTGATTTGAACATTTTTCCAGTGTTGCATTTTTGCATCATTAGGAAACACCAGATGATGCAAATTTCAAATACTCTTCAAACCTTGTCCCAACAATCAGCACCCACTTTTTACAACAATGAGTTGTCACAAAGGAGCTTTACAGAAATCTGTGTCCAAGCCTCAATTGAGCAGCCAGCAGTCAACAGTGTCAAGGAAAAACTCCCTCAGGCTAGGAGGAAGAAACCTTGAGAGGAACCAAGGCTCAAGAGAGGAACCCATCCTCCTCTGGTCGACACCGGACAGCAGTGGTGTGACATAACAAAGTGGTATAGCTAGTAGTGTGAGCATGCTCTGTATGGGCAAAAATGAGTTATGGGAGAATGCAAGTGAGTGTAGGATACAAGATCAGTGTTAATATGGAAGTCCATACAGGTTAAACATTCATTAACTGGCAGTGGAGTCTCTAATAAGAAGTGGAGTGAGTCAATGCAATGGTCTCATTGGGGACAGCGTCAGAGGGAAGCAGGGTAGGGTGACATATAGGGAGATCCCTCAGGATAAGGCATCATGAGTGGGCAAGAACCAACATCAGCCAGACAGCAGGGCCAGCTCGGGACATAGGAGAGAGAGGGGGAGAAAAATAAGTAATCATAGATCATCTGGTGTAGCACAAAAAGACGGACTGTAAAGGAGGGATTAACCAAAAAACCTGCGTAAGAATGAAAGTTTTCAATCAAGATTTAAAGACAGAGAGTGTGTCTGAGTTATTCCAGTTGGGGCACTTTATAAGATATCTATATCCTCTAAGCAGCTCCCTAACACTATAAACATTAAAATAATTATGCAGAAGAAGGATATTAGAAGAAAGCCAATCATTTTGTAATTGTAGAAAGTGTAATTAAGAAATGGCAGTTAACAGAAAGCAGTTAACAGTTGACCAGTTGAGGTCAAGTTGAGCTCTTGAAGACCCTGAAAACAGATATAAATAAAACATTCTAAAATATATTATTATTAATTATTATTATTATTATTAATGATGATAATAATAATAATAATAATAATAATAATAATAATAATAATAATAATAATAATAATAATAACTGTATGATCAGGTCTTAAGATTAACTCAGTCCAACAGTGGTCTCATACAAATTACAAGTGGTACAAATATATTTCCCAGCTCCCCACACCAATTAAACACTGCATAAATACTGACTATGAATGATGCAAACCGATGAACTTTAGGGAATTTCCCTAATGAATTGCTTTATTAACTTTTGTCTTCCAAAGTCATCAGATCATACTCAATTAGCTTAACATTCTAATTACCAGCATTTCCTCATTCACAGGGAAACAGGAGAAGAAGAAAGGAGACAGGGATGTTACAGAAGCCAGAACTGTCCCAGAACTGTCCCAGAACTGTTCCAGATTGGAGCGCTGTTTGAGCAATTGAACCAGCTATGCTCCAGTCATGAGTCTTTTCCACTGTGACACCACAACACAAACATTATTGCACTGCTTGAGGCCATTAATGAACCATGTTCACTGCTAATGCATGCATGCACATATACCCACATTCACACTCTGCCAGTAGCCTCATATTAACAGTTATTAAGAGAATGCTTATATATCTTGCTGTTGGCCCTATTTGACCATGCTTGGTGCAAGCATCTGAAAGTGCTTTGTCAAAACAACAGTGAAGAGCGCTGCAGAATAATGTGCTAGCACTAATATCCAGCCCATGCTACTCTAAAAGAGAACAAAATTGCTCATGTTAGCCATTATTGGAACTGGGGTCTTGATGTTTGCCCAGCAAAGATGCAATGGCAGTAGTCCTAAAAGAGGCAGTGGCTTGTGCTTGTCTTCTCCCTCCTAGTGTCATGATGATGGAATGGTAATTGGCACTTGTTAATTGGGACAAAATTAAAAGAAAAAGAAAATCAGAGTGGAAGCAGTGGCGGAATGAGGATAATGAGGAATACAAGATTTTTATGTGGGATAAGAGGAAGATTATATTAATGAGGAAACATGGATTATTGGAGAAAGACTGTATATACATTTGAAAGGAGACCTTTATTGGTGAAGACAGTCTGAGAATGGTGAAGTCATTAGTAGGTTATATTACTGTCTAGAGGAAATGAATGTCACTACTATTTTACTGCCTTCATTTGCTGAAACATTTCACTGGCCTGACTTTTTACCCTGTTCATCTCAAACCCAAACCCCACCCTTTGGAGACTTGATGGGTGACCACAAGAGTCTCTCCCCCAAGTTTTAGTTGTGCAGATGGACATAAATGCAATATATTTTCCCATGTCAGAAAAAGGCTCTTGTATTTACATTAGTCAGTGTCCACACCTCATCAGGCTTTCCAGCCCCCGGAGCCCAGCTGAAATACCGAAAGGCTGCATGACTCTTTGTGTTGGCCTGTCTGTTCAAGAGGTGGGTATGGCGTCAGGAATCTGCCCTTAAACCCCTTTGCAGACCCTGCTGCCCTCTCTGCTTAGCTTTCTGGGCCAGCAACTGTCCGCACCTTCACTTAGACCCATAAAAAATGCTCCAAGGAATCCTGAAAAAAACAAAAGCCACACTCCAACATCTCCACTCAAGGTTCAGTCTTCAGCAATTTGCCAGAGTCCAGCTCAGGAAACAAAGCTCTGAGTAGCTTTTCACTCTTGATGTTATCTGCATGCTGTATCCTTGAACTGATGACTCCACTGAGGCAGTCTATCTGGCATTAGCTGGATATGCGGTAAAGCTTGTCCAAACGTATTTAGTCATGGTTTGGGATAGAGATCTGAGAGGCGATAAGACGGATAGAGTAAGATTATGCAGCCCAAAGTAAAACCCTCCCCCCTCCTCCACCAAGGTATTAACTGGCCCCCTGCACACATTCCTCAGACGTTAAATGGAGGAAGTTATTGCTCTAATACACTCTATCAGATAACCTGGGTTTGCATAGACTATCATCCCCTAAGACCTCACATGGTCAAACATCTATGTATAATTAAAACTGTCATTAAGAGGGGTTCAACATGAATGTAACTCAAACTGTTCTAGAGCAACTGATCAAATCACAGTGGTGGTAACAGGAACCAGACATGTGAAGACTTAACTCACAGCATGTTTTCACACCAAATGGTTTTAACACATTGCCCAATGCTAGAAAGGTTTTTATATCAGATTTGTGGATGTTTGGGGCTAAAAGATGCTGAAACCACTTTTCCACAGATATTAAAAAGCAACCAGTGTTCATTAACTGAACCCACACCTCAACCCTGACATTTAAACATAACCTAATCCTTATCCTAACCCTAACCCTAAACTAGGATGAGCATATTTTGGTTTTCAAAAAAGAGGACACTGGGGACACGCATGCATCTGCCTTGGTTAGGATGTAATGGCTCGGGAGCCACGTTGTAGCCATATGTTGTAGGACTATGGCAGTGTGTCTGTGTGTATGTCAAAATCAAATAAAATTGTGCAACTTTGTTGTTTATGTGTCTTAAATAAAATTAAAAAGTATTTTAATGTTTATAAAAAGTATGGCAATGTAAAAAAAATAAAATAAAAAAAATAAAACAGTAAACAGGTTAATAAAATAAAAAGCTTTAGGTATTTTACCTTTAAAGTCCTTATATGCAATTAGCTAGCTGAATGGCTCTTTTTAACCAGCAAGCTGACTGGCTGTTGAAGGGAGGGACTTTATTAATTAACAGACATTATATTAACATTCACACAACAACCAGTGAGTGATCTCTTGATTTATAATGTCTCTGTTTTCATACTGGGATGGGATGCAATTTAACCAGTGGATGATATAGATGCAGGAAAAATTATTCAACAGTGGGGCTTAAAAGGTTGGACTTGTTTAAAACTGTAAAAATCACAGAATGTGTGGCAAAAGCAAAGGCTTATATGAATTCAATAGCTGCATTCCATCGTACAGACGGCTGCTCAAAATGGAAGCATAGTTTGTATACAGCTGAGAAATACAGTCTACTTTCAGAGTGATTTTGTAGATGCAACTGATTTATCCTTTGTGCCCTGCAGTAACTTATTGTTCTCTGTGCACATATCATGTGAAGGGAGTAACAGTAAGCCTATGGAGGAGAGTTTGTTTCAAAACTCTCTTTACATGAATTCAAGAATTGATTTTGAGTCCCCTCATAGGTTTGGTGCTGCATTTGTGGAACCTTTCTGATGATGTCACCACTTGTTAGACTTCCAGATCAGTTACTAAGAAGGACTCTTCATAGGACAGTTCTCCCAAGGACCAAACCTACCTCGGCTGCAGACAAAGCTTTGGAATGTAGCTAATGTATTCTCAATGTGTTCTCAATACTGCGAGTACATGACAGTCAAGCTTGTATGTATTCGTCAAAACAATGCCACCAGTTGATGGGAGCTCATATAAATTGCATTGTGGGTATAACAACTGAGACATTTGTTCATGCAAATGTTCCATAAGGTGCACTTTGGTTGTATATTTATTATTCTTAAAAACGTGTTGGAAAATCAGTGAAATTCCTCTGCAAATAAAGGCCAGCTTGAAGCATTTGTTCTTTTGACATACTGATAGTCTGTTGGCAAGCTATAAATCATGGTAATGTATTAACTTGGGCAGTCGTGTGTACACTTTTAACATTCTTGCCATGCCAGACTGAGGCCCAAATTTTTGAAGCATTGAAGTCTAAGGGTTCTATGATCAGGTTTTTGTTCATGAGGGAAATTATGTGCATGCATGTTCCTCTGTCATCTGTAAAAAAAAAAAAAAAAAAAAAAAAAAAATATATATATATATATATGATTGTGTGTGTGTGAGAGAGAGCATGAAAGAGAGTGAGAGAGAGAGAGAGAGAGAGAGAGAGAGAGAGAGAGCAGCAGTCTCTGGCCCAAAGGGGCGAGGCAGATGGTACATTCAACTGTGTGTGTGTGTGTGTGTGTGTGTGTGTGTGTGTGTGTGTGTGTGTGTGTGTGTGTGTGTGAAGACTCCCTGCTGCTAAGACATGCCAGCAGAGTTCTCCAGACTGAAGAGGCTACAGCATGCCAGAGGGATTAGAAAACACACACACACACACACACACACACACACACGCACATTCAAAATTAATCATTCGTTGTGATGACTACCAGTTATTGCAGGGATGATTCTAGCAGTGAAAAAGAGAGTGAGGAATTATAAGCTGTTTATTTTCCTAAGTGCTGCAGTCTAGGGTTGGGCATCAGCAGACCGCGTGAAGTAGTCCAGCATTGCTACGACACCCCGTATCTCNGAGAGAGAGAGAGAGAGAGAGAGAGAGAGAGAGAGAGAGAGTCACAGCATCCAGGAAAGGCCACAGGGCTGAGTCAATCCAAACATCTCTGAGGCCAAAGAGCAGCCTGAGAACATGTGACCACTCAGGTTCTTTCTTCATTGGTTAGCCTAGACCTCCTGCCCTGGCCTCTGTCATGCTTTGGGCAGTTATGGCATGGGTTAATGGGAGGTGAGAGGGCATGACACGTATGTTCGGCAACTCCATGATTACATTTCAGTGTGGCGAGTGATCAAGAACATGAACACACAGAGACACAGAACAAGGCCAGCAGCTCCGTCAGCTCCCGGTGAACTGCAGAGGATATTGGTGTTAAGCCTCTCTACTCCCAAGACCCTCAGCTCAACATCTTAAAACAATTACCAGTAAGAGAGCTTTCCAGAGCGATGCTGTCAGAGAGGAGAGGAAACTAATGTGGCTCTAGCCAAGAAGTTGCTTGGCAACATAGATATGGATAGCAGGGCCAGAGAAAATTGACTCCAAACACCATCCAAAATACAAATCTACCCCCAACCTGACCTGCATGTAACACAAACCAGAAACAGTGTTCTTATGATCAACGAAACCATTCTTCTCTAGAGGCAGAGAATAAATGACTGATTATAACACAGATGTTACCATAGCCTGACAAACTCAGTTCAGTGATGAGAAATTATTTGAAGAATGTTTAAAACTCTAGAGGAAATTCTGAAGGCAGAATATGAGCTTGGGTTGTAACATAATACTACTATCTGTATCAATTCAGGGCTCAAATATCTGCATCTGGATTTGGATTTGAACTGGATGTGGGTGTGGCATAAATGTTCATGTTCAAATGAATAGTTTGGTCAAAAACCAAATGAACATAATATTTGCGGTCAGCCAATTCCCATTTGATATCTGACATGTGCTTCTTATTCTGAAAGGGAAATGCTAGGCTAAGACCAATCTCATCATTGTACATATATGCCAAAGTCATTATTTATATACTTAAAAAGTCTATTAAAAAGTCACTTCAATAAGTCAAAAATATTTAGTGAATTTCCTGAACAGACTTTACTTATTAATGTTTTTGTCAGAAACTAATAAAGGAATGTTCAGCAATGTTTTTAAAATAGTTCCAGGAACATTGTTATATTACATAAATACTATATGTTCAGGAATGTTTGAAAATGTCTGATGTAATGATGCTTTGCGTCACAATGTCATTAAAAATGTTCTTAAAAAACATTCCCAGTTAGAATAAAATCTAACATTTAGATTTTCTGTAATTTTCCCAATAATAAAACATCCAATACAGAAAACACAATAGAATAAAAATACATATGCAAAATCACACTGAAAAATAATATTTAATAAATGAATGATCATTTCTGCTAGACTTGGCTGCTGCTTCTCACTGGTGTGTGTTGGCTGTCCCACCATGTTTCTAAACCTTATCTTTTTCTGAGCACAGAAAAATGTAGATCTGGATGTAAAGCTGATACAGTTGATGTTGAGAGGAAATAATTGGATATAATTGGACATTTAACAACATGTCCAGCCATTCACAACAACTTTAGCCAAGTATCTCCAATTCTAATTTTTTTTTTTTTGTGATCAGTTCTGAAACTCTCAGTAACACATTTAAGTCACACAGTGTTTAACACAGTGTCACACAGTGTTTAACACAGTGTTTAAGTCAGGCTACTGGACCAAACCACTTACAGTCAGATTTTGCCTGCTTTTTTCTCAATTTAGTGCCATTTAACCCACCCACTCACAAGGACTCTCTTCATCACTTGCAATGCTCCTGACTCAAGGAGGGAGAAGGCAAGCATATGCCTCCTCTGACCATTTATTACTTTTATTTATTTGACCATTTATTTATTGCAGCACCACTGGGCAGCCAGTATGCTCAGAGGAAAATGCTCTGATACATCAGCGTGATGGGGGGAGAGCGCCACCCAGCCAGAGAGAGCATGGCCACAGCTACTGAGGGCGAAGCAGCATGAGCAGGGATTCTAGCTTGCGATCCTTGGGCCACAGTGTCAGCCTTAGTCCACTGAACCACTCGGAGCCCTGCTGATGTCAAACTGTATCTGAATTTTCACTGAAACTTCATTTGCCTCCTGATCTAGTAGTCATATAAATTTTTGCTGTCAGGGTGTTTACTGAGGACATGGGATAAGAATTAAATAAAGCAGACAAAGAAAGATGTTTCAATAGACTATTTGGATGCAACCACAAAAGTACATGGGCGTTCAGTGAATCTGGAGGGATCTGCACTATAAAAATGATACAATACAAAACTTTATTAAGCTCTTAGTAGAGCAGATCTGACAACACTCTGTCAGCTGTACATGGGGTAACAGTTATGAGATGCTGGCTAGTATCACATTTACTGAGGCGTGACATAGCTGTCCCACTTTGCTGTTGCTCATTGTACCCCTGTGAACAGTTCTGACAGAACATGGTGTGACTCGTGGCAGTTTTCCACTGCACTTCGCTACTTTACTGGACTCCGCTCAGCTTATTGCTTTTCCATTAGACAAATTTAGTATCTGGTACCTGGAACCAGGCACTGTTGTCTAACCTGCTCACTCATGGGTCAATGTGAGCCAAGCAGGGAACAAGATGTGACATGTAAACTTTGGAAAGTGCGGATTGGTCAGAATGACGCAGACATCCAGTGCTATTGCTGCAATATTCTGTTTATCATGTATTGTATCAGCAGATGCACTTCAGGTGGAGCTGTGCCAGAGGAAAACAAACCAGGTTCCAGGGACCAAAAAGTGAGTAGAGCCTTGTCAAGTAGAAACCATGCAGTGGAACAGAGGCAATTTATTACCATAACATTAGGTTACTTATTTGATTCATGTCCATTGCCAGTGTTTGAATTGCGTCTTCACTTCATCCAAGCAGAAAAAAAAATATTTTTGTGATATTTTTATCTCCAGTTCTGGATTTTTCATCTAGATCGAGAGTGCTTTTAAACAAAAATGTGCAAATGAGGTGGAGGAAATACCAGATAATCTTTACTGTTCTTCCTTATATTTTTTGTCAGCCAGAGAGGCCTTGGTTTTCCACACATACTTTATGTGCTAATTGATTTAAAGTGCCCTCAGGTCTTCTGCTCACCCCAGTGAGCTGAGTAATAAAACTATACTATCTGTTTTTACCGGAATAAAAATAACCCCTTAAACCAAACCCATAAAGCAGTGGTTCTCAGTCCCACTCCTGGAGTACCACTGCCAACACACCCAATTCATCTCAGCAAGGGTTCATCAGTTCATTAGTTGGACCAGGTGTGCTGGAATTAAGGAAAACTCTAACACATGCAGGAATGTGGACCTCCAGGACCAGGATTGAGACTATCATAATGAGTAAATCCTTTATCCTTGAATTTTCTTAAAATTTTCTGCATTTAATGGGCTAATGGATTGTTCTAGACATTCTCCAGATAGAAAAGGCAAGAAGCATTTGTTTCATTTAGAGCTCGTTTTAAACTCACTCTTGACCTAATTTTGAATACTAGTAATCTTAACTCTTAGAATCAGAGATCTGCATTTCATTGGAAAGTACATGCTGTTTTCTAGGCTTCATATCTCAGGAGGAGAGTAACATGTTGCACATATCATACAAACTCAAAGACCTTAAACTACAATATCTAACCATGGCAGTCTCACCATTGTGCAATCATTAGCAAGTAATACAGCTAAAATTCCTTCTAACTAAAATTCACTGTGATTTCACAAGTAAATTAAATTCCAGTTTAAATGCCAGAGGAGATTTCTAGTGCTTGATTACTGCTCTGTCCATCTTTACATACTGAACCTGCATGCAGACTGATCACATCACATCACATCACATCGGGGCTCAGACACACTCTCCATCTTTAAATCACGCCTGAAAACCTTTCTTTTTACGCAGGCTTTTCATTAACACCTCTAAGGGGGCACTAACCTTTCTCCCTCTCTCCCCCCCATGTGCTGAGCTGCCCCGGATGCCTGGCGGATACCGGTCCACTCATCCACTTCCTAGTACCAACTGCCAGACCCGACTATGCCACCTGCATGGACTTCATTATTCATTATTCATTCATACCTGTATCATTACTACAAGCTAAACTGTATTTATCTTCCCTCCCTCCATTTTATTTCATTTCATTTCTTTTCTACTTCTCCAAACCAATGTATTGTGCCGTTGTTATGTGCTCTCCGGTGTTGACCAGAGGAGGATGGGTTCCTCTCTTGAGCCTTGGTTCCTCTCAAGGTTTCTTCCTCCAAAACTGAGGGAGTTTTTCCTTGCCACTGTTTGCCTACTGGCTGCTCATTTGAAGCTTGGACCCGGATCCTTGTAAAGCTGTTTTGTGACAACTTCCTGTTGTAAAAAGCGCTCTATAAATAAAATTTGATTGATTGATTGACATCACTAATGACATCACTGGTCCAGCTATTGGGTTATAGAGGAAAATAAGGATGGGGTTTATTGTAAATATCTTTGTCAATATAATAATTACAAATAACTACAAATGTAAAGTGTTTTTAGTCCTTACAAGAAAAAAAAGTAATTTATTGATTTAAAAAACGTGGTCAAATTCACACAAATATTAAAATTCTTTTAATTTTTACCTTTGGAATGAAGACAAATTTGAGTAGCTTGGCATATGTGACTTTAAATATGTTTCTGGTGTTTTAGCAAATAAAAGTACCTCAAACTATGATAACATCCTACAGAATTGGTCTAGGGTTCTAAAGGTTAACCTCTGTCTTGTCTTGGATTCAGCAGAGAAGGTGTTGATGACAGGGGTGTGCAAACAACTAGCACCAGATGATGATATTTCTGGTGATTTCTCTCTAACCTAATGGACCTGGTAATGAACTGAATATACGTAGAATGTTTGAGTTAAATCAATACAATGAACTAAATTGTGCTGCTGGAGATTCAGTCTTTGCACAGTTAGGTTTTCATAAATCTGTGAAGCTGATGGGTGCTCTTTAGAAAATGTGTGTCTGAAATCCATTACTGTGTTTAAAAGTGGATGGTAGTTTTAGAAAAAGCTTTCAAAAAGAATGTGTCTCTCATTTCCTGAACAATCACATGTGACTTGGGCACAGAAAGCAGAAACACTGAACATGAGGAAAGAAGACAAATGGAGCTCAGCCTTTCCTGAGGCGCCATCCAAAGTCATACCCAACTGAGTAACTGCACTGCCCTTCAGCTTTCTTGGACCTTTTTCTTTTTCACTAGTTCACACAACAACAGAGTTCTGCCAGCAGCAGTCTGTCTTTCATTGGAACCATCTGGATGCATCACTGAATGAGAAGGAGGAGGGATAGGGGTGGAGGGTACTGGCCTCTATGTATGACCTCCATGAGAGTGCAGATGATGTAGGTGTCTGCTGAGGGAAAAAATGGCTGTTGTTGTGATAACATCAGTCAAATTCCCACATCTGAGAAGAACCTATCAGAGTCAAACTCTTAATTGTTAATCCCAGGACCTGGATCTCAAAGAAGAAAATGAGGACTCTTCAGGTTCAGATACATGATGTGTCCTAATGTTCAAGGACACATAATGTATTGGCACCATGCCTAATGCCATGGACCTGAGGAATATTGAAATGTGGAGGAGTGGAATTCTGTGGAGGAGCTGTGTTCTTTTTTGACAATTAAAAATATAGTCACAAAGCCATATTCCTGCACCTTGATGCCCCAGGGTGATTGACTCCAAACTTGAATCCACCACTGTCCACTATGTTTTTGTACACAAGGCCAAATGGAGACATTTAAAAAATCAATCATAACTCATTCATTAAGTGTAACATTTGTTTGGTTTAAAACACTTTATAAAGAGATTGTGTTTAGACAGACAGTGGACTTTGAGCCACAACCTTTGTGCCAGACTAGGTACTGTCTCTTGGAAGTGTCTAGATCAGTGATTTCCAACCATGTTCAATGAGGTTTTGGCCTCATGTCTCAACACATTTGTGTTTCTGGTTGTGTTTCAAATACCTCCTTACTCTCTATATAGCAAACCACATACAATACATCTGGAATGTATTCACAGCGCTTCACTTTTTGCACATTTTATGTAACAGCTTTATTCAAAAAAGGATTCAGTTAATTTTCAGTAAATTAACAGGATTGTACCGAGACACAGATGGAAACCACTGGCCTAGATGTATATGTTTTACACATCTGATAGATAGAATGAATGGATGAATCTATGAATGGATGAATGAATGAATGAATGAATGAATGAATGAATGAATGGCAGCACCTTTCTAGATACCTAAAGACACTTTACAATCACAATCACACAAACACACCAATGAGAAGCAGAAGCCAATCATGCACAATGTACTTTCTACTGGAAATGACCGTCCACCTGGAGGACTGCACTGAGCACACAGTTCATCTGATTTCCATGTTTTTTTTTTTGTTTTTTTTGATAGGTTGAGCTTAGCTGAAGGCTCAAATGACTCTAGGTATAAGTGGAGTTTTAACCAGGGTTTAAAACTTGATGCAGGCAGCTTCTGGAAAACAGTGAAGAGAATGCTGCAATGTAATGACAGTAGCATCAGTAGTCTTCAAAGTAGCATGGAAGTTCCATCATGTATGACTTAACTCTATTTATGTATTGAATGTTTGTACCAGTTATACTATAGATCACTAGTGATTGTCTTGAACGTAGAAAGCATCTCTTATGTACAATTAAAAAGAAAACTGAATGGAGGGAAGGAAAGGCCAGAAATTTACGCTCACAATAAAACTCTTGTCCTCACCAGCCATTCATGTGGGTATGTGAATTATGAGGCTTGCTTCAGGGGACTCCTACTGTTCTCTCCCACACACACAGGCAACCTTGACATTGTTCATGCTGTGGATGACGTGAACGAAGCAGCCGCATAAACCAAGAACTTGCTGAAGTGCCCTGAACTTTTTTTTTTTTTACAGTAATGCCATTATAGACTAGTGTGGAACTTAAATGGAAGACACTGAGTGCATTGTTTATAGCCACAAATAAAAGACCAACAGTGGAACTTTGGGGGAAATGTTACTAAAAGCCACAGTGAGCATTGTGGGTTATTGGCATGTTAATCACAGGGATGTTTTGGTGGGGGGAATTCCTCTTCTGTTTGCTGTTGAAGTGTGAATAGTATGACTGCACACCCAGATGTGGATATCATGGATGCACAAACAGCATGCGTCCTAGTTCCTGTAACGTTAATGCAGCCTGACAATAATCATTGCAGACAAGGCTCACACTGACTGCTGAATGTAGAGCTGCAGTAAGGCAAGGGCATGAATCTACAGTGCCTATGTGGACTGTAGTAAATGTATCTAGGTCAAAGATACTTGTAACACAGGGGTTACGGGCTCTTGCCGGTATGTGTGTGTGTGTGTGTGTGTGTGTGTGTGTGTGTGAGTGTGTGTGTGTGTGTGTGTGTGTGTGTGTGTGTAAAAGACCTTTGTGCTTGGGCAAAACATCCGAAATGTTTTGGCTAAGGTCACTAACTGCCCTATGGCTAATGAGACCTCCTCTGGAAATTGCAGAATTAGCCGTCTAATCCAGTGCCCTTTCAAATATGACTGTACTCCTGCTTGGCTCTACAGGAGTTTCCTGTCTGGCAGACAAAGGCATTTATTTAACCCTTAGAAGTATTTAGCTTCTGTCATTTTGATAATGAGTTAAATGTTAATGTCAGTTACAGAATAATTTGCATTTACAATCAAATAACATTATATAACAATGAATTGGCATCCCTTTCCATCCTGGAAGCATTAATGTTTCACATGCTTTAGCTCCATTGACTACAATGCAACATGGGTCATACAGCTGAACAAACTTGGAGGAGAGCACTAACTTGTAGTTGTGTTACATAAACTACACTAATGCTGGTTACAGGGTTCAAACTAGATCTGAAAATGGGAATTCATATTTCAACCAGTGACTGAATTCTTCATTTACAGTACCTTGTAAAAGTTTTCACCTCCTTGGCATTTTTTGTGTTTTGCTACATCATAACCAGTAATTAAATTGATTATTGTAGGGATTGCATAATTTCATTTACAGAACATTCCTACAGCTTTACACATTTTTTTATAATTGTGAAGCAAACAACAAATAGGACAAAATAACAGAAAACTTCAGTGTGCATAACTATTCACCCCCCTAAAGTCAGTGCTTTGTAGAGGCCATTTTTGCAGCAATTACAGCTGCAAATCCCTTTGGATAAGTCTTTATGAGTTTGCCATGTCTTTCCACTGGGATTTTTGCCCATTCCTCAAGACAAAAGTGCTTCAGCTCCTTTAAGTTAGATGACTACTGCTGGAGAACAGCAATCTTCAAGTCTGACCACAGATTCTGAATTCGATTAAAGCCTGGGCTTTAACTAGGCCATTCCAAAAAAGTTTCACCTTAAACCACTTATGTGTTGTTTAAGCAATATTCTTTTGGTCATCCAAGGCTCAAATCACTGACATACCCAAACAGTCTCAACAACTTTGTCCCTGACTTGTTTGCACATATCCTTGGTCTTTATGGTGCTATTTGCTTAATGGTACCTCTTGTTCAATGGTGTTGCAGCCTCTGAGGTCTTTCAGAAAAGATGTGTATATACTGACAGACCATGTTACACTTAGATTACACATAGATTGATTTCATTTCACTAAGCATGTGATTTCTGAAGGTAATTGTTGCACCAGAAGTATTTAGGGGCTTAATAGCAACAATAGAGAACATAAGCACATTCAATTTTCAGTTTTTACTTCCAAATATTTTTAATATATACAGTATATATATATTTTCTTATTTCACTTCAGCTTAGAGTATTTTGTGTGGATGCACCACATACAATAAAAAAAAAACATTTAAATACAGGTTATAATGTTATAAAATATGTGAAATCCAAGCGAGGTGAATATTTTCACAAGACACTGTATATCTTTGTCATAAGTAGTCACCAGACTATTACTCACTATATACAGTACAATAAATATTATAAATATTAAGAACAATGGGCCTAATTCACCAGTATCTCCTTTCGTCAGAATCATTCATAACTTTTATTAGATCCCATGCTCTTAAAAACTGATCCCAACCCAAATAAGAGAACACTGGCAAATGTCAGAATCTTGGTGATAACTGCAAACAAAATTTCATCATAGAACACATAGTGTTTCATTTGAATGTAGAAGCTTCATGACTCTGAGGGCACCAAGGTGTACAATGCCATTTGAGATTCAGCCTTAATTTGCTGCTCGTGAGGCAGGTGGTTTGTTCACACTAAAGGCAATTAGGACTGTTAACCATCCGGTCAGAAAGACTGAAGGTGAGCAAGAAATCTGAATTGAGGAATGAAGCTTGTAATGTGAACTTTCACATAATGGCATCTTGTTTATGACATGTCTCTCCACAAAATAATTTTTGGTACAGTGAAATATGCTGACTGCCCGTTATGTGGACAGCTCTGTCAACATTTATCAATGTCAGGTTCATAATTTACTCAAAGTTGTCTAACCCCCCAGCATGTGCCTCTCTGTCACAAACATGTCATACTGATGAACCAAAGACAGGACAAATGTCACACTGATGGGCCAAAAACAGGGATTTTCTTTTTTTCTGCATTCTCCTTTCACCACCTCGCAGGGCAAAAAAGAGTCAGAACCCATCTGATCTAGCATACATTAGAGACTGGGATTTCTGTCCATGAACACTTATGGAAGGGAGATATGGTACATATTTCAAACAGATCAGCTCAGGCTAAATAGAAACCAGATTCTGTTTTTGAACTGCACTGGGTCTTTGACATGTTCACTCTATCTGTCTCTGCAAAGACATTTTTGCATTGCAAATGATTGAGCTATAATGAAACCTCTCACCAGGAGGTTTCAAGATGTTATCCATGTTTGATGACTCCTGGTCATAAGGTGTCTTGAGTGTGGGCATACAGGATTTCTTAGCATTACCTTGATTTTTCCTGTTGTACATGTTGAACTATATGCTGGCAGTTTTCACAATTCAGATATTTTAGTACCAGGTTTATCATGCTCTCATCCATTTGGCCCTACCATTTACCTTTGGGGGATATCTCCCAGTGTTTATGAACAAATATATAAATAACCAAAAAAAAAACACTAAATGCAGTGGATTGGATTGCAGTGCCATTGAGAAGAAGATAAAGGTTACCAGGCTGATATTGTCAATAGACGTCTCAGAATGGAAGTTGTAGAGGTTCCTAATGGTGTCCTGAAATAATCCAGGGCTGTTAGATTGTCCATTAGTATCCCCCAACTTTTTTATTTGGGGATAGGTCTGGTAATGTGGCTTTTAGAATAGTGACTCTATGACAGTCTGGTACGACACCATTGCAATCTTTCATGACATTGATGTACATGATGTATTCCTACATCATGTCATCTGCCAATCATACTGGCACTAATAGGGTGAGTCATGAAGGTTTTCACTGCTTGCTGAGTTTCTGCAGTTGTAGCTGTTGGATCACTCTATGCATATCTGGTGGTTAGGGAATCAGCCTAGTGACTGGAAGGTTGCCGGTTTGAACCCCTGAACTGGCAGGACATGACTGAAGTGCCCTTGAGCAAGGCACTTAACTCCCTAGCTGCTCCCCAGGCCCCTTGAATAGTGCTGTGCACTGTTCGGGACATGTGTGCTCACTGAAGAGAAAAATTACCAACCAGCTAATTGATGGCTACTAGAGGCGTTTTCTCTCTCAGCAGCTATGCAGATTTTATGCATTTTCCAGGCGTCTTTTAACCGTTATAACAAAATATGCTTTTTAAAAGATGAAAGTAGACAAGGATATAATGTGCTTTTAGAAGGTATATTTGATATTAGTTGGAATTATATGATTTACTGCAGTGAGTGTATTTTCTGTAACCATCCATGTTCACTTTTCTGTTTACAGACAGAATGACTAGAGGTCCTACACATGCAACCTGACCCAGTCAGGAGGAGAGGTTGTTGTAGGCTGTGGTGCCAGGGGTCAGGACCTCCTATGACACGCTCTAATTAAGACTGTCACATTGATGGACCATAGACAGGCTTTTAAAATGATTTGTGAGCAAACATTTATTCAACTGGGAGGTTTCAGATTTTAGAAAGCATACTGGGTCACATATGGTCATTGTCCCCACAAGTTGTCCTACAGTTCTCAGCCACTCACTTATATTTATGGCATTTAACTGATGCTTTTCTCCAGAGGTGAGCCACAGTAGTGGTAGCATCTTGCCCAAGGACTTGGGTTTGGTGTTGCACAAACCCCAGTCTCCATCATGGTGAGGTGTCTTGATGGTGGTGTCTGCTGCACCACACCAATCAAAATCTAGATTCCATTCTTCCTTCTCTTTTGTTTTCTTTAAATAAATGTTGATAAATGGTTCTTGAATTTGGACATAGGGTTGATTTTTTATTAGGTTTAAAAAAGGAATCTCTGAGATTCCATATAAACATGTCACAATTTATTTCAGTGTGAATTAATCAAAGTTTCTTTTTGTTACTTTAATGTTCAGATTTGGGAATATTTTGAAACCTTTCACAGACATTGAAACCTTTTTAATATTTTAGCATAGCAATTTTGATAGCAGTTTTTTAGCTGTATAAGGCAGTAGTCATATCATTTTCAGAAACACTGGGCAGTCCCTGTCCCACTTCACCATAATCCCACTATATATACACACACACACACACACACACACACACACACACACACACACACACACACACACACACACACGCACACACACACTCACATTTTTTGAAGACTTAAAGATTAATCTTCAGGAAAATTAATAAAATCTGTTACCAAAAGGAGATGTGCTATAACTTTTCTTCCATGCCCTACATGACCTTCAGATTCACCATAATCTCTGCTTGCTTGTCTGCAACTGTCTGTTTCTGTACGTTTACAGAATTTTTTTCCCTATCCAAACCGGTCCAAGAACATAAAAGCTGGTTTTATTTATATATTTATGGGTGGAAATATGATTTCAGTTAATTTACTTTTAGAAATGCCCACACCCGTGCAGACCACACACTAAGCTCAGGCCAAAATTTATCTGTTATGGCACCAATAAATAACAAAATACATATATTACTATTATATTCTCTTGTGTAATATTATATTAACTTGAATGTTCTTCGCATTTGTCATTACTCTTCAATGTTCTTAATTTACTCCAGCATACTGAAATGAAGCATAAATGACTGTAAACTGTGAACTGTGAACAGATACACAGATACAGATAATGCCACTAGATTGTTTTACACCCATAACTGGAAGGTGCTTTAGGGAACTGCCATGGCATCACTCCTAAAGACCCTCTTTGAACCCTTTATTTTTAATAGTGCAGATCAGGCCACACTGGTTTGTGGATTGGGTGTTCACTCCTTAAGAAAACTCTCCATGATCCTTCCTCTCGGATCTCCTCCAGAATCTATCTTTAAAGGCATGTGTGCCATGTCAAGAATGGGATGGGGGAGGCATTGAGGGGGATCACTGCTGTCTCCTCTCCATCTGAGGGCCACCTCTGCTCCCATCGGGATACTGTTTCCTCTCTCTGCGCCCGGCCTTGGAATTTACAGTCCAGAGCGCTGTGCTAATAAAACACATGTGCAGAGGGAGAGGAATGGGGGAGTGACTGCCTCTGGACTAAAAGCTTGTACATCAAACGCTCTCTTGTTCAGCTGCAGAGTGCCCAGCACAGAGGAGTCCAACATATTAACTGTGTCTGTATTATCTATAATAAACAGAAAGATCAGATTAGTATCAGTCATAATTAGATTAAGTCAATTAGTCAATTAGATCAGGGAGCGGTTTGTAATTACCACAGGGCATAATGGAAGGATGGAAACATCGTACACAGGCTTATATCCAGAATTCTTATTTAGAGATCACTGACTACAGCATGACATCACAGATAATCTGCATGTTTAAATTATTTGACTCATTAACACTTGAAATAAGGGTTTGTCGTCATCATCAATAGACAACAGCGTCCCGTATCTGTAATAAAACTCTACACTAAAAGCTACAGGCCAGGCACATCAAAGTCCTGCAAAGAGGAAAACTCCCTGATTCTAAACGGCAGATGTTTACAACATAAAAAGAGCTTTTTGTGCAGTTTTGTGCTGTTCGGATTAAGTGAAATTCAATACCTACAATTTCTAAAGCGAATCATGGTGGGATTATGGTACAAATAGCTGCCACATGTCATCGATTTTCAAAGCACACAAAAGCTTTATGCTGCACTGCAGTGACTCTCCTTCTGCCTTCCTTCTCTCTTCTATCATCACTGTATCAGTTTTCTCTGAATGGCACAACAGTACCTTGGAGGTTATGAAGAAGGTTTTGTGTGGCTCTGACATGCTCCCCTCACTTTTCACAAGAGCAAGCACTCTAAGAACCAAGCAGAGCATAGTGAGTTGATTCTCTTTGCATTTCCATCCAACAGCACAGAATCAACCATTGTCAGATATCAAATGCACCAGCTTTCCTTCCTGCTACATTTGTCAAGTCTGAAAGCAGTTTTTGGGCCAGAGAGTGATCCAAAGAAATGATCTTCCATGCCACTGTCGTCCTTTGGGAGATTTACCCTTTGTCTTTACCCTTTGTTCATGTGTTGTTCACCTTTTTATTTTAGATTTCTGTAAAGTTGCTCTGTGACAACATCAGTTATAAAAGTGCTATATAAATAAATTTTGATTTGATTTGATCTTTGGTCCTCCTGAAATCAGTGGTCTGGGGTGCTCTCCAAACAGATTCTGGTTCAGTCTGCTGCAAGAGTGGAAGCCATGTATGAGGTTTATGATTGTTCCTTTTATCACTTGATTGCTTCAACTTATCGCCTGCATGGCTGAATACTTTCTCCTCTGTGAACAGCTGCTTGATTGCAGGTGTTCCTGCATTGTGAAATGCCTCTGTCTTTTTCACCTCCAGCAGTCACAGCAGGTGTAAGTTAGCTTTACTTTAACAGCTCCACTGTGTAAATAGTAGGAGGCTGCATTCAATGCTACTATACCACCAGTGGGCCATGAAGCACTCACTAGTGGTCCCCCAGACCATCCTCAAGGGTGGACAGTAGTCCATGCCGGGCTGGTAACAACACTTTCAACAATAAAAGTCTATGTGAAAATAAAAACGATACTATAAGTGAAAATTGAGAGATCAATCGTGTTTAAAATATAAACATTCTATAAACAAAATATAAACAACATATAAACATATAAACAAAAATGCACAAAAAATATAATAGTAGTGTAATGCAATGCAAATTAGACAGTGTCAGTTTGAGACAACACATCCGCAGCATCTGTACACATAAAGTTTTGTTTTCTTGTGGGCTGTTATGCTTTCTAGTTATAAACAGGTGGGCCACGAGAGGCAAAGTTTGAGAACCCCTGTACTAGACTAATCAATGCTACTTCTCATGCAGAGACAGATGGGATGAAAGCACAAAGAGGAAAGCTGGGATTCTTTTTGTTTTACATTTCAAAAAATGGTGGACATAAGATAAGATCCTTACTCCTTAATCCTTTATTAGTCCCACAGTGGGGAAATTCACAATGTTGCAGCAGCAAAGGGATAGCAGGCACTCAGTACAAGAAATAGATAAAGTATCGTATAGTACATACAGTACAGTATCTACAATATTAACAATTTCACAAATAAATAAATGCATGCTGACATGCATGCTGCTGTACATATTCTACTCTCATTCTGTATGGAGAGCAATAATGTGGTAGACAGCATTCAAGCAACTTTAACTGGCATTGTTGCTTACTTACTTCATCAGTCTCTTTATGACTTCTTTATATCAACTTTATTTCAATCAATGACATAATCAATAAACATTCACAGTAGGTGCACTAATTTCTGCCTCTTGAAAGACACCCCAGTTGACATCAAAGCATCATCCTGTTAGAAGTGTAAGAGGCAAGACATCAGTATCTGTAAACAGCAGTGGGGCATGTGAGTAAAAACCTTTTAAGAGCAGGTGGGGGGAAGTGATTGATGGAACTTTTGTTTTAACCAAACTCTTATTCATTTTGAATGTCTCAGTTTGAATACAATGTTAGTCCTATATTGTTGTAAGTATTGTCGTATCGCATACAGTAGGTCCATCCACCTGCCTGAAACTCCTAGATGTACTGTATGTTTGAAAGTGTGTTTGTTTGAGATCTTGTTTATTTTGTGAAAGACACATTTACTAATCAGCTATTATTGGACAGTATTCATTTTATTACTAGGTGGTCCACAGAGATGCCACAGCCATATGTAAGCAAATGCCCTGTCGATATGAAACATTAGTAAGTTACATAGTAACTTTAGTAAGTTACATAGTACTACACCACTAAAGCATTTAACAGAGGTATAATGCATTATTTGTGTATAGATGCTTTTGTGATGTGAGTAGTGCTCTATATTAAGAGTAGGGACAAATGTGAACTAGCTAAGAGACTTCTGTAACATAGTTGATGATTGACTAATTGAAACTGTGACATACTGTGCAGAGGATGATTCTAATCATGAATATTAGTCATTATTATTAGAGGTTAACCATTGGAGGTTAGCCATGAGCAGGGTTCTCTAAACCTGCTTCTGGAGAACTATCTTCCTGCATGTTTCAACCCCAACACACCCATTCAGCCAGTCAGGACATTCTGAATGCAGAAATTAGTTGGATCAGGTAGGGTGGATTTGGGTTGAATTTAAAGCCTGCAGGAAGGTAACTCTCTGGGAGCATGGTTTGTAACCCCTGGTCATTAGCTTTATGATTGTGACATCACTGATAATTCTCAAAAATGTAGAAAAGATCAGTTCTAAAGATGAGATTTAATCTATAACTTATTCACATATAACAAGAATAACAAACTACTGAGTGAACATGATTATTAACAATACATGATTCTAAGCGACAAAGGCAGCATTTCAAGAAGGAAGACTGCATTTGGCGATGTCCACGGATTCCAGACTTCAAGTCAGTTACTCCCTGCGAAGGATTAGCTTTAAAGTGTTAAAAATAGCCTTTATATTTGTAATGATGTTAATTACTTTTAAGGGAGCTGAAAGATGAAAGTCTATAATTCATGCAATTAATAATAGCTTCAAATCAAGCAAAACAGACAAAATTATAAAATTTGTGTCACTGTCCCAATATTTATGGGCCTGACTGTATCAACTAGAACAGTGTTTCTCAGTCCTAGTTATTATATGATCAACTACTGTACATTGAGTTTAGACTCCCACCTAGCTCACCCTATAGATTTAGATTCATTTATTACAGCAGATGACACAGATTGGAGAAAAACACTGACCAAAAGCATCATTTGAGTTTTCCCTGTGACAACTGCTGGGGACAGACTGTGAATCATTTGAGTAACACTCACATCTCCTTCAAGCAAGGCTTCTCTTTATGCTTGACTCACCCCTAGTAACCCAATCTAATGAGGACAGGAAGGACAGCTGTGCTTAAAGGCCCAGACTCTTTGGCTTACCATAATCTCTACACCAGACTAGACCATTGTTGAATGCCACTGTAAAGGTGTTATATAGACATTGTCTCACAAGCATAACCTTCATTTGAACTCAAACATGCAATAATATGTTCAATGATATGTTGGCAAATGAGATCAGTGAGTGTAATGTTGCACGCTGAGGGACAACCTTTCTGCCTATGAATGAAAGTAATGTGTTCTGCATTTATCTAGCAGTATAGAAATAAAGTCACAAATAATCTAAGAACCATAACTGGCTCTTGTTCTCCTCTGTCTCTTGCATTTGCTCATTTGCTCTCTCTTGAAGCCAGCAAGAGCTGCTCTTTCAAGATCCCTTGGATCCCAAACAATTGCAGCAGTGGCGGAGCCAGAACATTTTCATAGGGGTGGCCAGATTGAGACCGTTGTTCATAAAGGGGTGGCACAGAAACTAATGCCCTATTTTTATGTGGCATGTTGCTGTTGATCTAGTAATGGTGGTCACTCACTCATTTACCTACACCAGCATTGAGTGCCATGTAGGATTACACCACAAATACCTGCAGAATAACCTTTATTTATGTATTTCTAAACTAAAATAAAGATTTAAATAAATCTCAAAAATATCAATACAATTAACAACACCATAAAATGACATAAAGGACTTTTATTCTCAAACTCTTCCTTTTCCCTGACAACTGGAAAACCAAATCATAGCAACCTTAACTTTACAGGGAAGAACTTCAACTCTATACTATTATAGATATTATTCTTATACTATTCTTATTTGGCTGTCAACACATATGTACTGATTATGAGACTCAGCTGAACCTCAGTTGATTAATGGAAAATGTTTCTTTGAACAACATGACACAGACTGACCAATACAATTCAGCCAACTTTGTGACTTTGTGACTTGATGTGATATTGTGCGACATTACCGAACATCTTGCCCAACTGAATCAGAAGCTTCAGGGACGCAAACAAGTCATCACTCAGATGTCCGACATGATCACCGCCTTCCAGCATAAACTTGATCTATGGATGTGCCAGGTGAAACAGGACAATCCTGCCCACTTTCCTGTTTGTCATCTCAGCCTCATTTCCCGGCAGTTTTTCTGTGTTCAGTTGGCTACCAAACTGAGCCGCTTAATGAATGAGTTTGATCAGTGCGCCTGTGACTTTAGAGCCTAGCAGTCAGGCTTTGCCATCTTTGCCAATCCTTTCATTACCAACGTTTTCACTGCACCCCAACATCGAGCTTCAAAGTGATCCCTGCCTAAGAGCAAAGTTCCAGGATACTGCAGTTCAGGACTTTTACCGTCTGCTGCCCCCTCATTTCATGCCACAGCTTCGACTTCATGCTGCCCATGTTTTGTCTATGTTTGAGAGCACCTGTCTGTGCAAACAGATGTTTTCAATGATGAATCTAAACAAAAACAAGCACAGATCACGCATCACTGATGACAACCTCCAAGCTGTTCTTCAGATTGCGTCAGCAATCGTTGATTGATGGAGTAATATGAGTTTCTTAACCTGACAGATTAACAGGGTTTATGTTAACATAGCAACAAGCAAACATATTTTTACATCTAATCAAATATTTATAAGTTGAATAAGTAATAAATTAGTTATTTAACAATAAGGAGTAATTACATTTATTCTACATTACATTTTGTTACATTTAGTTACATTTATACTGTCTTACAGTTACATCTGGCCCTTTGAGGGCAACCATTAGGCTAATGTGGCCCTCTGTGAAAATGAGTTTGACACACCTGGCTTATGACATTCATACTATTCACAGGATGAAATTAGATCAACTTTGCCATATCTGTTTCAACTTCAGAAGATTCATTCATGGTGGCCTTGGCCACCATTGGCCATCCCTGGCTCCATCCTTGAATTGCAGTGACCTGTAATCTGCACCGGCCAGCAGGAAAATGGTCAGCACAGCAGTGCTGCGGGAGTGATTAAACCCCTCAGTGTCACGGTTTGACTGAGAACAGTACACCAACCAGAAATATCCAGCAAACAGCGTTGTGTGGGGTGGCACAGCAGCACGGTGGATAGCGTTGTTTCTTCACAGCAAGAAGGACCTGGGTTTGAGATCCCCGGGTGGAAGTTTGCATGTTTGTGTGAGTTTCCTCTGGGTACTCCTGTTTTCCCCACAGTCCAAAGACATGTGCGGTAGGTGAACTGGTGACTCTAAAGTGGCTGTGTGTGTGTGTGTGTGTGTGTGTGTGTGTGTGTGTGTGTGTGTGTGTGTGTGTTTGCCCTATGATGGAGTAGTGCCCTGTCTAGGGTTGTTTCCTGCCCTTGTGAATAGAAATATAGAAATATAGAAAATGAATGGATGGATGGACAGTGTTGTGTGTCTCCTCTAAGAACTGGTGAAGGACTAGAGGATGATCAACACAAGCTGTGCAGAGACAGATGAACTGCTGTCTCTGACTTAACATCTACAAGGTGAACCAACTAGGTAGGAGTGTCTAACAGACTGGACAGTGAGTGAACAGTGGCTATTTAGTGTACATCAAGTATGTGGTGTGAAAGTCTTGAATTTGAATGCATCATTATACTGAAGATAATATCATGGTCCGTACATTATGAAAGTATGCACTATATTTCACTACATTTCAAGCAGCATTATACAAGAATTGGCATTATAATAATTATTGTTAAGGACGTACCACTAAACAAGCTAAACAGCCTTCATTCGACCCTGGAGGGGTCCTTTCATTCACCCGCCCCTTTTTGTCAAAGGGCTCTCCAACCACAGTGGGCCTCTAACACCTCTGTTTCTTGCTCAAAGTGGCCTATGTTGACTGACTCTTAGGTCACAGTATTTTGTGCTTGTTGACTGTGGCTGTCTATATAACACTGTGTCTCTGTATTCCATCAAGAGAACCACAGTGCCTGCCAAGGCTTTGTAAGAAGTTGTGCAAAGTGATAAATCTCAAAAGCAGTATTATTTAATTTATTTTAAGTGTAAAGAAGTATGATAATGTTGGATGAACAATCCAAGTGCTTTTGGTAAAGAAACCATGTTCAAAAGTTCCCCATTGGGAACTTACAGTCATTCAATATGTAGAAAAGATGGTTTAGAGTGTCCACAAACGTGTCAGTGGGGGACTATACATGAAACATTTGACAAAAGAATGCTCCAGAGTACTGCATTGAAACAGAC
Source organism: Acestrorhynchus altus (assembly GCA_034509495.1). Taxonomy (NCBI): domain Eukaryota; kingdom Metazoa; phylum Chordata; class Actinopteri; order Characiformes; family Acestrorhynchidae; genus Acestrorhynchus; species Acestrorhynchus altus. The sequence goes on from CM067501.1 coordinate 12,595,392, forward strand.
TTTAAAACACTTTGACAAGGCTGGGCTGAACTGCCAGGGCTCTGCCAAAGAATATAAAAATATTTGTATGCATGTGGCACCCAAGATATTTACGACTCACTTCTAGGTGCTATTTCATTGCTACGCACTATTTCCGCATGTTCTGCCTCATTCAATCCACACATCTGTTTAAGTTCTAAAGGCATAAGAATTATGGCTCCATACTAACTCACTTGCCAGTTTACATTCTGAATGCAAGTTATGGATTGGATGGAAGCTAAAGAACACTGGGATAGGTATGTGGGGCATCCTGAACTGAATGTACATGTGCCAGAGTCATGGATTCTGTCCATTGTAGGTGGTAATGCCTTCTACGAAGTATTCCCAGTATGCATATAACACTGTAGATTGAGAAGTGTTAATCACCCCCTATTATGCCTCACTCAAACTCCAAGCCATGAACACTGAACATAAGGGTCAGTGTTCAGCCCTAATCACAAATGAATAAGGTGTGGGTGTCCTTAGCAGTCCCCTGAGGTAACCCCACTCATGATCAATTTATGCACTGATTTCCCATCATGACTGGTATGCTGGTGTGCTTATTATTAGAGAATATAATGTAGAAATGATATGCAAGGCCTTGTACATAAAAATAATGTTCATACTTCACACAACACATTCACAAGATGCATTCTGAACATTGCTGCAAGGAGAGCTACGAACAGCCAAATGGTCTTGTACCTCTGGAGTCTTTTTCTAGAATACTGTCATGGTGGACCAGTTTAATTTGATGATTTGTGCTCCCCGCTGAGTAGTGAAGGTTTTAACCAACACAGTAGTAATAAGGATGCACATTGAGTTTGTACAGCAGGACCATGTATTTGCAGAGCTTTGGCTGGGCACTGGAATTTGTGTTTACGTACTTGCCTTGCATATGTCTCTAGCCTTAGAGGGATAACCCTACCTATCTCCCATCACTCAGCACGATGATAGCCGGCTCAGGCATCTGTTAACTAATATGACGGAACTGGTAGTTAGAGCTCTCCTCCAACCATGTTCTGTTGTCGAGTGACATTACTCTGTGATGTGCAGAAAGCAAGCTAACAATGCTTGCCTTTACCCTTGCAATATTGGGGGTATCGTGTGATGAAAGGAGACATATCTAATGGGTTGATGTGTACACAATTAAATTGGGAAGGAAATCAGAGAAATAATTTGATAAATAGTTAAATAAATAAATAAATAAATAAATAAAATGAAAAATTGCTTTTAAAGCACTGAAATATAAGAATCAAGAATCAAAAGCATCATTGCTGCTTTGCCTTTCTTGCACTTTTATCACAGAACGTAGGTAAGCAGGTGTTCATTAAATGTAAAACACACACACACACACACACACACACATACACACACACACACACACACACACACACACACACAAACACACACACACACTCAAGAGTCAAAAATAGTTCACTCAAATACGTTAAGCTTCCTGTCAGTCAGCCTGGCCTTGAAGGCAGGTGAAACACTCTTCAGAGGTGCAGTAGCATAAATGCACGCTGTAGTCACTTCATTCCCAATCAGCTGTAAAAGCCCCGCTAGCTCTCAGAAACTCCTATTTCAGTTTTCCTGCTCTCCGAGTCATGCGTTGTTGATGGTACATGTCTGAAAAACTAAAGGGTTAAGCAGTTTTTGTCTATGGGAAAATAAAAAGTCATAAACAGTAAAGTTTAATCGCTGATGTGTTTTGTTTAGTGTTTTACACTTCAGTTCATTTCAGTTCAGGTTTATTTATACAGCTCTGTTTGCAACAGGAGGTGAATCACATTTACAGTAATCCAGGTCCAAGACCAGTGAACCAGGCAGTGCAACAATGACGAGACCAGTAGCCACCCTTCCCTGGTTAGGTTACAAAGCTTTAAGACAACTGAAGACACAATAATAATTCATTAAGAAATATATAATAATGAAAAAAGAAACAAAGTGCCTTTTTCAAGCTGTAGAGAAGATGGACATACTCACAGGGTAGAATTCAGTAACAAAACACCAGGATACAAGATAAACTCACAACACAATGAAACAAAAACCAAAAACCAATAAGGACAGACTGAGACAAAGGATCTCAAATACACTGACACAGACTGGAAACACTTGGGGAGGATTACACATGTGCATGGCTACACATGGTAAGCACTAAAGATGGGGTGGAGCAAGGGTGGAGACGAGACCAAGGGTGGAGACAGTGCCAAAAAGCATGTGGGGAACAAAACAGAACAATGACAGGATGGGACAGACAGGACAGAAGTGTGACATTCTTCATATGACTCAGTGAAAACTATGGACAGATGCACATTGCTGCATGTAGGACAAATATTCTTATTTTGGCAACAGTAGCATCATTGTGCTTTGAATAACATGGTGATATTTATAAGTAAACTGTATGTAGGAGTATTACCTTTGGAAGTCCATAGAGTATATAAGACTTATTAGGGCATGTTTGAATGTGAACAAAAATTGACAACACATCAGAGATCTATACTCATACAGTCCTTTACAAAAAATACTGGATAAAACAAGACAATCTTTTTATTTATTTAAAGAGCTAGGACCCTCTTCCAAAACTGCTACTGTTGTGTATGCATGCTGGCCGTGGGCCTTGTCTCACATGGTTAACACAGTGCACTGGTTACCTTATCCAAAATGACTAAGCACAATGTTAACCCTCCAACATTAGAATGCCAGCTACAGCCCACATCTAAAATCGCTAGTGTGGTATTTGTTTTGTACCATCACTCTCCAACATTCCTAATGCTGCATTAATGCACCGGCTATTATAACACACTATTATTGTGTCATACACTATCAAAAAACATTGAACCAGCTGCCAGATTGTGTGTGTGTGTGTGTGTTGTTCATCAATTTCACTGTTGATGGCCTTTAAATTGAGTTATTTATTTATTTATTTTGCAGAGAAAGCATATGGGTTAGAGGTAAACAGATACATATGGGACAATAGGTCAGATTGAACACTGCACCTTTTAAACCCTTTACATTTTTCAAGTGAGCAGAAATGTGTTGTTGCCTAGACGCACACTGTTCGACAGACTGAAAAATGAATAGCTCGGCATGAATCCTCTTCTATGGAATCCTGGGTTTCTTCTCTGAAAAACAAATATATACAAGATAAACCAAAATAAATCTAAATGTATCACTTAAACAATAATAAATATATGACTTTAAAGATCATCCTTCTGAATATTTTTGGAGAGGGTTGTACATTACTCATTTGGTTGACACTTTATTGGCAAGTAAATGTACTGGAAGCCTATACACTTTCGCAGTTGCTCCTGTGAAAATATGACACTTTAATGGCCTTCTATGGGTGGCTTTTGCTTGATGAGTATGGTAAGCAAAAGTGTGTCATCATGGTGGTCTCACCAGATTATTATCTTAGGCCACACAGATATTCACTTCTGTCACACCTAGCCAAGTAATAGCTTCCAGCAAGGGTTGCAGAACTTTTCCTAGAGGGACATTTATATAATGTGATTTAAATGTTCTAGGCTCTGCCTCCATAACTGTACATTATTTGTGAGGACAATAAAATATCCTCCCCGACCCGACCTAAAATAACACAATAACCTCTAAAGCACACATGCTGAATGCACATTGATTAGCACTGCGCTGAATTCCACTGTACATACAAGACAGTAAACATCTCAGTGCGAATAAATCCCCACTGCATCATGAGGTAATCATCATGGTTCTGTGAACTGAGCACAAAGGCCTCTATACAATAGCATAAGCCTCTGTTTGCATTAAATCCAGCTCACAGCAGGGAGCCAAACATTGCGTATTTAATCAGTCCATAGTGTAGACTTGACACAGATACATCAACACTTCTGCTCATGGTCAATCAAGCAAATGAGGTTAATTGCAGCCATTGTTGGAATAAGCTGCAGCATTGTTAATCCACTGTGTGGGGTCAGCTCGATGAGAGTGACGCCTCCTGTCTGTGGAGTTGTCCAGTCTGACAACTCAAACCAACACACACCCACACATAAAATACAGTCAATACTGCATTTTCAGTCATTTCAAAGATGCCTTTAAGTGTTAACCATTTATTCACCAACTAAAAAAACAAAACCAAAACACAAACATATTAGTTGAGAAAATGAATACAATAAAATCCATAACAAATAACAAAAAAGTAACACAAATTAGCTGTTCAGTAAAATAAAAAGTCACTTGTGTTATTAGTTAGTGACTACTCTTAGAAGCAGGGAAAAAATGAAAGTACTATTGAAGTTACTTCTATTTTGTACATTCTTGTCACTGCAGTATATCAGCTATGCACTCAGGCTGTGGGCAAAGATAGGGCCTGCGCTTATTGTGAATCAATGGTTTGCTAGTAATGGCCTCTGCTGTGTGCTGGTATAAGGGCCTGAGGCAAACATGAGCATCTCTAACAAGAATACCCCCACTGTTGTTTTTGGTGGGGGCTGGGGTGCTGTACATTAAATAACTGTAATAAAAATCTGTGAGGACCTGTTAAACTTCCTTTCTGCCCATCTCTGTTAGAAAAACTTCCATGGATATATGAATATACATATCAGACAAAAACTTTTATCTGCAAAACATCAACCATTGACAAGAATGGAAAAAAAACAAACATTTTTTGACTTTCAACTGAAGTCATGTTGGAGCATTTCTGTTGGTCTATCCATCATCATGAAATTCTGAAACAAAATAAGGAACAACTACCAGATTCACACACAAAATGCAGGAGGACGTTGATATAAAATGTTGATCATAGCTTAAGGTGCTATTGTCCTTTCAATGCACTACATAAACCTCATAAACATACACTTTTGTCCGGAAGACTTTGGTTAAATTTACATATTTTCAGACTTTGCTCAAAGAAGCTTATTGTTATAATATGATGTTTTCCACAGTATTTTAAATCTGTGTGGTAGGTTTGGGAATGCGTGATTCTCAAAAATTGCTTTAGTATAAATGTCAGTTTCATCAAACCATTTTGAACTGACTACATATATATATATATATATATATATATATATATATATATATATATATATATATATATATATATATATATATATGCTTATTTTAACAGTTAGATTGTATTTAAATTATATACATTTTGAATGAATGTGAAATGTGCAATATCACTGTTCTTGTTTTAAAGCACATCAAGAAATCTTCAGGACATGTAATAAAATTTGTTTTTGAAATGTAATTATTTAAAATGGTTTATACTAATGGGTAGCTAAAGATGCAGATGTAGATGTGTGATTTGCCATGTGGTGCTGCATTTATTTCATTTAGCTCCACTTATCTGTGGCAAGAGACCAAATTGAAGCTAATAAAAATGATGTATGGTGTTGTGTCAAATGGAGAGACTCTTTGCAGGAAATGTTCATCCATCAGCTTAACTAGCCATCCATTTAACTCTTGACATAACATGAACAAAATGGCCTAATCCAATTGCTTGACACTAACGGAGAAGTTTAGGGTGAAGGGGGTGACTGCTGTGGGAAGGCCAGAGATTTGTGATTGTGGTTTTTGTGGTTTGACTAAATGGCAACGTGTGTACTGATGTCTTTTACACTGAAAAATGATCCCTCTGTTTGCTTTTCTTCTTACATACTTTTGCATTTTATGTGAAAGTTTCAAAGTCCTGATTAAAGGTCTGAATGAATGGAAACGAATGTAATTAAGTTAACTTCATGAGGGTGTTTCTTTTTGTATAAGGTTTGCAATTTTTCCTTCTTTATGAATGGGGCACAATACAGAGCAGCCAGTCAGAGCAGAGGTCATTTTCCAAAGTAATTATTAAAGGAACTGTGTCAGAAACAGCTTGTTACATTCTTAGGGATAAAGAGAAGTAATAAAAAATGTTGAATTAATATTTTTGGTTCATAAACTCACCAAAATGTCATAGTGGAGTTTGGGGATCAAAATAAAGAAATACAATAAACACACAAACATGCATAAACATTCATATAAGACTAATATGAAGTTGTAAAAGATCAGTGAATCTATCCTTGAGCCAGAACAGTAGATGCCACCATTATGAAGAGCTACATTTTAAAATGATCTGTGAAAAAAGCACGAGTCTAATGTGGCTATGGTTGTCTTGTAAGTATGTGTTGTTGTGTTTGCACACAGTCACCCTCTTAATGATGGAGTCAGACATCATTAGTCAACTGCATGCCCCCCGTCTCCTGAGCTCCTGGTGTGTCGCCACTGCTTCCCCACGGGACCAGTGGCCTCTGACCTCTACAGCTTGGAGGTCGTCTCCGTGGTGAACCCTGGAGTTTTGAGGGCAAGTTCCTGCCGGGTACGGAGAGGTGAGTAAATGTGCACTTGGACACCACTATAAAATTCTCATCTGAGACAGCAAGAGTCCAGCTAAGAAAACTTCAGGTGGTTCTTCAGATCAGTTTTAATCTTGTCTTAATTAAGATGCAAAAATAACCAATGTCAAATTCATTGTTTTTGTGATGTCGAACTTCAGGCATATTGTTGTGGTTATGCATAAGTGGCATGAAATCTTCAAAACAGCAACTTTACAGTAAAGGTTTTTTGTTATTTTCTGTGAAGATAGAAATGACACAAAGCTGAACATGTATTTTATAATCATTTAACCCATCATTACTGAAAACATTACTTTGCCCCTTTAGGCAGGGGTAGTGCATTTTATATTAAAGCGAACTGTGTGGATTGATGGACACTGAAAGAAAGTATAAATCCTGCCCACAGTGAACACTCTCATTGATCTACTGAGCACGTGTTTATTACAATATGTCTATCATTCAGTCTATCTTTCACTAGCCTGATATACTGAGATACTGAATATATTTGCTGGCATTAGGAAAGTGCTATCAATTTGCAGTAAAATTGTCCCAGGCCTTGAAGAGGTGGGATGTCCTCTAGTTACTTTGGGTTTATTCAAACTCTTTTTTTTAATGTTATGGTAAAGAAGAAAATCCTTTTAAAATTCTCATGACAACTTTGGTTGCACTGACTGCTAGTTACCTACCTAAACCAAGCTGAATGCAAAGTGTCAAAAAATAAAATAAATACAGTTCAGTCTCCAACCATTTATCACAAACATCTACACCTAGTGCTGGAAAAGGTAGGAGTTCATTCATTTTTTGGTGGGCTGTTGTGATTGTAACTAGGCAGTTAGATATAAGATTGATTGTTCTGTTTATAAGGTAATTTCTCCCTGTTTATGGGAGAAACAAATGTTGGCAGTAACTCTAGGAGATAATGCTTCCTACCTGGTCCCATTAACCTTTAACCAGCAAGCACCCAAAAAGGAAACTCTGGCACTGTACTATATATGATGCTGCATTTACTAATGGATGCATTGCAGTCAGGAGGGAAAGACAATACTGATCTGCTTATTCTGAGTGACAGTGACTGTATGTTTTCTTATATTATAATAAACGTGACACCACTGGGAAACCCTGTTATTAATATAGAAGAATATACTATAATTTTTTTTCATATATATGCACATGATAGTGTTGGGTCAGCCTTGGATTGACCAGATTACACTTTCTCACAGATAGACATTCATTTCTGCTAATAAAACTAATTTAAGACATTTTAAATAGTAAATAACTTTTTTTATCTACTACATCTGTTCCCACTCCACTGCTGCGTTAAACACATAGCAATGTTCTAATATGCATTGCCATGTGTGCGGAGATGTTTAACATGGCTCCCTCTTTAAAGTTGCTATTTTCATTGGACGCTGGATACGGCAAACAATCTCTCTCTCCCTCCCTCCCTGCCTCTCTCTCTCTCTCTCTCTCTCTCTCTCTCTTACACACACATATACACTGCCCACATCTCTTCTTTGAGAACCTCTTTATTTGCTGTTTTCTTCAAAAGCACTTTTCTCCACAAGTTCTCCTCGAGTCAGACAGTCTAGTCAAAGTTTTTTAATAATTAAATTAATGAGTAACGAGTGATTTATGGTGTATTCCTTTGGTGTCAAGTGCAGCAGAACACTTTTCATTAGGCCGCTTTTAAGTAGTGGCCGCGTAAACATAATGAAGCCTTTCATTTAAGAGCAGTAGGGGCAATCCTGCTGTAGGTGAAGGGCCCTGTTTATTCTTTGTTTAAGGCGCTCTTGCACACATTTCTCAGCCCGGTTTGCTTTTCTTGGCACCAGAAACACAAAGGCCATCTTCTCCAAGATCCAAATGCGACCCCTTTCCAAATCCTCTCTTGGCTTCATTTGAGTCCTGTACTATTGGCAAAGAGCAATGTGGAGGCAGGGTGGGGGGAGTGTATTGTAATGTGAAAAATACATCATGCAAAGCTTCAGCTTCAGCTGGTTACGGTGAGGTTCACTCGGTTCGTATTTGTTCTGCTCGGGCTCTTTTAACAACCCCAGAATTCTGAGCTGATGGTGTTCGAGCCCCCATTGTGCATTGCAACAGAGCCTGCAAGAGCTGTGTGCATTTTTGCGGTTATCCGTGTGCTCATTGTCCTGTGTAGAACATGTATCTCGTTGTTTCATTTGTCTGGGAGAGGGGTACAGGTCTGACAGGCCTGCAGTCATTAGGTCTGTGTAAACAATGACTGTGTAAGTATGGGGAAAGTAATATAAGGGCTCTTCTTTGGAAATGATAAGAGGGTGTGTATGCAATGTTCATCAGTGACAGCACGCCAGGTAACAACAGACACAATAATGCATGTTGTTTTGTTCGTCTTGGCTCCAGACTGATTGTGAATCTTATACCTAATGGATTTCACACTGGTGATTATTAGTTGTGTGGGCTTAATCAAATGGACATCATCTCTTTATGACTTTACTGTCCTCCATTGATTTCCCAGTTTATAGCTAGGCCTGTAGGGCTTATTATGCAAAACATTCTCACATCCCTAGGCATTTCACAGCTACTGAGTAGAGGAGTCTAAATCCATAAATGTGAAATAATGGCTGTGGCCAAAATGGATCCCTATTCCTTCATTAGTATTGCACTATATAGGGATAGACTATATATATATATATATATATATATATATATATATATATATATATATATATACTATATATATATATATATATATATATATATATATAGAAAGATAGTTACAGATATTGTTATTGTTACAAATATACTTAAATGAAAAATTTACTAGTAAAATGCAAAGTAAATATAAATAGTAAAAACCTAATTCTGATGGACTGATTTTAGAACCTAATTATTCACTACAGACAAGCATTATAGAGCTGCAAACTGGATAAAGACACACTTAAGTTCCATTGGAAATATTGTATTATTTATAATCAGTCATTATAGTCATGATTCTAATGATATAATGATTATAGTATTTATAATCATTAAAGTCATATTTTGATTATAAAGTGGGAGGGCTTGGGAACACCCACATCTGTACAAGTTGTTAGGTATTATCTTGCGAGTTCGAATTAGGCAGGACAGTGGGTGCCAGATGAATGAGACATTCCATTTATGATATGAGGGCATTTAATATTCCTTGATCCTTGATTGTCCTGCTGAATTACCCCATTAAGGGTTGCAAATGGTCATCAATTATTGAAACGTAGCAGGTCCTGGTCAGTAACATGTTAAGGTAGATGACTCTACCTGTTGCCAGTTTTTCAGGGTCCAGTTAGCAAACCCACAAACCCAGGTGAGACACTGGGTCTGGTGTTGTGGTGGTAATAGATGCATTCTCATGGGTCTCATACGTGTGAGATCTCTTGCACTGGATGTGACTGTGATTTCTTCCAGTCTTTTGTGTGTTCACATATACACTTCTAGGCTCATTCTACCAATCAACATCATTAAGCACCAGTGGTTAGCCACGGCACTGCCTATTGTGTGTGGTAATGCCTTCTGTAATATATTCCTAATACGCCCATGACTCTGTGGTTCAAGGAATTTTAAATGGAACCATTAACTGGTTCTTCAGAGAACTAAACGTGATTCGTCTTCAGCACTTCTCCAAAACCTTTTAAAACATTCCCAGCACACTTAGTCCATTTTGTATGTAAAATCAATCCATAATTGCTACTCAAGGCATTGCATAGCACATGGTTAGAAGAAGCTAAATGTGCTGGTGATGCTTTGACTGTTTATCACTGCAAGTACACCCACATAGGGTAAGCCAGAGAGGCGCCAGGAGCCTCACTTATATCTATGACTGCCAACCCACTTGGCATGACCCAGCTTGGATGTATTTCATAGGGGCATTGCTGTTCATGATGTGTGAGGGCACGTGTCTTTACAGATAGAGGTATGAGACCCGATACTATCCTGCTTGAGTCTACAGTTGGGCTGACTGCACATATATTGCATTGTTTAATACTTCCAAAGTTCCAATATAATTATAGTATGTGATTATTCCACTCATTAATAGATGTTTTTAATCATTATATATATAATATATATGTGCCAAGACACCACTGACCAGATGTTACTTGAGTGCTGGACTATTCATAACATATCAGTGATTACATTTTAAAACACTGTAATGTTATGTATGTGATTGAAAAAATTCTATGAGAGTGTTTTCGAGGTGAAGGTTGGATTTACTAGGAATTTACTCATGACCTTTTCAGTTTCAGTCCCATTTGATTTTTATAAAGACTTTGATGCTCAACATGATAAAGTATCTGTGGAATGGATAAAAAACCCTGCATAAAAAACATCTAAATTATTATTTTTTTAAAATATTTTGAATTATTACTTAGGAGAATTAAACTTTGGATTAAAATCACAGATTTTGTAAGCAATTACTCAATTTTCTACACCTGTCAGAGCATAACTAATCTAGCTTGATTGCTATGCTTGAAAAAATGATTCTTCACTGGTTCTTTACTAAATGGTAAACTTGATTAGCATCTTCCCTATGATGTGAACCTTCTAATAAATGGTTCTTTAAATCTTTTAAAAAGTTACATTCACTCATCATTGACAGAAATTCTTTAACCTGCAGATTTTGTAAAAAACAAACAAACAAACAAACAAACAAAAAAACAAACACTAACAATCAATCTAACAAACAAAACATACAGTTCAACTAGTATTTAAAATCTCCCTTAGCATGTTAAACCTTGACCAGATACTTTTGGTAGCCATTAACAAGCTTATATCAGAATTCTGGTTGGACATTTGAAATTCATTGATTTCCTGGCATGAGCTCAACTTTTAATCACAGTTTGAGATAAGGACTTTGGTATAAACATTCCAAAAGTTTAATGTTAGCCTGCTTTATGCATTCCACAACCACATTTGATGTGTGTTTGGGGTCATTGTCCTGCAGAAACCCCAAATTGTACCCAAGTTTCAGCCATCTAGCTGATAATTTGAGGTTCATTATTGCTTCAGCTATGTGAATTGTGCCAGTTTCTCTGACAGAGAGCATGATGCTAGAACCATCATGTTGAACAGCTGGTACTGTGATCTTGGCATGATCTTAAATGCATCATCTTAACTCCTATGAATCTTTGTCTCATCTGACCACAAACAAAAGGCCCCAAAAGGCTTTAACTTTGTTTTCATGGGTTCGGTTGCACACTTCAGTTGAGTTTAAAGGTGTTGATTTCAGATCAGGTGCATCTTGTTGGATGGCAGCCCCTCAGTACAAAATGAGGTAACTCTGTAGCTAAGTGATTCTAATGTGCACTCTTGGGTTGTTCTTGACAATCCAAAGCAACTTCAATCCAAAGCAATGAGGGTCAGATTTGGGGTCTTCCAGATTCAGTGCCTACACCTCCAAATAGCATGTACTTACATACAATTGTTTGATTTTAGAATTGGCAGTCATTTAGAAATTACTCCAAGAGACATTCCTGACTTGTTTAAATCCGCACTGAGCTTTTTGGACTCTTCCATTGTATTGTGTGTTGAAAAAAAATGACCAGCTGTAGTCAATCTCTAACAGCAAGTTAAGAAGCCTTGGATCTGGCAAGACATTCTCAAAATTTCAGAACAGACTCAAGGAAATTCTTTTCAGAACTACATAAAACTGCTTTTGCAGGGAAGAATGTTTAGCATGTGGGCATGCTGATCAAATCAAAGAGAATGTTTTTCCCCTCTGTGACATGAGCTGGGATTCAGGTTAGGGCACAACCCTGTGGAAGAAGGTCCGTGAAAGTTCAGCATCACCTGTTGAAACTCCAGATGAGCCTAAATCTGAATCTGTCAACTTGATTCCAGTCAAGAGCATCCAGACAAGGTTAAAGACGGTCAACCATGAACAGTAATGCCCATTGCTGCACTTTTCACTCTCGATTCATGGCGTATCTTTCAGCCACGTCATGCTTCACATGCTTCGCAAAGCTAGAGGGACAAAATGGCACGATGCAGTCAAAGGACAACAAGCAACTTCATTGACATTAATGTTTGTTTCTGTTTGTAATGAGGTCCTGCAGGAGTAACATTTTGCAAGAGCGGGCCATTAACATTAGTCAAATAGCTAATGGCAATTCCCCCTGATTTAGCAGAATGGAACTGGACTGAGCATGTTTATTCACACTTCATGCACATGTCCATTTAATATGGGTACATGTCTAATATAATTAAAATATGTTTTTGCAGCGAACACCAGAACAGAATAAAGTCAAGGAATAAATCCAATGTGAGATGTGAAGTCAGAAATTAGTTCAACTCATGTCTAAAATACATATTCCAGGGTTTAACTGCACACTAATGTTTTCTTTATTTTGATCACTTGGTGGTCTGTGATAATCTATGTACCTTTCATAAATTGCTGGATGTGTTTTAAACAGTTTGAAAGAAGTTTGGGGAGACTGTTTTCATAGAAAACAACATTAACAACACTTGCCTCATCGTTCTAGTGCAGGGCTATGGAGATCAAACATTTCTTGGCAAATCTGTCAGTCACATTTTTACTGTAGACCCTTTTTCACCAACATGGAATGGGTTCTGTTCTGATTCGCAAACCTCATTTTGAAACATTCAACCAACAAAAATAGGTTCTGAAACCTGAAGAGTTTGTTCGTGGTAGGAAACAAAGATTAGTAGGTTTTTAGCATGAACCACTGTGGATGTCTCAAATTGTAAAGGAGCAAAGAGCAATGACATACCATTCATCTCACACGTTGTATTCTTCTGCATTTTCTTATAGCCATGTTTGCTTTTTTGGAGAAAAACAAATGTCAATAACAACACAAACACTCACAGGTAGTACGGTCTGCCACCTTTTCACTTCTGTTTACTGGCACTTGGAAATGCCATCTGTAGATGACGTATCCTGTGGCATAACCTTGGTTCCACTAAAACTGGTGAAAATGCGGACTGCTTCAACAAAAAACACCAAGGTTCTTATAAGCCCAAATGGAACCACCTCAAGAACCAGAGTTCTTTTGGTGGAAAACCACTATCGACTTCATAAAGAGTTCCACAAATTTTCTGCTGTTTTTTTGTGTCTGTTTATTACATTAATTAGTATTTTGGATCATCTCTTACTGGCCAACAGCCTCTAATGTCTGACAGTTAGTTAAAGGAACACAGTTAGCTAATACGTTTAATGAGTCTCTAATAAACAGAGCACTGTCAACAGGCTGCTCAGCAAGGGCTTCACTGAGCAGAGCACAGCTGTTGGACACATGAATCACTGGGAAGTGATGTTACGGGGGGTCTCTGACAAGAGTGTTAGCATTAACCTTACAGACATTCAAGGCTCTAAATTCAGATGTGAGGGGTTGCCAGCTATGCCTTACTCACCAGGGCTGTCTACATTAGAAGACAGAGGACAAACACAACACACAAGATGATCATAGTATTTCACCTATCAAAGATTTTCATAATATTCAAAGTACTGAATTTGTACTTGAAAAAGACATTTTATTAAATCATTCATACTTAAGTTCTCCGCCAGTCTGTTAGACGTGGCAGAGTGCTAACCACATCCAACAAAAATATAGGCCTCACCTGTCAGATATGAAATACAGGTCCATCTAAATGCCTCACTGCAACACAGCTGCTGAAAGAACGTGCAAGGAGAACAGTTGAGTGGATTAGCATTTTAGTGGAGTGTTTATCCATGCTCTACAATGACTTTACCGCATGCACCTTTTCTTGTGGGATAATTGCACGAGCGAGACTGAGCAATGAAGGAGAGCAGATTAGATTCTCCACACGTTCAGCTAACCTTGTTGACACAGCCTCCTGTTTACATAGTTGTGTAGACGATGAGAGATATCATGCTATGTTGTGGAACTCTGACGTACTTTTGGAACTGTGGGTGTCTTCGGTTCTTGGGCTGTGAGCTACCACCAGAATTGGTTAATAGGACATATTCAAAATATGAGACATGTCTTGGACCTTCCAGACACCTCTTAACTCCACATACAATCAGAAATGTTTAACACACTAATCATTCATTGCGTATCTACACAGATCAGCCATAACTTTGTAGTTCTACTGTATAATTACAGACCGTAGTCCATCTGTTTCACTACATACTTCCTTAACATCCTTTCAATGGTCAGAACTCCACAGGACCACCACAGAGCAGATATTATATGGGTAGTAGATCATTCTCAGCACTGCAGTGAAACTGATGTGGGGGTGTGTTATGCTGGAACGAGTGGATCAGACACAGCACAGCTGGAGTGTTTAAATACTGTGTCCACTCTATTAGACTCTCCCGCCTGGTTGGTCCACTTTGTAAATGTAAAGTCAGAAACAGAAGCTCATCTGTTTCTGCAGAGTTTGTGTTAGTCATCCTCTAGTCCTTGATCAGTGCTCACAGGATGCTGCCCACAGGACACTGCTGGATGTTTCAGGTTGATGGACCATTCTCAGTCCAGCAGCACTGCTTTACCTCATCCAGCACAACCCACACTAACAAACTACCACCACGTCAGTGTCGCCACGATGCTGAGAATGTTCTCTTACATTATGATTTGAATCATTTTTATGTTTAGTTGTATCACCTTGATCCATTATTGTAATCATAATGAAAATCAAATATTCAATATTTTTAAAAAGTCAAAGGATTTCATGGGGTGTCTTAATTTTTTCACATGACTGTAATAATAGTAATGGTAATAGTTTTGATGAATTCAGTTCAAACCTCTACTAAATGTATTTCCTAAAGAAACTATTTCCTTTAAAAACACGTTTTAAGAGTGTTAATTGTTGAAACAGAAATCTTATATGATGGTGTCTAACTAAGATGTGCTGTCCATGTGTTATTTGGTTGTGTGTGGTGGCTAAAATATAAGTCTGTGTGATTGTGGTATGAATAGAACATTGTCATATATGCTTAGGCATCTGAAATTCATTCACATTTACCTTAACCACTTGAGCCCCACATTTATAATATTTCACTGATTAAGAAAACGTACCGCTTTGGATTTAGTAAGTACTCTATTTTCCAGTATTCCATTCAATTTCACAGTGACTGGACCATGTAAATTCCAAAATTCCAAAGTCCAAAAGGACTAAAAATTTTAAACCTCCTCTCAAAATAGGACATGATGGTGTTTTGGGTTTTTCTGGACAGTGACAAAAAGTAAAATGATCCTCAGTACTTAGGTCTTCCCCTATCACACAAGGCTGTCAGTGCTAGAGAAGTAAAGATTAGGATGTGCTTCCTCCGAAACCAACCAACATATATTTTCAAAATAACACTAACAGAAAGTCAATGGAAAGCTGTACGTGCTTGGAGGAGTTTGAACGAGACTAGCATTGAGCTGATTTCCAGTTTCTCTTGTTACATAACTGTGGTGCTTCTTCAGCAGACCACTGCACACTGTCTGAGGATGGTTTCTCATTGGTTCTAGCTGGGAACAATCTTTTCAGGAACCTTTTTTTCCGTATTTGTGGGCTATCAGAACACCCCAAACAAGTGTTTTTAGATAATATTAACAATGATGTTTGGTCAATATCTAGGTTTAGTATATGTCCAGACAACCAGAATTTAGAATTTAAGAATTCAAGATCTCAGAGAAGCTTGCATGACCCCATAAGTAACAAAGCTCTGTACTGTTCAGTGACAGTTAAAGCAAACAGATTGGTTCTGTAGATTTCTCACTACTGTGGAGGCACTGTAACACACAAAGTGGAAGGGTCACTGTCCTGGTATTCTATAATTATACAGATAGACCTTTAAATCTTTCTGAAGTGACATGTTCCTCTGACTTATGTGTTTGGCTTCACTGCAATAGCAAGAGGCCATATGTTGAGGGATGGAATTCTGGGCAAGAGACAGGCACCTCAGTGATTAATTAGTGAAGTCTTGATGGCAAGGACAGGTGCAGTCTACAGTGAGGGTAGAGTAATGAGCAGTCTTTGGGGAACAAAACACACACACACACACACACGCACACACACACACACACACACACACACACACACACACACACACACACACACACACACACAGAGGCCATATATTTGAAATCTGAAGTGCGAAGCACATATTATCTCTGCACTCTAACACTTAGACAGACAGAATACATGTATACTGTGAAGGTGTAGCACCTCCCTCCACCTCCAACTGTAAGCAAGAGGTTCAGAAAGATGAGCAGTCAATTAATTAATCAATCATTAATCAATCAACCTTTATTTAAACTCTGAGTACACTGATGACAGTTTCTGAAACTGAGTGCCATGCTTTTCACAAGTTAACTTTGCTAATAATTTTAAGTCACAACTGTTGTAAATATACCCTCCAATGTATGAAATGGTCCTTACCTAACTAAGCTGCCTAAGGTTTGTGAAAATAATTGCAGTGGAATTTTGTAAATAAAGGTACTGACCAAGTAGCACAATAACAGTTTCATACCATTTTCAGTGAGTTTTGCTGAAATTGGAGAAAAATTAGCAAAAGGGAATTCAACTAATGGAAATGTTTGAAATTGTTTTCACTGGTGCTGATATGAACCAAACGTCCACAGAGCTAAAACAGCCATATTCAGTTCAGTGGGGCAGTTTCCAGCCCAATTGAATGATTTCTCTTCTCAAACTGTAGAATGGAGTTTGTCAGACATTACTTGAGGAAACCACAATCCTTCTGGGAGAGCATCCTGTGGACAGACGAGACCAAAATAGAGCTCCATCGTCCAATTTATTAAACATGAAATGAGGCCTTCAAAGAAAAGCACACAGTCCCTACACTCAAACAGGGGAGGTTCAAATATGTTTTATATTTCTGCTTCTGGCACCGGATGCCTTTACTTTGCATTATCGAATCTAAAGACTACCACAGAATTTTTGAGCACAATGTAGGGCCCAGTTAAAGCTGGGTCTCTATCAGAGGTCAGGTGTCTTCCAGCAGGACCATTGTCTAAAGCACATAGCAGTCTGAAATGGTTTAGGGCAAAGTGCTGAAGATATATATTACTAACATAAACTGTGCAGCTTCTTTCTTCGACTTTATGTCTGCAAGGTGACACAACTAGGTAGGTGTGTCTAATAGAGCGAACAGTCAGTGGGAATAGGGTTAAAACACTCCAGCAGCACTGCTGTGTCTGATCTACTTGTCACTGCAGTGCTGAGAATGACCCACCACTCACATAATAACTGCTCTGTTGTGGTCCTGTGGGGCCCTGATTATTTACCTTTAGGGTGTATGTATGAAGTATGAAGAGAAACAGATGGAGAATAATAAGCAATTATAGATGTTTGTGTAGTAGAGCTGATATAATGTATATTGAGTGTAGAAACAAGGAGGTGGTCATAATGTTGTGGCTGACCAATGTATGAGTTGTGTTCAAAAAGTATTCAACCTTTATTCATAAAAAATACTCATTTAAAGATATAGCAATCTTACACTAATCATCTTGACTGCTACACACTTCTCCTGCAGCTGGCCCATCACATTCTGCACAATGTCTTCACTGGAGTGAAATCCAATGGCCAGAAGTCACACAGAGAAATCTTGGTAGAGTAGGTAACCTAACGAAGAACAGGTGTGTGTTTGTCCAGGAAACTCTATGACAAATTTGAAGAATAGTTTGTGTTACCGGGATGGAGCTGCCAAACTGCCCGCTGCCCACAGGTCTGACTGTTTGCCGATTGTTTCCAGTAGCATTGTTTTTCTGTCATCATCTGTCAAAAACTAAAATCTCATGGCGCTCACTTACACTTCCTCACTCATCAGCTGTCTGCTGGCAACTGACAGCTTCTGCAGGCAGGAAAAAATTCAAGCCTGTGCATTAGAATTGCCTACATACATGCACCATGGCTCCCTACCTTCATTTGTTTATGCACAAAAAATTATAGTTGGATACTTTTTGAACACACCTTGTCTGTATACACTGACGCAATTCAAACAACTTATTTAGATGTTCCATCTGTCACTCCTGAGGCCTGTAAAGTAAGTAGAATCCTTTTTGCTCATTGCATAGTGTCATGCATACTAGAAAATCTAATACATACTTCTGGTGGTGGTCCGGTGCATGCACATTTTTCACGAAATTTTATATTAGCCAGTTGTCAAGGTTACACTGTGCACTATCATTGGACCCTCGAGAGAGAGACTGAGCAGTGCAGTGACACAGAGACAGACATGGATAGAGGAGTGCCTCTCTAGGGAGTGTATGTGCGTGCAAGTGTGTCAGCTTGTCTCCAGCTGGGGCCAGTAATAGTAGTATGTGGGCTGAGGTGTTGTAAAACCAAGCTCAGGAGGGTCTTGTGTTAATGATGTAACACTGCTCTTTTGTCCCCCTGTGGTGCTGTTTTAAATACTGACCACCTGGGGTTATGGTTCTGTCTTGCATTTTGACTCTTTCCTTCCCCTTTCCTCCCCCGAGTGCTGAGGCAGGGGAGGCAGGCATTAGATGAAAAGCTGATGTAAATGTGTGCTATCAGTGACACTGCTGTTAGTGGCTGCATGACTCAGGTTAATGAAAGCACAGGTGTGAAGCTCTGGGATCATATTCACAACAGTAAATCTGAACACCCAGCCAGACACCACTGCACTTAATGAAGCCTTTGATGAGCAGAGACTCCACTCACCAATTACACACACTGAGAGAGAGAGAGAGAGAGAGAGAGAGAGAGAGAGAGAGAGAGAGAGAGAGCTGTCTAGTAAGAAAGAGAACGAGAGAAAACTGGGAGATACAGGTAGCAGAGAGAATGGTAGAGAAGGACAAAGGGGGACTGAAAGAGACAGATGAGGGAGAAAGGGAAAGAGAAAGACAGAAAGAGAGGAAACAGAGGACAGAGAAGGGAAAAGAGAGGGAGAAAAAAGGAGGGATGGAGAAGAAGAAGAAGAAGAAGAAGAAGAAGAAGAAGAAGAAGAAAAGAGTGTCATGATAGGCACACAGTGAGAGACAAATAGAAAGAAGTGTGAGATAAAATGAGTGATGGAGAAAGAGAGAGAGACAGATGACAGACAGGCTACAGCAAAAAGAGAGGGTTAGAGAGTGAAAGAGAGAGTGAAACAGAAAGACAGATTCAGAGAGAGAGAAACAGAAAGAGACATAAGAGATCACACACAACACAGAGCAAGAGAAAGAGAGAAGAGAGAGAGAGAGAGAGAGAGAGAGAGAGAGAGAGAGAGAGAGAGAGAGATAACAGGTCTGAACACAGAGGTGTGTGGACTTACTGCAGTCAGACAGAGAACACAGATTTCTACAGGAGATAAGAAGATTCACAGGATGGATAAGATTCAGACCGAGGGGGAAAGAGAGAAGAGAAAGTGAGAGAGAGAGCAAGAGAGACACTTCAGCAGGAGCCCATGAACTTGGATGAGCTCCAAGAATGCAGACGGGGGTCAAGTCCCAAGTGTTTCAGTGTGTTTTCTCTAAGCAGCCGTTCTTCAGTCTCTCTCTGGGAGACACACACCCCAGTCTCTCTGGCACGTGCTCTGCCAATTGCTCCCCAGATACTAGCTTATAAGGACACAGAGCCGACTGCTGAGCTGCCATCCAGCCTCTGCCTCAGTCATTAACCCTTTAGCTCTATATGTGGCCCAGAGTTAACTACAGATACACGAATTACACATTCATTTCATAACTGTTACTGAGTATTAATACCTTATATAACTAACTGAGTAATAAATCCATGACTTAAAGAAACATTATGTAGAATCTTAACATGAAGATATCAGCTTCGTAATGATTGTGAAACTTCATGGACTGTAAAAGGAGCAAATCCATGCTCAGCACACTGATAACTGCACTCTTAAACTCTGGTGAAGTGGGCATGATAATGCTTCTGAGAATTGCTTAACACTGCAAAATCCAAGTCATATTTGTGTAAAATCCAATTCTTGCATAATGTTGCTTTAAGTGTGGTTATCAGGGGTAAAGTTTAAAGTCATTTAATTCAATAACACATTTGAGTTCGTAAACAGAAGAGGAGGGATAATGCTCATTGTAAAAAAAAATAGATGTACAAATATTTGCACCCAGAAGAAAGTGTCAGAGACATTCTGTTCAGAAGGAAGGTAAAGCCTACCAGCAACAATAAATTGTTAAACATTTAGACAGAAATTAGCTATATTTATTGAGCTTCAGAGCATACAGAAGTAGTGTCCCTCAGTGTGGTCTTGGGTATAACACAACATTCCAGACGTCTTGGAATAGAGTTTTAGAGGTTCATAATATATCCGGCAATAATCCATCTCATGCAGCTTGAATATTCTCACTCAGTTCCCACAGATTTTGTGAAGGGGTGTAGTGTTGATAGCGCATCCAATAGCATCCCACACATTTTCCTTCAGAGACAGGTCTGGCAATAGAACTGGGGATGACACAAGACAGTAGTAGTACATAGACAAGCATTGCAGGACCTCAATGATGAAATACTGGTCTGTCAAAGAGTCTGTAATAAAGACCAAAGCTAATCTGGCATCATATGAATTGCACCCCACACCATAACACCAGGCCTTCTGGACATGTGGCGTGTGACAACAAACCATTGATTTTGGCACTGACCATGGTGCTTCCACACACAGATACCTTGGTCATCAAGACAAAAAGCGTGACTCATCTCTGAAGATGACTTTGTGTCATTCTGAGTGACTCCATAACAGTCTGGTATGACACCATTGCACTCATGCATTGGGATTGGTTGATTCCTTCTGAGTGCAACAGATTTTTGATGGGGAGTGTATACTGTGATGTGAATGTGATTAAAAGTTATATATATGATTATATATGTGTGTATGTATATATATATTTATGTTGTATATAGGGCCCTTAGGGCCTTGAGCAAAAGTCTAGGACTGGCCAGTGAGTCTGGTTCAGTTTGTTGCTTTTAATGTAATTACTTAAAGGGAAATTCCACCGTTTTTTCAACATTTCTGTCTGATTAAAACTCATGCAGAGAGAACTGATGTGAAATGGTGCATTGTGAAGAAACTTAGTCAGAATTGTTCACAGCAGGAGTGAACCAGATGGATAGGATGCAGACGTCGTAAGCATTTAATCTCTGAAAAAGAAAGGGGCTTGATGTGAAATGAATGGTTGTAGAGACACTTGCTGATTCTGATATTTTTCCAGAGGTGGTGATAAGAACCAGGAATCTCAGTGTCAACATCAGAGACCTCCAATGAACCCGAAACTTGTCTTTAAATATTGTTAAAAAGTGAAAAGTGTTATAAAAATAGAGTCTATTTTGTCCTAAAACTTTAACAGGTACCTCTCCACCAGGGCTGGACTGGCAGCTTAAATCAGCCCAGGGTTTTTATACAGTCTGACCCATGTTGACCATGATCTTGGAGTGTCCCTTTAGATTGGTTTTGTTTTGTTGACCTGGGGGAGTCTTCCCAGTCCTCCTGAGGGCCAGACCATCACTGCCCTCCACCCTCAACAAATTTAAAAAATACATTTCGGGTGAAACACTGGCTCAAGCACTGCACTTACAGCCGTCATGCAATAACTTTCTGTATTAAAGCCACAGTATTTATGACTCATTTCATGATGCAGAAATTTGATAAAGTTTTAGATTCCTCTTCAGAATAAATCGGGGAAATCAAGAGGTTAAAAGATCAACAACACAGATAAAGGAGGGACACTTCAACTGTCTGTACTGGAGTGGTGGAAAGTCAGTTTAAAATTGTTGGTTAATTGTTTGAAGCAAATTTGCTTGGTTTTACATGATTAGGGGTACAATATTGATCATTTTGTGTGTCATATTCTTTTTTTAATCTAGCATTTCAGTCTCAAATCAGGAGAAAGAGAACACAAACATCACTGCCATTTTGCAATATACAGTTAAAAAAACATGAGCTGAGTAGCGCTTTCGTTTTCACAGTGATTTTAGAGTCTGTTTTCTTTCACCTGTCAGAAGACAAGCTGAGGTATTTGTACAGCTTTGATACAAATGACTTTAAGCTTCACTCCTGATAAAATCTGAGGTGCTCATCACCACAGACTTGCGTCATCAGGCCTGCGGACGTTGCTGGTTGAACTTACAACAGGATCCTTTGATTAATTCCTGTACCGCTTCCAGCGTTAGTCACTGAAATATAGACCGCTAGAGTCTTGGAATATGCACATGTGCGAGTACATGTGGTCTTCATGGGAGCGGCATGTCAAATCGAGCAAGGTTCCCACCCAGTGTGAAAGCTTTATGTCCTGTGGAGAAGACAGTCATCCACATGTGGGTTTTTACTGAACAGAGGTGGGTCAAGGCCAAAACAGATTGCATATGCTGCTTTTGTTCAGTAGTGACATTATGCCAAACTGATGAAGGAAAGGCTGGTAAAAAAGAAAGATGTAGGATATTCCTATTGTTGATGTAAGAATGTCCAACAATGTTACACTGTGAAAGCTGACAAGTCCTAATGACAGTTGTTGACCTGCCTAACCAGTCCTAATGACTAAATTAAACCTAACAAGTTAAATAACTACCTGTGATGGATCGGTGTCCTGTTCAGGGAGCATTTCTATGTTGTGGCCAATGACTGTGGCTATGCTTCAGACCCACCAGGACCCTGACTCAGGAGAAATGGCTAAAAGACAGATGAATGGTTGGATGGATGGAGTTACTGAACATCTTAGACTTTACAACTGATGGGGTCACCTTTTACATGTGCCAACTTTACTCATTTGTTGTATTTTGTGACGCAGCATTTTGTAGTATTTTTACCTTAAAATAACAACTTAAAATCATGTGAATGCTTCACAGACCTGTAATAAAGAAGATAGATCTGCTAACGTTGCTGCTCTGAGCTCAGCATGCCAGAAACTGCACTATGTAACATAGGTGAAGTGGGCAGGACAGTGACCACAAGTTTCATTTGTGTAAAATCCTGTTATATAACTATACTGCCTGAGTACATTTTTCTTACATGTAAGGTACATTGGATGCTACCTTTGATGTAAGTCAGAAACCTAAGTGTCATGCCATTTGAGCCTCTCTACCTGCACGTTCTTGAACTTGACCTGTGCAAGAACTACACATAACCAACTTATGCCTAATCAAATTAGCAATGTGCTGATGTTATTCCACTAAACTATTCTTGTGCCTGCACAAAAGTAAAGCCCATTATCAGAGGGCTCTTCGTCCACAGATGTTCTCCATTCTTGGGTGGTAATAGGTACAAAGGGGAGGATGGCGGTTCAAAGCTTCCAATTTCACGGCTGCCAACTGTGAGAGGAAAAGACAAGTCTTCCTCTTGGAGTGTCCTGTGACGGCTGGGTGAGAGAGGGGTCAGGAGGCTGGTAGGATGGTGAGAGAAACCCAAACCTAGAAAGGGGTAAACAGGGAAAGCCCCTCTCCTCCTCACCCCCCAGTGCAGTCAACCAGGGTCAACAAGCTTTCTCAGGTCAGCTTATCTCAGCAACATGAGCAGGGCCGGTTGTCTGGCAGGGGCTTTACCATTTGAGAAGGCCCCCCAAAGAGTTCTGGTCAAATCTGATCTAGAGTCAAGGAGTTGATGCCTTGATCTCTTTCAGCATCTAATGGTCTGCATGGAACCAACATGTATGCCTTCCCATGACCGAGCTCCACACTGATGATCACTTGAATTGTCTCAATGGCTAATATTGCTCTTCACATCTGCAGAGGAAATTGTCAGGAAACATTTTTTTCTGCCACCAAAAGTATTGATAAACCAGTCAAGAGCAAGAAATTTGAAAGTCCCTTCCCTGAAAAACCAAAGCTCAAGAACTTCAATATCTAAGTAGTCTAATATATCTAAATAATGTGCTTATGGTTAGCAATTTTAGAATGCATTTTCAACACCTTTTCAACAAGCAGCCCTTACATTTCCAAACCTAACTGGGTCCAAACAGTGGTTCTCAAACTGGTCTTTATGTCCTCCAGATGATTCACATTGTTTCTTAATCTTGTTCCATTGAGAACTGTTCAGGGAACCCTGAGGACTGGTATCCATAGTTTCTAAGTTAGTGTTTCCATCATCTACCTCTCTTCATCCATCTGTCTTCTATTCTAACTGTACACTCCCCCATTCCTCCCTCATCTTTCTTTGCTTTCGTCCCGCCTGTTACCATCCCCCTCTCCTGTGAGCAAACTGGCTTCCCCCCTCTCCTGTGAGCAAACTGGCTTCCCCTCTCTCCTGTTCTTTGCCCTTGGCTCTCTCATCCCTTAGGGTGACTGTGACATTCCACAGCTTAACGCACAGCTACGTGCTGCCCCGCACTTTCTCCACTGTCCCCACTGAGAGGGACAAGCAAACCTGCAGCCAAAAGATGGATCCTGCGTGGGTCTCTGTCCCCAGCATAAGGAGACCATTTCTCCATCAGCCTTTGGCTTGTTATTCTGAGTTAATATGACCGCAGTAATGGACTTAAATTCTGTAAGATGTTGATTTTTGTTAGCACTTATTATTTTTCTTGAAAATATTAAATCTGTAAAAGCAAGAAAGTTACATGATAAACTCAGGCTCAGTGTAAGACAATCATCCCTATCCCTGATTCTGGATGACCACTTCCCTGCATATTTTCAACTCAGCAATCTTTTCTTAAGAAGTTGATTAAATGGGTCGGGAACACAGGAAGCAGAGTAACGTTAAAATATGCAGGAAAGTGTACCTCCAGGGTCAGGTTTGGGACCACTGGTCTAAACATTTGCATCCATGAAATGCAACCTCACAAGAAGAAGTTTAATCATTTTTTTCAATCAAGTTCTTTTTATTTAAATAATTTTATTTAGTAATTATTCAATGTTAGTAGTACATAAAAATTTGTAATAACTTAGGAGTTAATTATATTTATTTCCATCAACTTGTTGCTTTCCCTGCTTGCATTGGTGGCACAGTGCTGTTGCCTCACAGCAAGAAGGACCTGGGTTCGATCCCTGGGTGGGGTGACCTGGGAAGTTTCTGTGTGGACACTTCTCAAAACCTTGGAAATGTCAATGCAGTTTGATGGGTCTAATCCTTAGAACTGTTGTCGCTGTCATTCAGGATCCATTTCACTGCTCTGGTTGGTCATTAGAGTAGCACTAACTAGGCCATTTAAAGTCACCCTGTTTGTTTAACTGGTTCTATAACAGCTCAGGTAAATCTTTAGGTTAATATTAGTTTATAGATTACCAGTGAAGGTAATAGCATTAATAAGCGATTCATCATTAACCTCTGGAGTGGAGGTGATCACTTCAGAGGAGTGTAAGGAGGTGAAATAGTCTGCAAGTGTTGAACACTGGTCAGGTCTAATATAGCACTCATCACCACATTGAGCCCACCCCTGCTTCAACCAAAGAGCAGAAATGAGGTATGACACTCAGTTATAGAGCTCTGTTATAGCGTAACAAATGTTTCCAGCAACACTTAACCCTGCATTTGCTTGAAAGACATCTCCAATTAAGCCTGTTATGCATTGAATATTGCTGTATTTCAACTGACATTTCAACTGTGACAAACAAAACAAAACCCAGTGCTTAGGCCTGTTCCTGCACAGGTCCTTTTGCAATACTGTGTAGAATCACAGAGCAACAAGCCACATTCAATGGAAATGGGTTACATCATTGTATAAACTCTAACTTACCTTATAACTGGAATAGCAGAACAGTTTCATTACTTGTCTTAGCTGGATGGATCATTGCAGGGATGGAAGGAGTACATTTCCAACATACTATACTATATGTCCAAACATTTGTGGACACCACTTCTAAGGAAAGCATTCAACTACTTTCAGTTGCAGCAATTGCTAACAATTTCTAGTCCCTGTAGAGAAATACTGTAGCCTAGAGGGGGTATAAATCCCCCCAGCACTGAGCATGAGGATGTTGAGTGTGAGCACTGAGGGTGAACTGTGTTCTTTGGAATGATGGTACAAAATGAAATGGGACGATGATCATCCAAAATCCTGACCTCACTAATGCTCCTGTCACTGAATGCAATCAAATCCTTATAGCAGTGTACCAAAAGCTAGTGGAGAGCCTGTCCTGGGTAGTAGAGAGAGTTACCTTAATTACTTTAGTAGCTGTCCCAATACTTTTGTCTATATAGCAGAAGTTAGAGTACAGTTACTCCAGTGATAATTCAGAGGAAACTATGTTGTTCATTCAAATACTAAACAAGTACAAGTTGGCTTTAAGCAGGTCTTAAGCAGGGGAACCAGTGTAACTGCCCCAGGCACTGTAATTCAACAGGCTCCCTGTGGGAGCAGGAATTAATTCAAGAGCTGCTTTATTCGCTCACATATATAATCCTGTGTCAGTGAATTGCTGAGCAGTCTCACTCAATATTCACAGTTCCTTTCTGCAAACAAGCCCTTCCTATGACTATTCTGGTGCCCAGAGCAGTGGGCAGCCCTATCCACAGCTGGGGAGTTAAGTGCCTTGCTCAAGGCCACTTCAGCTATGTCCTGCCATTTCAGGTAATCAAACCAGTGACCTTCCAGTCTCAAGGCTGGTGCACTAACCACCAGGCCACAGCTGCCCCCAAAAAAGAAAAAAAAAAAGCATCTTCACAGTCTGTGCTAGCTCATAGTGAAATCTGGAACAGTATCACATCAGATGGATCCTTTATAGGGGCACCCAGGACAGTGTGTCAAGCCATATCTGGGCATACACAGTATCTGCCCCTCAGAGCAGACTAGCTACTAAGGCAGTATTTTACAACTTCTATCCAATTCATGTTTAATGGCTAAGTTAACATTCTTGACAGGTTTCCTGCACATCATTAAAATTTCTAGCTAATAAGCAATCAACCAAAAACAATTCTGCATTAAAAACTGCCAGCCAGTATTCTGACAAACCAACACCACATACAAATAAAAAAAACAAAAACAACAAAAGCTCAAAGTCAATCGCACACCTTTCATCCACATGATACTTTCTGAGGAACACGTTTCTAAAGCTCTGTCTACTGGTTATTTTCATTGGTTATTCTCTGAACCAATTGCATTTGTTTTGCCTCAGAGGTAGAGCTGCCTCCAGAACTGTTTTGAGTAGTGATTTCCCATGAGTGAGCTTCTCATACACTTTGCTTCAGAATGTAGCAAAGCACACCACCGAACAATTGTAGCGCCTTTGATTACCTGCCCGATTAGAAGCTGCATTACTAAAAGGGTTAAGTTTAAAGTAAATGAAACTGTTTCAGAAACACAGTGAGGAAAAACTACAGATTATCTTGTGAAATATTGGGATTTTTTCTAAAAAAATCTGTTCAGTTGTTTAAAAGTATTTATATGTAATTACTTCCCATTTGTCAGTACAGTAAGGAGAATTGCTGGAATTCAGTACACTTCCCAGCTGTGTTTATTCTTTAATAAATGAAGATGAACAGTAATGACCTGAATTTGAACCAAAAGTAAATGGCATGGTGCAGTTTGTAGAATGTGACAGTGACTCAGTAAAAGCACTGCCATGACTTGGCCTGTTTTCGGGCCTCGAAAGGAGCAGCTGACTTTTTGTAAGTGCAGGAGGCTTCCGTTCGGTTAATTACAGGCAGAGAATGACTCTAATAAGAACCTTGCTGACAGGGCATTTCGAGGGAACAATGTAAGTCAGTGTGATGGGCAAACTGGGCAGTCAAGTGCTTAAGTGTGCTTGTAATAGGGTCTCATTTGTTTTTGGAGCATATCCGGATGCAGCACTAGAGCCTAATTAGAGCGGGATGGTTTAGAAGTGGACACTGTGGGGGGCAAACCAAAGCAACAAGTTTCCTAGAAGGGATTAACGAGGAACAAGAACACACTAGTCACAATCTGACACAAATTATGGATGGCAGGAGAAGGCCAATCAGTGAGATTTTGGGTATATGTGTGGGTGGGTGGACTTCGGTGTGTGCATATTTTGCATTCATGAAATACCTCATGACTTATGAGACATTTTATTTCCCAAATCCATGTATATTTATGTTAAGTTATGTTTTATGTATGTGTGTAGTGTCATTATGTGTAGCGTCATGAACAATGCCCCCAGTTTTTCAGCAGAGTGTGAATATTTCATTGAGTGAATGGGTGGGTATATGCAGGACCATACCAGACTAAGAAGTGAATCACTCGACCCCCTGTCATCTGTCCCTAAGAATAATACTGACTCTGCTCACTATCAACGGGCTCTTTGTTGATGTTGGGCAGACTGTAGGGCACTCAGTTAAGGGAATGTGGGGCATACATGGACATAGCTATGACTGGTCCAGTAGCAAGCTTTGTTATTTAAAGCAGTTTCTGTGATTTTGAGCTTTCTTTCTCTATCGTGGTGTAGAAAGTGAGCAAAGCAGACTGTAATGAATCAAAATGAACAAATCACATCCTCTCTGTTGTCTGATAATCATCCAGGTCTTTGCAGCAGATTTCCAATGCATTGTTGATCCATCCTCCTAAAAAAATGCTTTACAGATAGTTAGTAGAATCTACTATAAGACCATCCATATTTTGGACAGTTGATCAGTTATATTTGCACTCACTCACTGCATTGAAATTATTCTAATGTAGCATTTGCATCATGACAGTAGACGGATTAAGGAAAACCAGATACTCCGTGTTATTCAGTGGCATTGTGGTGGAAAAGTTTGCCACTCAAGCAGAAACAGCAGTGTACCACAGTGGTCAGCAAAATTTTACATCAAGAGCTCAGTTTTCCCAACTTTTGCTGTCAGCCACAGCAGCGAAATAAACCAAATAGCATTTTTTGGGTTTTTTTGGAAGAAAACAAAACTGAATCTTGTAGTTGAAGCCCAATCACACACACACACACACACACACACACACACACACACACACACACACACACACACACACACACACACACACACACACACACACTCAGAAAAAATACACCAATAATTATTACAATACTAGAGTTTTATTTTATCTAAATTATGCTACAGACATTTGTAATCAATAAAACACACTCAACTTGAAAGAAAGGGATATTAATTAAGCTAAGCTAAGCCTGGTCTAAACCAATTTCCAATGATGACTCACCACTGACACGGCAATTATGCTCAAGAATACAATCTCTAATAAAAAAGCACACACTTAAAACCTAAGGGTACTTTAAGAGTTCTTAAGTAAAGAAAATGGTTCCATGAACACTCAAAGATCACTTTGCCTGAAAAAAATGTTGTTTGCATAATGTAAGGGTTCTTCATATTGATGGAGAAAGTGTTGTAAAGGGTTCTATAAAGAACCTTTTTTGAAAAGGGTTCCATACAGCACCATAAAGGGTTCTATTATTACAAGTTTGACATTGAAACATTAGTAGAACCCTTTTTGGTGCCATATACAATAGAACCCTTATTAAAACCAAAAACGTTTTCTATAGCACATTCTCCATCAATCCGAAGAACCCTTCAATAACACAAAGAGCGCTTTATTCCCTCAAATGGTTCATTTTCTTTGCTGAAGAACCCTTTCTCTTGTATTGTAATGGGGTTATTTGACTCATAACAAGAGTGGAATCCTTTCTGGCGCTTTATCCTGAACTTTAGTTTTTCCTCTGATTCATAGCCAAAGTTGATTGGTGTTTATGTTGTCAAAGAGTATTACTGTTTTTTAAACAGGACATTTTATAAAGCTGTGGTTATTATGTTTTGACAGTACCAATTCCTCCACGCTAACAGAATGAATTAATAAGATTAAATTGTGGCCTGATGTTCACTATATTGATATAGTAAACTATTTCATCTTTTCCGAAGGTATACTGAAGAGCTACACAAATATAAAAGCACAGTTACCTTTACAGCATCAAATATGAAAAGCTTTTGTGTAACACACACACATCAGTTTGTGGTCTACTCTTTTGATCAGTTTGATGACTTTATTTCTGTTCATTCTTTCATTTTCACTGGTTGAGATCACATAAGATCACAGACATCACACTCTCAGATTTACAGCACAACACAGACAGAACTGGAGCTACAGTCTCTATAAGACCCTGAGATATTTTGCTACACGGTCATTTTAAAACCTAGTCTGGTCAACAGTATGCAGTCACAATAACTGTTTTGCTTTGCAGTATTTGCATGTTGGCAAATATTTTTCATATATTTCATATCATTTTTAGTTTCTGGAAATACACAGTTTATAATATTACCTCTAAACTGAGAGAGGCACACTTGCTGTTCATATTCATTGATTTGATAATAAATTACCATTAAAATGTGCAGAGACCCAGTTTTAAATGTTAGAAGCAGCTGAGGGACACAACTCAACAGAAACTGTAAACCATAATGTGCTGAAACATGACTAATACAACAGAAATCCCTTAAAACAAATAGCCGTATATACAATACCGAGGTGAAAAACATGAGGGACCACAATGCTTGGTCAAGATCATGGGTTTAATAGTTTTTGTTTATGTTGGGTAACATTGCTGTCTGGCTACAGATGGTTAAAAACAACAATTTATGCAACAGTGTCACTTTACTTTAATACTGTACTATGCTGGTTTGTACTAATGACACACGAGCATGATTGAATAAACAAAAAAGTGGGGTTATTGTAGGCCTCAATGGGATTTCTGGAAAATCGTGGATAGAACCATTTAAAAAATTCCCCCCAAGTTTTTTAATCATAGAGGACAAAATAATTTAAGCAGTGAAAGTCTTACCTTGTGCAGCATAAGCACTAGAATTGGCTATAGACCGATTAGCTTTATCAATGAACCTTAGAAGAAAGAATAGACTTAAGTTATATCCAGTAAACTAGCCCTTGGTGTTAATTTTTTACACTTGGCATCTGTTTCAGATTCAGTTTTTTGATATCATGACAACCCCACTGAAGCATTTGTTTAAAAATACTTTGGTTAAAGTTTAGAATTCCCATTTACCTTGTTTATTTAAAGAAGCAACAAATCTTGATTCTTCAGCAATCTCCTTGACATCAGCATGTTTTTATGACCGAAGAGAATTGATGAACCACTGAGAACATCCGAGACGAAGGGACAACTATAAACATATGAGGACACTTCAATGATGTGGGATATAAAAGCCCAATCATGCTCCACAGATTTGGTTGGTTCTGGCTGAAATCTGAACCTGCTTTCAGCAAGACGCCTAAGCCTCCACAGATATTCCAAACAAAAAACAAGACCCGGAGGTTATTGGGTCGCGACCCAAGGTTATCTGTTAACCAGCAGACTCTGCCATCCAGCATCATCTCACAAGTGGTATACCTCACGTCACATTGCAGTGTACTCATCTTATGAGTAGCTCATGTCTCTGCAAAGCTGCCATCCCATTGTGACTGTAATCAGATCACCTTCCTGTCTGGCATTGTTTGATTTCTGCATCAGATTGATTGAGGATCCAGCATGGCCCATGCTTGCGGTTTCCTGTTTTTTCCCAAGCTGTGTTCTCTAAGACCACATACGCAAACCAACCAGGACCGCATCAGCTTGGCACAGAACAGAGGGGATCGCTTTCAAAGCAAGCTCTGAACCACCACACGTTGAAAAAATGAGAAACCAGACTGGATCAGCCACACATTTATTTGGAGTGAAGTTACATTGTCAGTCTTGACACTGTTTGGTAAGCATCTGTGGCTGGTGCAGCAGAGACAGTCGAGAAAGTCAGTCTGTTGTTCTAATTTTTCCTGTTGTACAAAAACAAGTTTTGCCTTTAGTAAATTAAAGCCTCGATGTAAATAGGATTAGATCAGTGCTAAAGGTGCTGAAGACAAAAATTCAATCAGATTTATTTAAGGCCTGAAACATGCTCCATGCAAGGACATGAAGGGAGATCCTTTGAGCTATGCAGATGCCTTGAGGCTGAATTTTGCATATAGTTGCATTTATATATGGGTCATGCATTTCATAGTGCAACACAAGTGCAAGTTGTCTGACAGTATGTGAAAAAAGTATCTGAGTGTATATATGTCTGTAAAGTATCAAATATTTTGTGATTCCATATCTGTGCATATACATGCTTGACTGCTTCCAAATATGTGATGAGGCTGTGTGTATTCATCTGTCATGTCAATCCTCTTTTCTGGATTTAAACATATAATACTTCTTCTTGGCACATGCATATCTTGGCTCCTCATGTCACTCCTCTATTATTGATATGTTAAACCATATCTTTGATTTGAGATGCTATGATTTGCCCTCCATCAGCTACCCTGAGTAGAGAGAATTTAAACCAGAACAGTAGTATAGGAATGCATGCTGCATTTACAGAGTGCTGGTTGGGTGTTAACATTTGTGTTTATGTATTTCTGTTGAGTAACTTTTCTGTTGTGGTGGAAAAGGTGTGATCTGTATGAAAAGCACTTTCACATTTAAAACTATTTATTACTTCCCAGTGAACAATTGCTACTGAATCATCACTGAAATTATGCATGTGTGTCATTTCACCACTGATACAACGTAACCCCTTTATCCATGAATCTTATAAACCTATAACATTCTTGTGATTTTTTTTCACACACAAAAACTTAAAAGTCAGCAAAGACAGCAATGGATTGAGTGGCGTTTTGCTGTGACTTGATTTTAGAATCATATTCAGAATATTTATTGTCATTTGAATGTTAACTTGCTTTTACCCTTTTTAAAGAAATAAGATGTTTTTTTTCTCAGATTTCTTTCTCAGAATTAAAAAAAAAAGTTGTATAATGCCATGTCTGAGATAGAAAATGATCTGACAGTGCAAGAAGCAAGGGCAGAAATGGCTGAACTGGCTGTTATAGTGACCATCAGTATCATTACAATAAAAAATAAATAAACAATGAGAATAATTCTTGTCCATTTAGAAATGTGACCCAAATCTGATCTTTTTCATCATATGTGATACAGATCTGTCATGTGCAGCAGTGTGAATGCCAAAAAAAACACATAGAACCTCATGTTTTCAGTTCTGATTTGGCCACTTTCATGGGTGGTGTTGAAATCCAATACATATCTGATATGTGGCAAAGGAACTCAGAATCTGTGCACTTTTTTATGTCAATCCAACTCATGACATGGCAGTAGTCATAACAAACTACAATAGCAATGACCAGATATAACCATAGCAGGCTCATCATTGTATGATGAATCAGCAGTAATCCAGCTCAGGAAACAGCTAAAAATCACTTATTTCCAACTGAATTAAATCTCAGATTAAATGCCAAAGTGCATATTTTAGTGCACTGCATATTTACTGCTCTGTCCACATGTACATGCTCAACCTGCATGCATACTCCGACTGATCAGCTACAGGGGGTGGGGCTAATGACATCACAGCCAAATATTGTGTTATAAATAAAAATGGGAGGGTCTTCTTGCTCTTTTTTCCTATGTTCAAATTTCAGAATAAAAGTCCAGAGAAGGGCTAATACTCACACATACACGAATAACAAAAATAATAAATAACTTACAGGTGTTTTATTTTATTTTATTTTATTTGGATCACCGCTGAGTATTTTGAAGAACTTATTATTATGAATATCATTGTCAATCTAATCATTACAAATGACAGACCAATTCTTCCATTTTCAGCTCATAAACACTCTGGATTATCAAATCCCAACAGGATTTTTTAGGAGTTTACTTTTATTTATAAGCAAAAAAAATGTAAGCAGATGTAAATTTTTGCTCAGAACATGGTCAAATTTACCCACAGTTTAACACTCTTTTAATATTACATCTCAAATAAATACCATTTCCTGGACATAATAATTTCTGACATGTACTTTTTCATTTGTTGGCGAATAAGATCAGAAACCTGGCCTCAGGACCTCCAGGTTACCCTGCATTCTAACAAAGCGCGACACGGAACGCCTCCTCCAATCAGGTTGTCCAACCGAGTTCCCATATGGAACCGCTAACCAATCACAGTCCGGGAGAGAGAACTGGGTGGGGAAAAGGCCGGGGGGCTGTTTACGGTGAGAGAGGGGGCGGGCTCACGGGCGTCGCAGCCAATCAGCGGAGATGATCTGCGGTGCGTTTTTAACGGCCGTGCACGCGCTACGTCTTTTAACTGTCGAGCAGAGCGGAGCGGCGGTTTAACTGTGTCCTGCAGCTGTTCTCACACACTGTCCACACACACAGTCCTCACACACCATGCTGGGTTTATCGGCGTTGTGGGGACTCTGCTATCACAGTGGACGTGTTTGTGTGGCGGTTTGAGTTCGGTGGCGGCCGGAGTCAATCAAATGACACTTGCGGTGATTATTAAGTAGCTTCTGAAGAAGAGCCGCTCGAGGACAGCTTCCCCGGACGTCGGAGTTGTGTGAGTAGAGGGTTGTTTACGTGTTGAGCACCGTTTGACGCTTTGTTTACTCCTGTGTATTTACTCCTGAACTGTTCACGTCTGTTGAGTGTGAGGCAGCAGTGTGAAGAGGGGTGTGGAGGAGCAGCAGGGGTGTTGAAAAGGGTGTGGAGGAGCAGCAGCAGTGTGGAGAGGGGTGTGAAGGAGCAGCAGCGGTGTGGAGAGGGGTGTGGACAAGTGTGGAGCAGCAGAAGTGTGGAGAGGGATGTTGAGGAGCAGCAGCAGTGAGGAGAGGGACCTGCAGCAGTGTGGAGAGGGATGTTGAGGAGCAGCAGCAGTGTGGAGAGGAGCTACTGCAGTGTGGAGAGGGATGTTGAGGAGCTGCAGCAGGGTTGAGAGGGCTGTGGTGCCTGTCAGTCAGGTTAAGGCAGTGAGCTTAAACATGCCCTTTCCCACCGCCCTTCCGCAGCCCAGCACTGCTCTGTAATTGGCCGAAAGGCAGGAGAAGTGGACTGCAGGACTGTCCCCACTTCCCACGACAAGTGTCCTTCCTCGTGGACATGTCCACTCTCTAACCTCACTCTGTCCACTCCTGCAGCGAGCTGGTGGGATTTAAAGCTGCAGTTGAGGCGCGGGAGGTGCTGCCACCTAGTGGTTCAACTATGATTAGCGATTTCGAGCCTCTTTTGCCCCTCACAGGTTTGGTGTGCTCTGAATGTCCCCCCTGTCTTGAGAGCGAGATCTGATCATAATCAGCTCCTTCATCTTTCTTGCTGCTGAATGTGAGAGTCAATGACAAACCAGTTAACCAGACCTGGGGGGTGGTCAGGTGATGCCAATGGAACATGTGGCAGGTAGCCAGGACTTGAGATTTGAGAGACGTGTTAAAGGGAGGTTAATATATGAACCATTAGGAGACCACTTTAAGTGCAGCCTCAGCTGACTGGAATGTGGAGAAGGAATTGGTGTGCTGGTTCCTGCTGCTCTGGTCCACATGAGAGAGCTTTAACACTCAGGGGGGTCTTGTGTCAGCTTGGGGCAGTCTGGTTTCTGCTTTTGACTTTTTTTTTTTTTTTTTCCTGTCCTGAATTCTTTAACTTGTACTCATGACTTGCATGTGTCTTTCCCCCAGACCCATGTGTGCAGAAGGTCATGACATGATACATTTTTCTTGGATTGTAGGTTTCCTTGGTGTGGCTTTATTCCTATATAATAAATTAGGCTTTACTTCCTTTTAAGAGGTATGTAAATGAGCTCTGTTCTGATTGGGTGCTCAGCTGTGCCTGAACAGACAAGTTCAACACGAGGAGGCGGGGCCAGGCTGCTGTTGGCTGAGCGGTATGATCTATATAAAAACTTTTGTCACAACAGTGGAGGCAAAATGAGTTTCTGTACTTACAGACTACATCAAAAGTTGGGCTAATAAATGATGATAATTTTGTAATTCATTATTGGTTTATTCATTATTATTATAATTTCCCCACACTAATGGTCCCTGAATTTGAGAGATTCTGGGTATAATTTTCTGAAAAGATCATTAATAATCTAATGAGGTTAATAACCTGGCTTTGCTGAAGCATATGAGGTTATAAGTAATACAAAATTGGAAATTGAAGTAGTTTATGGCAAGCTGTGTATTAAATGATAATCCTGCTTTTATATATATTTCCTCAAAGTTCCAAATTTCTATGGATTTATTTTAAAAATGGCTATAATTATTTTCTATTCAACCTCTCTTTTGTCCCATAGCCCATGACAGCACACAGTGACCTGTGTCACAGACCCTTTAAAAGATGTTGAAAGTTGCTTATAGTGCTCTAACTCATGAGGCCCTGTGGGTGGGCAGGGCTAAAATGAGGTAGGTTGAATAGGTGGAGATATGTAAATAAGTAAACATGCTGTTGTGGAGGGTGTGAACTAGGAGTAAGAGTGAATAGTAGGTGCTGAAAACTTAACAATACATATGAGCTCGAACATCTTAATAAATGAGGGAAATTCAGTTGACCATACTAGGTGCCATTTGAGGACAGATGGGGATTAAATGCTATATCTTGGAAAACATTACCTTAAAGAATGTACCTCCCCTAAAGAAAACTAGCATAAGCTTTTAAAGCCCCAGTATATTTTATATACACATGGGTTTGGAGAAGGTTTAAATAAATGTGTTCACTACATGACAGAGGCATATCTGTGTAAGCAAGTATGTGTGAGTGTGTGTGCATATGTGTAAGAGGGATATTGTGCGACTCCAAAGCCACATCCACCAGCAGCGTAGTGGTCAGGATGTGCGGTGCCCAGGGGTGTGCACATATACGTAGCTGTGTTGATTTACTAGCCGGGAGTGGAGAGGCAGCACAGAGGCCTATTTATGCTGGGAGGTGCTGAGTGTGTGCTGGCCTATGTAAATCAGGCCCGGGTGCAGACACATTTGGCAGCCTTTTAGCTGCTCGGGCTTGTGAATGGTGCCAAGTCTGCGCGGGGGAGGCAGACAGTCCTTTGGCTGTCCTGAGAGAACTCAAAGGTGTACGGCTGCAACTGGATACAAGACATTCTGGCATTGGTGCCCCCAGTCAATCAAAGCCTCCGCTGAAGGAGAACTGGGACTTTTTATGATAAACATCTGCACCTACTGTATAAATCAAGGTAAGATGACTTATGTTTGAAGAAAGAGAAAGAAAATATAGTGTTATTTTTTGGAAATGGCAGAAAGCTGTTTTATTACCTGTGTAGAAGCGTAATGGATTGAAAGACCCTCATTATTTGTAGTAAGAAAGGTGAGATGTAGAGCGATGGGGGAGATTTGTGGTCGATGCTGTACAGGCAGTAGTCGCTGTGAAAAACTGGCTAGTGCTAAATTATTATATATTTTATTGTAAGACTGGGGTAATAATTGCTGGAGGATATATCATCTATACCGGCATACTGTGAAATTCTCTTTTACTTTAGTTAGATACATTTAATACATTTTCCATGGTACCTTTCTACAGGGCCTAGATAAGCTGTAATTGTGCAGTTGCACATCTTTGTCAGCAGTGGGTGCAACGAAAAGTAGCTGAATGCAGCATTCATTAAGACATGTCAACAAATATTTGGACACATTTCAATTTTCTTTCCAATTTAAAATCATACTCAGTCTGCATCCTCAGCTAAGACTACCCTATTACACAGTGCTAGAAGGGTGAAGGTTAAAATTTGCTCTGATACTCTTGGAGGAGAACAACTGTCATTTCTGTTACTTCAGCTAACGGTCATTAATACTGACTACAATCTTGATGAGTGAAAGGGCCTCCCAACCACATGAATGCCTTAGGCATGACGGAGGATTGAACCAAACTTGCAATGAAATAGCCAGTGCTTTAGATGGCAGAGCCACCAAACAGTGAAGAATTTGCGGTGGTTTCTTTTTTGAAGAGCGTGTAATAGTGAGTTGATTAGACAGTGTGGTAATTACCCTTGATAAGCAGTATCATCGGGGAGATTAATGGCGGGCAATGATTTAGATCTCTCAGGCAGACGGCTGCTAGGAGCTGCCTTGTTATTACACATATAAGATGAGACGCAGACAAACAGACTGGCAGACGCACAGCAGATATACGATATGAGGAGGAGATAACCGCATTATAACGTTCGCAGAGCTGATCAAACTCTGGCCTTGACAGGTGAGAAGCAGCTTTATGTGTTTACTGTTTGGTTAGCTATAGATCAACGCTATATAACACTATAAGAAAGCCATATAGTAAAGGATGTACAGTAGTATGCAGGCTGTATTTGTGATGTGATAATAGGTTGGAATTAAGGTGTGCTGGTCTAGGTGTAGAGTTGATTTAGTGTATGTTTGCCTTTTAGGCCACAACTCTAAAACCAACTATTTGGAATGTATTTTAGACAACATTTTATATAAAAATTTTTTATATAAACACATTCATTGATGTTGCAGCTGGGCCTAGATACACTTGAAGGTTGCCAAAGGTGGCATCCAATCTGGTCCCATAAATGCACAATAGGTGGTAAATCAGGTAACCATATATGCCAAGGAAATGTTGCAGTCTGGTGGAGACATTCCTGAAAAACCCTTGCTTTGTGAGGATGAGCATTATCCTGCTGAAAAAGGCTGGAATTCATGCCATGAAACATGTGGTACGTGTCCAAAGGATGTCCTGCACACATTGCTGAGCTGTTGCTGTCCTTCATATCACTACTAGGGGTAACCGGTTGTCATTTCCAATGGCTCCCCAGATCATCACACCAGCAGTTGTCACTCCACATCAGAAAGTCAGGTTTGAATAAGTCACCACAAGTTCCATACTCAAATCTGACAGATCCCAAAGAGAACCTGGATTTGCCACTAAGGGCAATACAGTTTCAGTCTGTAGTAGTCTAGGTATTTCATTCATGATAACACTACAAATGAAGGTGATGGTGGAGTGATCAGAACATCTTAGATGGCATCGAAATGACCATCTGCTTCTCTCAGTCCAGTGATGGGCTAAATGTCTTTTGAGCATTTTAGAGAGGCATGTCTAGCAGTCATTGTGCCCTCATCGAGAGGTACACTACACAAAAGTAGCCTTTGAGCATCTTTTATAGGTCTTGTGCCAAGACCTAGTGTCTAATCAGAGCACACCTATATCCATGTACAGATCTGACTGAGACATAACAGCATGCCACGTTTTGCAGCAGATCATCTGCTTGACTTTGATCAAAGGAAGAAAAGCATGTGAAGCTGTGTGTCTTTTCTTTGAACTGTTGAAATCATACCCTCACCTTGATTGATTTGGATTTGGATTCAGAATGTAACGTGTACATGTGATTGGATGTGTGTTCAAGGAGAGGTTTTCTTTGCTTTCTTGAATTATTGTCATGTGTATGTTCTCACATTCTTAGCTCTAAAAAGCCAAATGAGGCCTGAAAGCTCAGTCCAAAATCTAATCACGAGAACACACTCCCACACACACTAAAATGAATTAGCTGTAACAAGCAGCCACTTGGGCAGAATGTAATGCTGTGTGCCATTTGGAGCTCCCATTAAAGCTGCTCTTCAGAGTGAAGCACCCATGAATAAAAGGCCTCTCTCTTCTCTCTTTGTTAATGCAGTTGGTGTTCATTTTAAACCATTGATGCCCACTGCACTGTCTTACTGTCTGAACTGAGCCCACAGCCTTTTTCAGTACAAGCACAAAGTATGGAAGGGCATTGAAAAAGTAAAACCCACCAAAAATAGGTGGCTTTCAGAGCTCAGTTAAGCATTATAATAGTTGCCAGTCCGAGCTCTTTACACTTCTCACACAGATTGGCTCAAATAAATTCATCCACAGAGCGCAGGATGGAAGACATGCTCATAAATTCACTGTGGTTTGCTAACGAATGCTCGGGGCTTTCCAAGGCAGAAACATCCTAACAGAGGTTTTATTGTGTACTTGTTTGCACTGGTAAAAGTATGAGAGTTTAATTGCTTGCATAGTAATGAGATTGTAAAGAGGCACCATGTGTGTTTATATTCATGAACCCCAAAACCAGACCATCTACTTTCTCCCAAAAAATGACATCAGGCCAAGCTTCATTATCCTAAACCATTCAGCTGTGAAATGCAACATGTGAAGGCTTGTCTGTATGTCTGTATCTCTCTTTTTTGTCTCTCTCATTCTTACACAGTATGTATGTGTGTATGCATTGCTGTTCAGCTGTGTGGAATTTGACATCTGGATGAAGACCTGAAGCTTTATACCTTTCAACAATGCGCTTGTTAATCTTCAGAGACAACCCGATAGAGATCATTAAGTTACATTCCCATGTCCAGCTTCTAAACACAATCTCGGAGCTCTCTCTCTCTGATGCTCAGTCTCTTATGGGAGTTTCACTGATTCTCTTCTGGTTCCATCTGCAGTACATTAACAGATTTGTTTAAAGGGTCCTTGCAGAACAGACTCAGACAAATAAACTGCTTGCAGTCAAAATACACAGAAAGGTCATTTTCGGCCAAATCGAACAAACTGAGCCCCCCACCACCCAAAAAAGACACACATGGACATATGCACACATTCATACACTATCCATTTATCGTCTGTGCCTTTACTATTTCAAACCATTTGTTTCATCCATGCAAAAAGTAAATGAGAATGGAGAATGTATAGCTTGTATAATTGTGCGACTAAAGAGCTTTGTCAGTGCAACCAAAATAATTGTAAATAATTGGCTGTATTCTGTGTTAAATTGCCCTCGCGGCTATCATGACACTCTGTGTAAATAGTGGTGAAAGCAGGGCAGAGCACAGCATGTTAGAGATCTGAAAACAATCAGGGTGGGTCATCATTTACTTGCATATATCATGTAAGTGGTTTATAAATGATGGGAAAGTGGTTGGGATGTGTAATATGAGAGAGAGAGAGACAGAGAGACAGAGAGAGATGTGCCCCAGGGGACAGTAAGCCCACGTTTTTGTAGGAGGAGAGGCAATAATTACCATCCAAATGGAGGTGATGCAACATATTGCCTTTCTCAAGACAATTATAACCATTCACATTTACTAATTTATTTACATAAATCAGACACAACAACTTCATCAGCATCCAGTTCAAATGTTTAAAGATTCTGGAGAAATTGAAATAAGTGCCTGACCTCCTTCATAAACACAAGCGACAGACTCTTTCCTGTCTGCTTAGATTTCTCTGTGTGCTAACTGTGGAGCATTAGACCTGCATTGTTAATAATCAGAGTCATCAGGTTGCTTATTGGGTGCAGATGGTTTCTGTTGTTTCAGAATTACCTAAATGATTGTAATTAGCAGGAATGGAAGCTGTTCTGCAAGGGTGATGTCTCGCTGAGAGGGAATGGCTCTAGGGAAGGTTGCACTGGGTGGTCCCCTTTCTTCATGGGAGCAAGGCCCTCTGACACTGTGCACACATAATTTACACAAAACAAGTATTAAATAGTAACGATAAGTCCTTACAATAATAAGTTGGCCAGATGATTATAAAATATAATTGTAAAAAATATTTAAATTATCAAAAAAAAACTAAATTTAGTAATACTAAATATATGCCACATAATTAAGCATTCTATATATAAAAATGTGCCAGTTCACAGTAAATTCATCAAAAAAAAACTATAGATAACAATTATATACTGTAGAGTAGAGAGCTATAGATAAGAGAATTGTAAAAATGAGTAGACAGGTAAACATCTTGCATTACTTTTACATTGAAATCTGCTTATGAAATGTGGAAATCCCACATTCGATTGTTAGAACAAACAAATAACATTCTCTGAACTTGCAGAACACTGGACTGATTGTGAAATCCTTGGTGTAGCAAAGCTGATACTTGTGTACTTTTTTTGTCAAGATATGAAGAGGCTTAATCAGGTGTTATTCAGTGCCTCTGATGCAAAGAAACCGTGTGTGCGTGTGTGCGTGTGTGCGTGTGTGCGTGTGTGCGTGTGTGCGTGTGTGCGTGTGTGTTTAGTCAAAGTAATCCCCATGCTCTCTTCAATTGAAATACATCAGTTAACAATATCAGGCCACCAGGAGGGCACTAATGAAGCAGACCATTCTATAACTTCTCTCACACACACACACACACACACACACACACACACACACACACACACACACACACACACACACACTGGCACACAGGCTAATTGGGGTAGCAGCTGAAGCCCTGGGGATGAAAGGCTAGACTCAGGCAGTCACTGACCCATAGCTCCATCTCTACCACACAGCTTGCCCATACAGATCAAATGGAGTGTAGCACTGCATACCTCAAAGTGCAGTATTACAGAACGTACCCACAGCGCACAGCGGCTGCTAATTCAGTGGAATCCCCGTGACTATTGCTGAATGAGTGATGTCTGTGGTTAAGAGTAAGAGGAAAAAAGAATGAATTAAAGAGTTTGTATGTGTCTTCCTGTGCATTGGGGTTCCTCAGGTGGGTGTTGACAGATTGTCTGACCTGGCATAAAGAAACTTCCTCTCTTTAAGAACATTGCTTTCTGCTTTTCTCGTCCTGCTATTGTGTCTCTAACAAGAGTAGGTTACCCAATGCCCCAAGTCCAGAATAATACCTGTAAATTTTCTGAAATGAAAATCTATTTCAATACAGTATTGTATTGAATTATGGCACAAGCACAAGTAAGACCTGTTAAATTCTAAGATATTAAAATGATTTTGCTCTAATTGCACTGGATAACTAAATGCTGCTTACTGCTGAGCCACAAGGGTTTTTTTTTGTGACACTAAGCATAATTGAGTTTATGAGTAAACCATTGTCTAGATTTTAGTCTGGACCCTGAATGGTAGCTTTATGTAGACTAAGCATATGAGAAAATAAAAAGCCGAGCTTTAAATCCTCTCGTTTTTTAAGAACATATAATCCTGTGTAATACACTTAGAGTGAGAGACTTAGGCCAGTTCATCTTGCATGAAGAGTGTAAAACAGGTTTAGCTGTAGCTTTGGAGTCTAAGACGACCCATGTGTATGACACCAGAAAGTCCCTGCACACAGCTGCTAAGTCTGAAATCTCCCAGCGCATTCAGCCTTTTCCCTGCTCTAAGGGCATTCAGGGCTGTGATTACAGAGAAACACTGGGCTTTTTTATTGGGTTTTATGGCCCTGGTCTATTGTCGCAGAGGTGTCTTGATAACACCCCTTGGCAGTTATTAAGTCTTGGCATGCAGTTTGCCATTTTACAACCCGGTATCTCACACAAGCCTGGTTATTATACTGTGCAGCAACTCTAAATATTAACACAGAGCTGCAAAAAGCGCAGGCCCATCCCTCAGACTCTTTACTTTTCGCCTGGCAGCAATGAAT
Organism: Acestrorhynchus altus; assembly: GCA_034509495.1. Classification (NCBI taxonomy): domain Eukaryota; kingdom Metazoa; phylum Chordata; class Actinopteri; order Characiformes; family Acestrorhynchidae; genus Acestrorhynchus; species Acestrorhynchus altus. Next base: position 12,638,729 of record CM067501.1, read on the forward strand.
GAAGAGGAGTGAATTCTGTGCCAACACAGCCACGTTCAGGTGCGAATCTTCAAACCCATTCAAATTCAGACTTCACTGGTCAGTGGGGAATGTGAAGTGCAAATGGGTTTCTAATGGATGTCCTTTGAGGCTGTGTGAACTGTGCAGTGGCTGCTGATCTGAATTGTAACAGGTGTTAAAATCCACAGTGTAATGGAAATGGATATGGGGCTTGACTGGTCTGATTGTGTTTGCCAGGGCATGTTGAGAGATGAGGTGTAACTGAGGTTACATGCTTCTTTTAGAATGGTTGTGGCTTGGAAACCAGTCTTAGACCAGTATATAGGAACATCATACAGCCAGATTGTTACTGATGTTATAGGTTTGGCTATCATTCAGATGTTCTGCATGTTCTAGACAGTTTGTACATGCTCTCAGCTGTAGGTTAGGAGGCTAATCTAGTAACTGTAGGGCACTGATACAGGTGTGGTAGAAGTTTCAGGTCACTTTTATAGTAATGGTGGCTTGGGACCCAGTCAGGTCAGTATACAGGAACAGCATACGGTCAGTAATGTTGCTCTAGATAAAATTAGTTGAACCAGCAACCCTGCACATAGCTTCTAAGATGGTATGTAATGATTAAGCCTATCATCATAATTACATTATGATCTTCTCATACAATATGTGACCATATCATAAAATAGATCTTGCTGTCTCTATTGTTGGGCATTCTTTTTTTATCTGAGCAAAGAGTATATTAATGTGAATGTCAATTATGTCTAAAAACAGTGGTTTAAATTTGTTTTAATGTTATTCCAATTACTGAATATAAAAAATGGAGTGTAATTGCATTATTATGTTATTATATTATGATTATTTTCAGCAGGGAAGAAACAAAATCCATTGTTGGAATCACCTGGTCGTTCAATATATTCAAGTAGTCTGCTGACCACATTTTTTTGGTCACATAACTTTAATGAACCTAGACATGCAACCCCAGATCATTGCACTGGCCGCATAGGCTTGTATGTTAGGCACTAGGCATGATGGGTGTGTTATTTTAGTCACCTCTCTTACCCTGATGCGTCCATCAGTCTGGAGCAGGGTAACTCTAGGCTCATCAGACCACATCAGTCCTTCTTCGATTGCTCCAGAGTCCAATGTTTATGCTCCCGGGCAAATTGAAGCCGTTTTTGCCCATTTGCCTCACTGATAACTGGTTTTCTTAAGGTGACACAGCTGTTTAGTCCCAATCTCTCGAGTTTCCTTTACATTGTGTGTGTAAATACTCTTACTTTCACTATTAAACAGATACCTTTTAGCTTCTAGCTTTTTTTTTTTTTTTACCACATTCCTTCCTTAAAGATGATGTTTCCCCACTGTACTTCCACTTCTTAATAATGCATTGGACAGTTCTTTCAGATGTGTTCTCTGCTTGGTACCAATAATTCAACCCTTAAGAAACCCCCTTTCGAAAGGGTTGTTTAACAAATGTGAAACTACTCACTGCATAAATTAGGATTAAATAGCTTGTTGCCAGCTGAAACATAATCACGCATGCAGTAATTGTCCAATGGGAGGCTCTTACCTATTTGCTTTTTTTTAAAAAAAAATTATTTTTCTCCAGGCAGTGTTTCTTTGATGTTGATTTACAGAAATCAAGCTTACACTAAAGCAGATCTTGTACATCTCACAAACGTGCGAACGTGTGAATATGTTAAGTATCAAATTAACATGTACAAACAGCCACACTCTGACAGTGTTTTAGCATTACCACATCAATATATACCAGCACTTCACAGAGACACTGAGCAGTGGGTAGAGGCTTTTTTCAGTGGCACTTTAGACGCCGGTCATCACAGGTGCTTGTTTACATGATTCTCATGGTGACGCTTGTTTGATTTTGAAGGTGAAAATATACTGCTTCTCTGTCATGCACTTCTTGCTCCACATTTTCAAACATTTCCCATAGTAGTAAGTAGTGCAGTGTCTGAATAGTCCTCGTTGTCTTTTTCTGAGGGCATGGTGGTTCCAAGCATGAACACCAGGAGGTTTGAATTGAAAGTTGGAGAGAGATGAGCATAGGGAACCCAGGGTGTGTGCAGGGGTCAAAGGTGGGTGGAAAAAAGCCTCATTAGTTAGATAGCACTGACATGTGAATGCGACAGGACAGCTTCCATTCTTAAGCAGTTGTCAATTGGCGTGGCAATGTGGTGAAATATGTGTTATCACGTATAATGGCTTTGCAGGGGAAGGTCACCCTGTTTTACAATGGGAAGGAAAGGATGTCCACCCTAGGTGTTTAGCACGTAGCTTCCTCTTCCTTGAAGATAAAGCTGAAGTAGCCATGCAAGGCTACTGGTGATAGCCTGGAGCTTAAAGTTCTTTGAGGAAACAGGAAGGGTTGTGCTCCTCAATCAGTACAGCACACATTTAGACACATGCATACACAGACTTGCATATGGAGTTGGAGGATAGGGATAAATCATGTATGTCATTTTTATTTGAAAGCCTCGACAGGATTCTCACTCAACTCTAATGATGATGATAATATTGTTCTATTGAAGGCAAAGGAAAAAAAGAATCCTCTCCCCAGGAGGATCACTTAATACAGGACACTGTCTCCAGAAGTTCACCGAGTTCATCTACATGATTTGACCTTGAAATGAGTTGCGCCCATTCTGTAGTGGCATTTCAAAGGTGCTCCTGATAAGCATCTTCTGGAGCTTTAATGGAGCTCATGTATTGTGTGAATGTGGTCCTACTGGACTCTTCTGTATTTCAGGCCTCCCTGTCAACAGTACGAGTTCATGTTATCTTTGCTGAGACTTACATATTATCAGATCACATGGAGATCTGGAGCACAGCCTGATCTGAGGCTGTATTCACTCTATCTGACTTTTGAGCACAGACTCATTTGACATTCAGACATGTTGGCGCAGAGTGTGAAAGTGCTGTGCGTTTGGTCTCCGTGGCAATTGCAGAGGGCAGCTTTTGTCCTGGGAAACAATGACGGGAATACATTTGTCATGTGACTTTATTTGAGCGCTGAGAGGCCTTTTAGAATCCATATCATGAACAGTGGCAGAATAATACATCATCAAGCTCCTTACATTTGGGCCGCAAGCATATATGTGTTGGGTTTTACTTATGGATATCATTGTTATTGGTTATTCCTTGAGTTTTCTGGAAAAAAGGGCCTTTGTGAGAGTCACGCATTTAAAATGACTGATCACAATAAGAAGACCGAGAGAGAAATGAGCTGGAGGGGCCATTGTCACTTTAACACTCTTGCTCCTGACAGAAGAGGGAGGGGCTGATGGAAATGTCACTGAGCACTTGTGAGAACTAACCAACTTGAGAAGTTCTAGTTCCATTCACCACTCATATAAAATACTCTGTTGTGCTTCACGGAGAGTCAAAAACATGATTCCTAATTGTGTGACAACTGTTATTTTATGTAGTTTAGATTAGATGATCAGACAAACTACTGAGCATGGGTCACACAATTTTATAAGATAATCATTTATTAGTCCCACAGTAGGGAAACTTCACTTATATAGAAAATCTTTTAATAAATTTATATTTTAATATAATTTTTAATATATTTTATTTTAAATACAAGATATGTTATCTTGGCCTCATTAATTTGTCTTACACTTTGAGTAGATTATCTCATTAAATGGTTTGTTTGGCCCCAATTTATTACTGCAAGGTTTCTATAGATTACATTTTGACTCTGTATTATCTTGTGGCAATATATAATCTGGTGGCCTTAGTATATTATTTAATGATTTCAGTATATTATCATGGGTTCTTAATACATTAACGGCCCATGGTAATATACTGAAACCATGAGATAATATATCTTGTGGCCTTAATACATTCTTGTTTAGTTTTATTATCTTGTGGCCTCAGTATATGACCTCACAGTCTCAACATATTATCTTGTGGTCTCAATATATGATCTTGTGGCTTTGACATATCTCAAAATCTCCATGATGGTGTATGTGTCCATATCCTATTCTGGTAGTGCTATCTTAGAATAGTCTCATGGTCCATGTTTATTGTGAGCAGTTATAATAATTGTTCAAATTTACCGTAAGGCTCTTATAGGCATCCTGTAGAGAGGCCTAAAGGATTACTGTAATGCCTTTTCCATAAAGTCTTTTTTGTTTCAACTCATTCCTTGACATGACAAGTGTTTCGAGCAATAACAGGAAATCTGACCGCCAGTGGAAAACAATGCTCACTCAGCAAATTATGTAACTGAAAATCTGAGTTTTTGAGTTTTTGATATTTTAATTGATCATTTTTTGCAACAAAAGCGTAAAATATGTCAGTCCAGGAGGGCTTGTTACCTCTAGATGTGGACAGTTCTGACTGCAGGTGTGTGTGTGTGTGTGTGTGTGTGTGTGTGTGTGTGTGTGTGTGGGTGGGGGATGCTTGTCTGGGGTGTGTGTTTGAAGTGCAGTGGGAGGGCTTGAGTGGAGAGGGGGCTGGCCCCAGGGACTTAGGGTGAGAGAGATGCTGGAGCCACACACTTAATACAGAGAAGAGGGACAACAAGCATGTTCTGATAATCGATCTATGTTCAGATATTTAATTTCTGAACATGAAGGATCATGACCACTGCTGATAAGCAAACCTTGTGGTTGAATTCAGAAAAGCCTTGATGTCTTCAAAGAGGGACTTGAATTTTAGGTTGTGTGCATGCTGTGGGCCTTCTTCCATCGATTGCTGTAGAAGAGAATTATTGGATTTATAATAGCTTTAAGATGCGTTACACTGAGGTAAGTCCTGTACTTCATAATGTGAGAACTGAAATTGTAGCACTGGATGAATGAGGAGGTTTTGAATGCAGTTGTCTTTGAGTGTAGATTATTATATTATGTGAGAGTTTGAAGTGTTACTGTTTTTTCTATATTATATTGATGTAAGAATACAAGTAAATGCTTCATTTTGAAGTTCCTTTTATATTATATTACATTTACATTCTGTATTGCTTTTTCTTTCTGTCAGACAAGATTTGTGTCATGGTAACATATATCAACTCCAGTATCTCGTAAATGTGTTATTGACTGAAAATCCACAGACTTGAATGTGTAACTTTGATGTTACTGACGATAATGGCAACATATGTTTAGGTAGGCTGGCACATTTAGTTGAATCCTGAAGTGCCTGAAATCCTGAAGTGATTTGTTTGTGGAGTCTTGAAACACATACAGACCCCTAGAATTGCTTGTTGGTGGTCTGTCTTTCTCTTTGATATCAGCAGGATGAGTCCATTTGGCCTTAAAACAACACATCAGGGTGAGCTTTGTGAGCAGTGTGGCCCACTGATCTACTTGTCTGGGTGTGTTTGGTTTACTATGCTACACAGACAGACTATTACCTTTCTGATAGAAGCTGGATCATGTTGTTCAGTTATACTTTTAGTTCCAGTGACAATGTTCATGTTGGACACCCTTAGAACACTTGTTCTGCTTTCACTACATTAAGCTAAATGTATGATTTCCTGGAGTAATGGAGAGCATTATTTCCTGAATCCTGACCACAGTGGTGGCCCCGGAATCCAGGGTTTGTTTGATATCTGCCTCGGGCGAAGTGCGTATTAGGCCAATATGGAGGTGTGTTGATTTTCTAAGTGCTTTCTGTTTGACTAAGCATTTCCTGGCCTGTGCTGAGCACTTTCTCTCCCTCCTCAGATGTGCCAGTCAAATCGCGGCTCCACATCTGGAAGGTGTTTATGCTGCACCGTTGTTGTGACTTTTTTTTTAGAAGACGCCCTCTCTTTAATGTTCCCTTCCTGCAGTGCCTATGCTTTGGAGAATGGCACAGGGGAGCAGGGGAGAGAGGGCGGCCCTGTTTTTGTTGTGCCACAAAGCCACACATTGTGTTGGTGCCAGAGAGTGACAAGGTGTAATGTGAGTGTCTGTATATGTTGGCTGTGGAATTCGCTGTGGCTGCTTCCTACGCACTGGAGAGAGGGGCAGGCAGAGAGGTTCATGCTTTCAAATGGGCCGCTCTTTAAATTACAGGGTCAAATAAACACTCAAACATTTTAAAGTGTCATTCTTTTAAACCTAAACCTTTTTCAGCTTTTTGGATCAAGTCGGCCAAGATTGCAGGAATCCAGTTTAGTCTGAGGCATTTGAATTTTGATGTCATACGGCTTAAGCAATCATCCTTAGAATAATTCAGATCTGTGTCTCAGAATTTTTTATGTGACTTCAAGGACTTACAAACTTCAAATTCTTGCATTCATTCTCTGCCTGTTTATTTTCTATTGAAAGCCTGTTGCCTGGACAGTGCTGATGTTTTTAACTGCTTAGTTCAAAGGTTCTATGTATGATTCTATACGGCCCTATCTGATGACCTCATTTACATTCGAATGCAGTGGTGAAGCAGTGAGCTATGAAATAAGGTAGATGGTGAGAAGCACAATTTGCATTTCCATTTCACTCGGGTCACAGGAGGGCAGTTGCACTGGGGTCAACTTGGGGCTTTAATCATGTGTTGCTAATAAGAGAATGAGTTTGTAGAATGTGAAAACTTTATAGAAGACAGTTGAGAGATGATAGGATATCATTCATTCACTGCTGATATTTTGATTCAAACTTTGACCCAAGACCTGTTGACCTGCTGTGAGTGGTCTCGTAAAACTGTATTCTGGGTTCATTTGCATATCAAAGGATTCAAATGGAACAGAAGTGTCCTTTTCAACACCTGAGGCCCGCAGCTTTGTTTATCTGACAGAGACCACTCTGTGCTGCTTCAGTACACAGATAAGAAAGAGGCAGAAAGAGACAAAAGTGTTTAATCTCTCTTCATGTCTGCCTTTCATATCTTATCTGTGAGCAAAGTCTTTGTCTGAATAGCAAACAAGCAAAACAAGCCTACTGATTATAATCCTTCTTTACCCATCAGTACCCATCACAATGCCTAAGAAGGAGAAAATGTGTGTTATGTTTCATATTTAAAAGTATATTGACTCTTTTGAGAATGAACAATTCTGTTTTCATCTGTCTTTCTCTAGCGCCCGTATCTGATGACTCTGGAGTCTGCATCAGTAATCCAGCCTTATTCCAGGACGTTGGACATGGAAACACGAGGAGCCAAGATAGCACTGGGTTTCCAGAGGAGTTCCACTTCTGATGATGACTCTGGCTGTGCTTTGGAAGAGTACACATGGGTCCCTCCTGGTCTGAGGCCTGACCAGGTGAGGATGGCTCATTTAAGTCTATTCACAACACAGCCGCTTATTATTGTCTTTATTCTATGTCATAGAACTGTCTTACCAATATCAGAATATTGCTGCTGTTGCACAAAAACCTGAGCTGTGTCTTATATCCCTATTCACTCACTAATATTGCGCCCATTCATTAGTATAGTTCCCTGAGTAGAGCTAGAAACACAAATGAATTTGGACACTTCCTCATCAACATACATCAGCACCAGTTAAACAAGCACAAACGACTGAGCCATGTTTAATGCTCTGTACACACATGAACTGAATTCTGAATTAAAGTCAGTAATGAACTGTGCTGTTCACTGAATAATCTGACTGTTATGTTTCTTAGTAACATAATCCTCCCTTTAATGAGCTACATGGGAAAATATATAAACTGTGTCCAGTGGCCTGTAATGAGCAAAAGTCATTGGGCTCATTTTGTTCCATTTTGTTAGATAGCTTTGATTTTTATTATAAATTACAAGTGTGTTGTGGGAGATATAGTGAAACATGAAAATCATGTTCCACTTTATGATTGGGACACTTGGGACATGAGAGACACATGTCTGACATACACATTAGTGCCATGAATGTAAAATGAGCTCTTGTATCTCCAAACTCTTCATTTTACAGTAGAAAGAAAAAAACCTTAATTTTCAGCGGAAGTCAAACCATTTTGGACCATTTCTGTTGGTCCATTCCTGAAGGAATTCAGAATTTTTTAAATTAAAAAAACAAACAAACAAAAAAACAGATTCATGTCATGTTAAAATGTAAAAAATTACATTATATATTTATATACAAAAGTATAGATAATTCATATATATTGTACAAATCAGTCATTCATTGATGGTGCTTAAATCAATCCAGGCTGTTTTGTATTTAGTATACATATAGTAATTATGATATGCAAAACAGTTTCATTGTAGTGTTGTGTCCTTGTTGTGCAGCCCTGGTGTGTGCTGTGAATTAGGGGCAGAGAAATGCTTTCCCTTTGCAAAGCCTGCTCACAATTCTCACAATATTACTGTCCTGACATCCCAGTTCTTAACTTGTTTTTTTCACCCAAGTCTTGGTGAAATACTGTGTAGGTGAAAATTGATCAAATTGTTCCCATCACATGAGTTTGGGCAGCTTTTGAAGCTCAGTTATGATATTCTACATAACTGCAAGTGCTGAAATTAAACAGGAAACACATGGAATTTAAAACATTCCCCAAAAGAGCAAACCCTCTGGTTTTCAACACGTACTCAGTTTGCAGGTTCTTTACTGCAGAGTGAACACCACCACCGCACCATAGGAAGTGATATAAAACAGGCAAGTGCACTTAGAGTGGAAGTGCTACTAATCATAAGCTCTTTCACATTGTAGTGTTTTGGAAACATTTCTCATTCAGACCAGATCTAGAATCTCAGTTTTTTATGATTAGATTTTAAAATTGCTAACAATACAGCATTAATTAGACGTGGACGTTTTTAATCAACATGCATAGATGAACCATGGAATTTTTTGCCAAATTGCAGTACTGCTCTCTACTAGCCTATCCCTAAAGCTGTCAGTTTGACTGACAGGGTGTTGACACCCAGAGCGAAGACAAATCTGCATAGGTGTAGGTCTGCAGAGTTAAATACAACAGCACACATATCCTCCAGCAGAAAAGAGATTTTGACTTCCCTTTTGGGGAAGGCATGGCTTGAAATAAGCATAGCAACTTTCAACAATTCAGAGACACCTGTAGGCATGATGGCTTTGAGAAAGCTGCCTTATTGCCTTTCAGCAGCAAGCATGTTAAGAATGAAGATTGCATTAAAGCAAGGGTACACGCAGAGACAGATTGTATACACCCCCCACCGAATACAACAGTACTCCTCTTCTCCATATCGGGCTTTCTGCCGCACACAACATTTTAGGCATTTAGTTTCACTGCAGAGACTGGCCCAAGTGAGTGAAGTCATCCATGGAGAAATACTTAAAACAAACTACTGCCATACGCAGGCTTTAGGCCCTAATGCCTCGCATCCAAAAATAGTTCACTGTCAGCAAGAATGATCTTTCTTCTCATGACTCTTTGATCTAGAAATGTTTATTAGGCTAAAAAGGCTATTATTCCTCTCAGACTGCATAGAAGCAAGAAGCTATAAGGTTTGCTGTAGGTCTCCTTACATTTAGGGGATCAACAGCAGACCAGCAAAGTCCATCAGCCCTTTGAACCACCAAGGGAAGAAATTATTTTTTTTCAGAGAACGTGGAAAAAAAAACTCAGCAGTTAATTGGTGCAGAGTGTCAGGCTTGGACTTGTGTGGTTCAGGCTTTGCATGCACCACAGTACAACTATTAAGATGAGCTCCTTTCTACTCCTGCTGCGTGCAGTCAGCAAACAGTCAAACCCATGTCCAGAGGCTACATGGCACTTTCCCAAAGCAAGGTGGGCGGGCCCCTTGCAGCACACATGGAAGTAATGAAGAGCATTAGAAGGAGAGAGGCATAGAATAAGAATGAAGACTCGTAATTTTAGCTTCATGTCTTTTTTTTTTTTCCTTTCTTACTCCTGTCTTTTTCAAACTACCAAAGTAGTTTTCTTCACTCAGAGAATATGTTCTCAAGGTGTCCCAAGCAGTGGTCCCTGTTACTGGAGCTCTATGCTTCTGCAGAAAACAGCACCAGCAGTTGAGGAGTTTCATATCGGAAGAGCACTAGTAGAAACAGCAGTAAAAATGAAGAAAAGATCATTATCGTCTAATCCCATCTTCTGAAGTGTATACCACTGTCCCGTTCAACAAACAGTGCTTCCTCTCTGTTGGCTTAGACAGAGCAGAGACAGTACAGGGTGTATAATGTATCAGACAGCTAGTGGGACTGGAACTTTAGCCTCTGCTGTGTGGCAGTGCCACTGAAGCCCAGGAACAGGGTTGGTGACCACTGGGATAGTCTAAAGGTGCGGCAGAAACAACTCAATGCTGATATCCAGATGTAAGAAGCAGAAACACGGTGCAGAAATAATTCCTGTAAATGCTCCCATGCCAAAGATGGGTGTTCAGTTTGCATTTGAAGACAGCAAAGGAGAGCTCAATCCACCATCTGGGTGCAATAACGGAGACAAGTCTTGATGTTTCGCTTCCACACCTCCTGAAAGGTGGTGGGTTGACCCAAGCTGCAATTGTAGCACCATTGAAGCTTAGCAGACAAGCAAGGTCTGGTCCATTTGGCTTTGTAGGTATGCATCAGAGTTTTAAACTTTAATGGAAGCCAGTGAAAAGTATGCAGCAATGGAGTAACATGGGTGAAGACTGAAGACTAGGCATATAATCCTGTCAAAGTATTATACAAAGCTGTTAACAGAGGGTGATGAAGGTAAAATTGTCTAATGTGTAGCAGTGAAGAGGGGATTTCACAGCAATTTGTATGCTACCACTCTCCTCCACCACCCACACACCAACAGACTTCTGCTGAATTAACAGCCGGCATTCAGCGTGAGAGTGACAGTTAGATGGGGGAACATTCCAGCAGGCATCTATATCCGCCTTGCCCCATAAATATCCCCCAGGGTCACTGCTGACAATTGCCACCATTTACACTGCTTTACATGAGTAAATGATACACCCAATACCCCCTTGTTCAGGAGACAATTGGAGGAAGCTTATATGACAGCCTAAATAACATAGGACTGATGGATGCTGGTGTCGTTTCAACCCCCAGCAGCTGAAAGCCCCCACTAATGCTTCTTCCCCCTCTCTCTGTCTTGTTCTCCTTTTCCTCAGGTCCAGCTCTACTTTTCCTGCTTGCCAGAGGAGAAGGTACCCTATGTGAACAGTCCCGGAGAGAAGCATAGGATCAGACAGCTCTTGTATCAGCTTCCTCCTCATGACAATGAGGTATTGACCCCAGCCAGAATTTGTTAAGAGAATTACAATGATATTCCGATGCTGTAATCCTTAGGCCATAGTGTTTACATTATTGCTCAACTTTATTTTCATTGAGTGTTTAATGGTTAAGTGGCTCATCGTTAATCACCATTCCTGGAGAGCTTGTTGTGGAGATATTTGAGTGGCATCACAGAGGGGGTCCTCCGTGCAAGTGTGCCCTTGAATAATAAACCATTTCTCTGTGGGGTTTATGATGTTTGCTGTCAGACTGACTGATTTATACCAGTGAGAATTCCTGACATTCCTGGTCTATATATATGTGTTGCATGGCTTAAGCACTACTCAAAGATCCTTTATGTGTGATATTGCTATTTATTGCTGTGCCAACCAGAACTGACTGATTGTCTCTCCTTTTATCATTCTGCTGGATTTTTATATAAACACTGGGCCTGATTTGTATACCTTCCAGCTTTTCTAAGACAGGGTTGAAGGGAGAGAGGGAGAGGGAGGGAGAGAGTAGACCATCAAAAAGCTTTCACTCACTTTCAGCAAGATGTTTTTTTCTTTGTGGCCAAAGACCTCTTTTTGTCATCTGTTTCTGATCTGAGGAAATAAACCATCTTCATTTTCCTTCATCTCAGATCCGATATTGCCAGTCTCTCAATGAGGAAGAGAGGAGGGAGCTGCACATGTTCAGCATGCAGAGGAAGAAAGAGGCACTGGGCAGAGGGACTCCCAGACTTTTACCAAGAGCCCTGCAGCAGTACACCATCTGTGAACATGTATGTAAAAATAGCTTATATATACACAAACACTATTCATCCCTCCATCTTCGTATCTGCGGATTATTAGAATGTTTCATTTTGAGTTTGCATGAATTACTACCCAGACAGTGTCAATATTAAAACAAATTTGATATAATACATTTAATATTAAATTTAAAATGGCCGCTTACCTTTCAGATTTTATTGGACACACTGGTAGTTCTTCACATATTGCACAAGTGTTCATGTTGGACCATTTTATTTACTATTATGACTAATAATGGAACTTTCCAGTAAAATTGTTTATGATAAACAGGCCAATAGATAAAGTATGTTGGTTATTAAAAGCAATGTGTTCTGCTTTTCCTGTCAAGTGACTTAATTGGTTATGGAAAAGAGTGTATCTAGTGCTAAGCTTGAATGAAAAAGAACCATTCTCAATGACATCTTGTACAAATGGGCAGAGTGTGGCTTGAGGATGGTTTCACAAACAGGCTGTAAACAGAAAAATGGGCACTCAGGCTCATCATTCAAAGACCATGTTTTCTGCGATTCAGTCCCTCGTGTGTAATCTATTATTGTACCACTTCACATCTTAAACTCATCCAGGTCTCTTAAACTGAACAACAAATGTGTCTTATCACGAGCTGTCACACATGATATTGGAGGGCCCATGCTGGATCTTCTGTAGGCTCCAGTTTCTGTTGCCAGAAACAAGCAGGATACTCAACACCCCTGTTTTCAAGGCCAAGTTTTAATAATGGGAAACAGCTGTCGAACATATACTGTGGCAGCAACAGTTACTTGTGGCTTTGTATTTGGTCACACGCCGCTGAGTTCCAGAAAGCCACTTGAATGGATAAAAGAGTTATGGGAAATGAAATTTGATGTCTCCTCCTCACGAATGCAAACGAAAGCCATTTAAAAAGTCTAATCCTTTATTTACTGACTGCTGTGTTTGTAAACATTCAATTTTGTAGTAAGCATGCAGCCTTTTGACTATTCACAGTGAGACTCATAAGTTCTTAATGTGAATTGCAGTGTAAAGAAAACATCAATGGGGGAGAGATGGCGGTGTTTGCCTCGAGGGCTGGCCCTGGACCTTGCTGGCACCCAGCTTGCTTCAGCTGCTCTACCTGCCATGAGCTTCTGGTTGACCTCATCTACTTCTACCACAACAGCAAGATCTACTGTGGACGGCATCATGCTGAGCTGCTGAAGCCAAGATGTTCAGCTTGTGATGAGGTAAGAATCACCTTTTCCAGTTAAACCATTTTAGTGGATCCTTGATTTCTCCAGATAAAGAACTCTGTTTAATTGTGTTTCTAACATGTTTTTTCACAGATCATCTTTGCAGATGAGTGCACGGAGGCTGAGGGTCGTCACTGGCACATGAATCACTTCTCTTGTTTTGAGTGCGAGACAGTTTTGGGAGGACAGCGATATATAATGAAGGATGGCCGTCCCTTCTGCTGTGGCTGTTTTGAGTCCCTTTATGCAGAGTATTGCGAGGCCTGTGGGGAAAACATCGGTAAATCAAAATCTACATTGTGTTTAATGAGTGAGGCATGACATTTAAAAACATTTAAAAAGTAGGCAACAAGGTGTTCTCACACATTTTTCTTTCTTACACAGGAGTAGATCACGCTCAGATGACATATGAGGGTGTGCACTGGCATGCAACTGACAAGTGCTTCTGCTGTGCCCAGTGCAAGACCTCTCTCCTTGGTTGCCCTTTCCTTCCGAAGGAAGGTCGGATCTACTGCTCCAAGGCCTGTAGCCTTGGTGAAGATACTCACGCCTCCGACTCATCAGATTCAGCCTTCCAGTCTGCCAGGTCACGAGAGTCTCAACGCAGTGTGCGAATGGGCAAGAACAGCCGGCCTACAGGCCGCTACAACCAAACACAGCTATATTTACCATCACCAGAATACAGAGACACAAACCCTTGTGAAGACAGTTCTGAGCCCATGCGTCATCAGCTAGAGCGCCTCAGTTTTGCAGAGGATAATTTTTGGAGGGGACGGGAAGAGCAGGAACCGGCAGAAGACCCACTTGAAGAGTGGGCCGAACACGAGGACTATATGACGCAACTGCTGTTGAAGTTTGGTGATCGTGGAGTCTTCCAGCAAGCAGAGGACAGCAGGCAGGGAGAGCAAAGGATGCTAATAGACTCTAACTCCAACAGGGTCAAACAGGAAATGAAGACTAGTGGCCATAACCTGGCCAGTAAAAAGCATCACACAGATATGTACTGGACTCAGTCTCAGGATGGCCTTGGAGACTCTGCCTATGGGAGTCACCCAGGGCCAGCCAGTGCCAGGAAGATCCAGGAACTGGAGCTAGACCAAGGAGCAGGAGCTGGCTTTTGGTCCAAGCCCAGGCAGTGGTTTGATGACTCTTTGGAGTGCATTACAGATGAGCTACGGAACATTGAGCAGAACGTAGGTGATTCTATGGACTCTCTGGCCCTCTCAAACATCACAGGTAAGGACATGTTTTCTCTAGAAAAAAAAGTTCTATAGTGCAATGCAGAGTTTAGGAAAGCTGAATTTGACCTTTTTGCTGTTTTTCAGGGGCTTCAGTAGACAGAGATGGCAAAGACAGACAGGCCACCTATTCCTTCCAAAGCATCAATCAGCAGGAAGTGGACGAGTGTGACAAAATGAGCAATATGGGCACCTTAAACTCCTCCATGCTACACAGGAGTGCCAACTCCCTAAAGAGCCTAAACTCCTTGCTGGACAATGAGGAGATACTAGGAGAAGATGAGATAGATTTGGAGGAAGAAGAAAAGGAGCTTCCAGCTTGTCTCTCCGAGGAGCCACCTTCACCTTTGCATCTCCCTGTTTTGCGAAGGACCAAGTCCCAGTCCCAGTCTCAGTCCCGATCTCAGCAGGTGAAGTTCTCTGAAGACATTGCAGATAACCGATATTACGGGGAACTGGCAAAGCAGCCGCCTCCAACGAGTGAGAGGACACGCAGACGTACTTACCACATGGAAAACTCACAAAGACACCTCAGCCATCACCGACATAACCACAGACACCGACCGGGTCGTAAAACGTCCTCTGAAAATGCCCTCCACCTGTCACATAAAGAGCAAACAGACTTGCACTACGAGACTCAGATAACGTCTAGCATCCCAGAGGCCAAAAAAGGAATTCTCCTGAACTCTCCTAGACACAGGCCGTACCACCAAACCTCATCAGACTACGCACTCCAGAGCATGGTCCAAATGGACCACACTCAATGCTTATATGATGAAGACGAAGATGACTGGTGTTCCACGTGCTCCTCCTCTTCTTCAGAGTCTGAGGAAGAGGGATTCTTCTTAGGCAAACCCATTCCCAAGCCTAGGTCCCAGAGTTTTCATTATTACACAGAAGACCGCCAGACTCGGGTAACAGCATTATCGCCTGTATATGGCTCACGGACCAAACCTAAAAAACGAGGCCATAAGGGCAAGAACTGCATAATTTCATAGATACAGGATATTCTCATGCCCTTAAATGAACTATTGGTCATGCTTGTCTATATTTGATTATAATGAGGTGAAGGCCATGATGATTCATGATGGTGCCACTGCAAAAAGACGGTCTCAGATTTTTCTAGTTTCAGCAATTTAAAATCTCCCATTAAAATGGGGCTGGATTTATAGAACATTGTATGAAACAATGTATAGGAGAGCCTTGTTAGTAGCATAGAACCTAACAAATTATTTAATAGAGCAGACATTAATGTATATTTGTTAAATTAAGATCGGATTGCTGATATTTTTATATCCCAATGTGGGGAAAAAAAAAACAAACACAACAAACTAATCCTTTGCTGTCATATTAAATGGTTATTAAAGAGTTTATTTCCTTCTTGCCATTTATTAACCAGGGTTTTGTAAAATACTGAAAATATTGTCCTGTTCTTTCATATAATGGCCTTGTCACAGCACGGTACCTTGTGTTTGAACTAACTATATGAACTCATACCTGTCAACTTGCTTATCTCCTTTACATAAAGTGGGGAAAGGCACTTATTTTGATGTTTTATTGTATACATTTTATTGCAGATAAACTTTCTGTTCATTTTTGACAACAATGTAAAAGATTTAATAAATATTCTTTACTACTTTAATACGAAGCTGTATTATTGTAGTGGGTTAGGACAAAAGATGAATGAAGATTCTTAATGTGCATTTGCATATGCCCTTTATTTTAATACATAAACAACAGCACTGAGAGAAAAAAAAAACAACAACAAAAGAACTGTAATTAGATAAAGAACACAAAAGTATCTTAAACTAATGTACAATAATAGACATGGCAGCACTGCACAAAAGGTATGAAGCACCCAAGGATCTCTGCTTCATGAATGGTACTGTACCATCAGAGGTGAGTAATCCAGGTCTAGAGAGTAAAAATCCACCCCAGGACTTTGTTCCGACTGCCCGAGCCGGCTCCGCTGCAGCTCAGCGACAGATTTTCACTTTCTGAACTTGTCAGCCAGTACTGTTGATACTTATTAACAAGATTATCAATAGACCAACACCCGACCCTTACAAGACACTGTTTAAATAAAGAAGACCTGAAATTCCACAGTCAGTTGCAGTTATATCCAGTCCAGTCCATTCGTTTGAATAATGAAATACTGTCTCAGAGGCCTCCAAGTGGATTAACTGTACATTACATCCAGGCTTCAAAGCCAACCTTCTTTTGTGATGAACAGGGGAGAGGCCGTCCCAAAATGTTACACATCTCTATCTTACAAAAAAGCAAAACATGGAATCCCAAACCTCCAGACTACATTCCTGAAGTTTCTCACGCAGAGGCAACGCCCCCACCTCAAGTACTGGATTCTGGCTGCCGTACTACCTCGTCCAGTTCTGAGATGAAGTGCCGCAGGTCTTCGAGGCAGCGCTCCCGGATCTCACTCAGGTTCTCTTTCAGAGGGGTCTGTAGGTGCTTTTCCAGACTAGGTTCCTTGGCCACCAGCATCTTAACCACCATCCCAAACGTCTCACAGTCTTGTCGATACACCTGGCCAACAGAAAAACACAAAAGCACATTATTTAATACAGTTAATGACCTAATGTATAAGCAGACAGGAAGACCCAGGAGAAGCTATGCTTTTAATGCTCTTTTGAAATATAACTAGATCAACAGATTCCTTCAGAATGGCCTCATCTGTTCTCTGTTGGCTTCATAACGAAGTGCTTTGACGCAGATGACCAATTGTGATATAATTATTACAATCAGACTGTTATACATGGATTCAAAGTTGAAGACAGCTGTGTTGGGAGCCACTAAATCTATTAAACATCCTCCAACATGGCATACAATAATATTCTTTGTTAAATATATATTTCATTGGAATATTGTTTTGATTATTCAAATATAGCACAAATAACTTTCATATGCCTTTGTGTTCCAAAACCTTGAGCAAGAGTGTGATGAGAATGGTTTTCTGGCAGTGGAACACAGTACAATCAACAATAAAAGACAATATTGTTATTAGGAAGGACAGACTGTCTCAACACAACTTTGCCTCGTTGTGCTGTTTTTAGATTTTACAAGGTTGTTGCCTTGTGTTTGATCATATCTCATTTATAGAATGTTGACAAATTCCCAGAAGAGCCCTGCTTCATATAAATCTTCAGGGTACACCACGTTCTAAATTTTACAGTTAACGGTGTTATTCAAGGCTGCTGGCAGTATGCAATATGCATATGAGCTCATAATCAACCACTGAATGCTTTATTTTGTAGGCTGAGAGAATCTCAAACAAACTCAAATGTTCTTTGTGTGCCATGTTGAATAAAGGCATTGACCGGATCCACGTTACTACGTTAATCACAGTAATTCAGGTAAAAATGTAACTAATGTTCAACATCATATTCAGAGCAGTGAAGATTGGGAATGTATAAAGGTAATTATTTCACTGCACACGTACATAACGATGGTATGAACAGACTGTTGGAATCTGAGAAATGCAAGGCACCAAATTTACCAGGACTCATGTCCCGCTTCCTGTTTGAATACCCAGGTAAATGTGCAAATGCAAAAAGGGACTGACTCGCATCTAAATATGCAAAAACCATTCACACAACAAGTAGAACCAATGGCAAAGTTGATTAGGATTAAATATAGGGATGTGACTGAGCTGACGAAAATCTGCATCCGTCGGATTTGAGTTTTTTAGCTACAAATCCGTCGAATGCAAATGCAGATTTGGTAAACACGGGGCCAAGAACACCCGATAAACCCCGATACGCCCATTTGTGCTTAGATTTTTGTATTTTTTTCAACACAAATTCATGATGCTTAAACAGGCCAACAGCTACAGGTAGTCACAGACGCACGGTGTACTGTAAACAATTCATCATGCTGTTTAAATGCCACTGAATCATAAAATTATCAATAATTTATTTTCATGTAAATAAAGTAAACAACATTCACCATTAAATTCAGATGACCATTGGTGGTCTCTAAAAGATGACGTGCAGGACGGAAATCAACCTGTATGTGTCCTGCACCCCTCAGTCTCTCCGGACTCCAATTCCCAGAATCCTTCAGTTTGTTACCTGACTGATCATGTGACTCACTCACGTTCCCGATCACCGGAGTTCTGATTGTAGTCACCTGGTCCGGAGAGACTTTAATCCAGTCTTTCAACCTGTTCAGTGTCTAGCTTTGCCTCACAGCCCTCAGCGCTACCCATGTTGATCTTCATCAGTCTGTCTGTTTGAGTTTGAGGTTCCGTTTTCTGATCCTGTCTTTCGTTTCGTCCTGTGTTTATTCTGCCGGTTTTTTGACTCCGTCTCTGGATTGTCCAGTCTGGTTTTGTCTCTCCGGACTGTTATTGACTGTTTGACTCTGTTTAACGCATTTGTCTCATTAAAGTGCTGTGTTTATATCTGTGTCTGCGTCGCTCTGTGCGGTCCTGACGGTATGAACGGTTCTGTTTTATATACCGGCGGCGATTTCAAATCCGCATTCGAGGAAAAATGGCCCCAAAACATCCGTCGAATTCGAATGTCATCGAATTCGAACTTCGTCACATCCCTAATAAAATAGCACGTGTTTATACTTTATTTATTAA
The DNA here is from genome assembly GCA_034509495.1 of Acestrorhynchus altus. Taxonomy (NCBI): domain Eukaryota; kingdom Metazoa; phylum Chordata; class Actinopteri; order Characiformes; family Acestrorhynchidae; genus Acestrorhynchus; species Acestrorhynchus altus. The sequence continues at coordinate 12,657,664 of CM067501.1, forward strand.
GGAATGAACTGATTAAAGAATGAAGAGAGTTAAAGAGGGTTTCAAAATAGCTTCCTGACCAAGAATGAACACAATCAACTAGCTACATCTCTCTCTCTCTCTCACACACACACACACACACACACACACACAGCTCCTCAGAGTAACCACCCTTTAATCTACAGCCTAACAGCCCAAGTGCCCTAATGACGACGGGCACAAATGAGAGGTTTTGTTGTGTGTTTGGGTGGGACCTGAAAGCCCTGTGATCAAATGAGTCAAAGCCAGACTTCTTACAGCTGGCGTAAGCACCTTCACTGATTCCTTGCTCACACATGGGGCCCTGAGGATGCAAGCTGGAGTGTTGCTCTGGCAACCGTTGAGAACACAAACGTGCACAAGCAGAGCAAGACAAAATTAGACTGTACTTTACACAAAACGCTGGAATATCGGGAATATTTCATAATTAACATGGGCACATTATATATATATATATATATATATATATATATATATATATATATGTATATATATATATGTAAGACAAGATGACAAAATGAAATTAATACAAAAAAAAATAAAAAAAATCAGCTTTACTGAATTGGACTGATATACTTAAAATGTAGCCGGAAAAACAAACAGTACATCAAATGTAAATTACTTTTTTGTTTTGTTTTAAACTGACGCAATCAATCAAGTTATGTCTGGGGATGGGTACTGAAATTTGATGGCAAAAAGGCACAGACAGACAGCTTGGTACGACCAAATATATCTACTAAAATGTGTTCATTTTCAATACTTTACAGAAAACACAAATCATGAGAAATCATTGAAGAAATTAACATTACTACTAATGCCAAAACCCACAACTGGCTCAAAGAATGAACCCTAACTAGAGACGAGGCCTATTTAGAGACTTTGCTATTTTCATAATAGAAGGAGAGAGAGAGAGAGAGAGAGAGAGAGAGAAATTGAGATGCTACAGTAGCAGTGAATTCATCTCCTTCGTAATCAAATGGACAGCAGCAAGCTTTACATCAGGCTGACAGTAAAACCTGTGGTGTGAGCTACGATGGGTTTTACATAGTAGAGGCAAATGAATAGAATTAAAAATGAAATAACCAACATGGCTGCTGCAAAAGTGGTTCTGAAGGTCTGTTTTGATTAGGTTTGCCCCATAAGTAATACATACACATAGGTGTATATATATCTATGCACTCTTAAAATAATTATAGAGATTCTAACCATGGTGCCAGTATGAGACTGGGATTACTCATGTTGGCTGTTAAATATGTGTTATATAGAAATCACTTTTTATATTCTTTTCCACAATTAGAAAAAAAGTATTGAAAAAGGTATTTTTTGGTATCTGTGTCAAACTGAAAGTATTGTATGATAATCAAGAATATAAACAAAGCCCAGCCCTAATCATGTCTGACCTGTGTACAGTGGTACACACACATTCAAGGTGTCCTCAAACCTGCACACACATTCTCACAATAGAAAAATGGTGACCACTCCTAAAGGTGCTGCAGACAATGATCCAACAGCTCTGCATATCCAGCCTCTGGCTTATGAAGTAACCTGGTTTCGGGAATCAGCCTGGCCCACACACACACACACACACACACACACACACACACACACACACACACACACACACACACACACACACGGTTGTGCACGTTATTGTAGTAGGTAATTAAGCTGAAATTCAGTTCCTCTATAGTGAGTCTGTCAGAACATTCCACAAGAGACGAGTTGAACGATTCTGACAGAAACAGGAAGCTCAGGAGCCCAAGGCAGCGCAGGAACACACACTGCACTTACAGAGTCACTGTGAAGGAATGCATCTAGTTCAGGATAACGGGCTATTAACCCTACATGCACTGTTGCTAGGGTCTTTGGGCTCTTATTAGAAGCACTGCTGACACCATTTCTCACAACTGCACTGATGGCAAAGCCACACCATCAATGAACACATTACACCATCGGTCAGGGAATTGAGATTAGCAGTAGCTACTGTTAACAAAAAAAGTTTAAAAAGCTTAAAATTTGGTTTGTGTTTGCTGTAAAAACAGGTCATACAGTCATTGTGGAAATGAGTATCACTGCAATATTGGACTTCTGATGCCACAAGTTGGTCTTTTTGTTATAAGCCGTTTTCTGAAATCAACACAGGGTCAACTTTACACCGACAGGGTCAAATGTATAGAAACATACAATCCAAAATGTTTAACATGACAAGGCCACAACCTAACAACCCATGAATCACCAATGCCATGAACTGGAAGCTGCTGGAACACCAGTGTCACTGTCTGCAGTCAAGAGTTTTACATACCTATGGACTGAGAGGCTGCAATCCAAGAAAGAATGCCCTTGCATTTGAACCACATGATCACAATCACCGGAGGCCTGTTTGGAGGAGTAAAGCTGAGGCATTTAACCAAATGATTACTGTACCAACTGTTAAGCATGGTGGTGGTAGGGCGTTTTGCCAGCAGTGGAACATGTAGATTGCACAAAGACTCTGAATATTTCAGTATAACCTTAAACCATCAACTAGATGGTTAAAACCTGTACACATCTGGGTGTTCCAAGAGCTCAAAAGAAATATGTTAAAAACAGATCAAATGTGGTTTCGGAAAACAGAAAAACAAATCAACAGTAACAGATAGGACAGGATAGGATAGAACTTTATTGATCCCTTGTGAGGGTTCCCTCAGGGAAATTAAGGTTCCAGCTGCAGCATAAGTACAGAAGAAGCAGAAATAAGAACAAAAGATGTCCTGATTGTGATGAAACCTAACAAAAATCATGGACCGTTCCTTAATGCTCACACTTAATTTCCCTGAGGGAACCCTCCCAAGGGATCAATAAAGTTCTATTCTATTCTAAAAGTTGGGCCATGCCAGGAGACCCACATATTTATTGAGCTCCACCGATTCTAGAACAATGCCTCAAATATACAAGAATCCTGCCAGAAGCTTGATGATGGATACCAAAACCATCTGGTTAAGAAAAAAAAAAAAAAACATAAATGATTTATCTTCATTCGATTGGCCAGTTAATCACAACTGACTCACTGAGAAGGTAGGTTTGGGAGATTTTCCTTTAGAGTAAACATTTGCAGCTGTACAAAACATTCAGAAGCATTGAGTAAGAGACAAGTCGCACACTCTTGCATTAATTCTGAGTAGAGAACTGCTTGTCCGCGGGGATGGGGACGTACAGGGTTTAGATTTCAGTGGTATGCGTGTTGTGATTTGAGCAGAAAGGTAGTGTTACAGTATCACAATGTGTTTTGCACAGAGAAGAAAAGCCCTCTCTTCTGTGAGCAAAGTGCTCACTCAACAGCTAGTACAGCTGTTGTGGCTCTCTGTAGCATGGCCAACCTCACATACTCATTAAAGCATGCATGACTGTACATAAGCCTGAAGTCATGTGCTATTTGCTCTCACCATCAGGCCCACAACAGGCTACACACTTGCAGACTGGAATATACAACACGTGTTTTAAATAGTGACATCGTGATCCAGTTCTAAACTAAAATAGAGTCCAAAAGGAAGGAAATTTGTATGTAATGAAAAAAATGCATAAGAAATGAAGCATGGCAGTGGCATCTTGAAAGGAGTGCAAAAAAAAAAAAAAAAAAAAAAAAGAATATTGAAAAAAAATTAGTTTGAGGAACAAGAAACGAAGTTGAAGATTTACTTGGCCTCTACATTCTCTTCTGCTAAGGGATTTACAGCAGGTCCAAATTCACAGCACTTAACACTTCAGTAGCATCGATTCTTTATACACGGAAAAGCTGCGTATTAGATTTAGTGATTTAATGTGTATAAAGAAGAAATCATCAAATTTCAGTGTTTTAAATACAGTAAAGAAGGATTTCATGGGGTGTTCTAATTTTCTCATGATGTATTTTTCACATAAATCATACTGTATTGAGCTAAAACATATTGGGATACAATTTTTTTTTCCCATATCGTCCAGCCCTGCTGAGTATGTGGGAAAGGGTCTTCCTTGAGAGCAAGTTGTACATACACACACTTTCTCTAAATGTCCCACCCTTTTCCCCAATCAAACAGAAAGGCTGTACTCGACTTCTCTACATGCATGTTTTCTGCGAAGCCTTTCATGGATGAATTCCATGCTCTAATTTTCTAGGAAGATTGCATGGAAACAATCAGACAGAGCTAGAGAGTATAAGGAAGCAACTACAAGCGATGAAGAGGACACAAACATACAGTTTTCGATAAAAGTCCTCATCAGAGCACAACTCCACACCCATTTCATGATTACAGAGAGTCCTCTGTGCCACAACAACAGCAGTAAAGAGGCCAGATCAGAGAAATCTCTGGACAACAGACCGGGGGGTGTGGGGGAGCAATTCCAGGGCTCCACACTTCAGGAGTTCACTCGCTCAGCCAGAATGTATTTTGAGGCACACAGTAACAGGATGTTGCACAAGAAGCAGAGATTAAATGATTTCTCTTTGTAGAAAACATGAGAAGATAAAATCAACAATCAGATGACTTGGAACATACAGCCAGGACCTTGTACTGTGAAATAAAATTACAAAAGCCAAAACAACATTTCCTAACACATGCAAGGTTCAGAGCAAAAAAGGCAAATACCATGTAGCAGCAAGGAAGCAGATAAAGGCTTGATGACCTTTTAGGTAATTGTGTATAACCAGCTCACTTCCTCTGCTATTCTTGCTCTCAACACTGACATTATCAAATCAGATTTAACATACGCTTAGAAAAAACAGCAGAGCTTTTCAGAAGCCAGTCATTCCAGCTGTGCACAAGTTTAAACTTCGGCAATCCATCAAAAATGTTTCAAAACAGACATTCGGAACCTCTGATCAACCTAATCTTCCTCATGTTGTGCATTTATGTATGTATGTATTTGTTTGCGTGTTCATTTATTTAGGTTGATACTTTCCTCACTCTGTCCATGTACCTTCCCCTTGAAAACACAGAACTGCGTGTGTACTCAGGTGACCCTGCCCATTCCAGTCTGCGACATGAAAGTGACCGAAGGAGAACTAAAAACAATTAAAAAAACAACTGAGCAACTTGAGCAGCTTATACCAAAGAAAAATGCTGTCATTTTTGATTAAAATGAGAATGATAATGATCTGAGCTCATAACACCCAGGACTATTCATACATTCAAACTGGAATTTCTTCAAAGATTCAGCTGAACTGGATGTCAGCTAAATATTTTAGTGGTTCTTTGCCTGGTTAATTGGTTCTTCATATACATATACAACCTCTTTTCTAAAACCTTTTTGGAACGGGGATCTAGACAGAAATTTCAAGAATTTCAGAGCCAAATATGATCTTTCAGTACAACTTGCTGGTAAAACTCTCAGCCCTGACTGATTTAACAGTATTAAAGGTATTATGAAAGCAGTGTGTTGCAGTTACCATGGCCACCATCTATGCAATCAATTCAATGCAGATGATATAAATCAGCTACTGTCTTTAGGCTCATAACTGAACATTAATGACTCCTGATCCAATCCAGACATATTTTAATTGGACTGGTTATTTTAAGAGCATTTCAGCGGCATATTTTGTTTTTTACCACAGTGTTCAGAGCGCCTTCTAACTGAATGCTATTCACAGCCCAGAGCATTCCCAGTCAAGTCAAACTACACACTGACCTGCCAGAAGTCACGGGTCATCAGTGTGTAAATTGATTGTGAAGTGCCACTGACTCAGGAGATGGCTCGGGAACGCCCACACCTAAGTTATGAAGTGATGTTTCAAGTGAAGTTGAATACTGGCTACTGCGCTGATGGCAAGATAATGGGAAATATGTATTTATGTTATTTAATTTATATTATTTATGTTCATCATACAGGATTCTCCCAACACTAGTAGGGGGAAGCCAACACATGCCTCCTCCAGTACATGTGAATTCAGCCAACGCCTCTTTTTGAACTGCTGCAACTGCATCATCCTGGGCAGCCAACATGCTTGTCAGCTCCAATACAATGGATAATACACGCCTGCATCTGGGGGTGATATGGGGAGAGAGTGCCATCTACCCAGAGCAGACTCCGCTGCTGATGTCAAGCAGCATTAACCTGGGATTTGAACCCTTAATATGGTAATGGTCACCTAGTGAAAAGAAGTAGCAACACAGGATTGAGTTAAGATCTAACAGCAAACAGCATCAAGACAGGGAGAATACAAGAAAGACACACCCACAAGTGTTCAGGCTAGTTCGGGGGGCAAGACAACACAAAGAGGGTGAGTAAACCAAGCAAACCAAATGCAAATGGATGTTGCAAGGCGCCTGTGGGAAGGACGTTGACACAACAAACACCTAGAAAGTAAATCTCACAGTTCAATCTATATCATTAAAGCGACACATCTTGCTCATTTACATGCATTCCTAAAGTCAAATTAAAAACTACACATCACCCAACAATAGGGCGGTTTCATTTTTTTTGGAGTAACAAGCAGCACTTTTGGGTGTGGGATGGTGGTGGAGACAGACCAAGGTAAACACAGTCAAATTATTCAAGACTGTTTATGCATCCAGTGAATGCCAGCTTAAATACACCAGTAAAAAACAAACAAACAATCCAACAAAAAAATACCCTCAAATAAACAACAGAAAACGCACGTGGCACAAAGTGCAACTGCAGTATTCAGATTTCTAGATGAAACAAGAGTCAAATCTAAACAAAGAGTGGTAACTCACAAAGCAGTGAAACACACGTCCACCTATACACTGAAAAATGTGAAATAACAAGCTTAGCCTTGACAGGCATTCACACACTGTCACTAAAATATGTGTATGATTCAGGAGAAACCTGAACACCGTTTTCACAACCACAGCAAAATAACCCTCAAGGAAACCCAGAAACTGGAGACTGGGTTTATATAGGAGTAGATCTTTAAATGATCTCAAAAAGGCTCAAAATGAAGCCTTTTTTACACAATATGGTGTCCATTAACATAAAGCAATGTTTCAGTGGAGATTAAAATGTATGCAATTTTCCATTTACCAAAATGTACTTGATCAGCTGTGACATGCAAAAGTTTGCAGCCAAAGTTTTTCAGTGGAGGCAAATGTAGCTAACAAGTAATGGACGCTTTACCACAAATTAGAACAACGTGTTAAGCAACATGGAATATTTCCTTATGTGGTTTTTGTGATACTGAGTTATTAACAGAAAAAGGCAACAGTAAAAGGCAGCTTTCTCGAAGCTTAAATCATGTCCTTATCTTTTAAAGAAGGAAAAAACACCCTCTAAAATCAGCTAATTTGGCACAGACGTTTAAAAACTTCAATGTTTTTCATATGGGGTCTGATCCTCTTGTCTTCCAGCAGTGTCAGCAGATCCTGAATTCAGTTTAAAGACTGGTGCTCAACAGGAGGGCTGAAGTGTCCCTCCTGGGTAAGCATGCCCCTTATTTCACGAGAGCAGTAATAATAATAATAATAACACCAAAAATCACTGCAGAGAGGGCATAGGCTTAACTATAACGATCCCGAGCTCGCAAAGTCTCCACCCTCACCCTCTTTTCCCTGCTCCTTTACTCTTTCATTTCATGTGGAATGGTAGGGTGTGGGGCAAACGTGCAGGGAAAAGTACAGACATGTGACATTCATTAGAAGTAAATCTGGTAAAGGCGAGGGAAAGTGAAAAAGGAAGAGGAGTTTAGAGAAAAACATCTACAGGACACAATGCTGAAGCGTTTAGAGCATTAAACTCCCCACTTATCTCTAATCCACACAAATGTAATAAAACTGGATGCAAAGTTTAAACCTAAAAAGACTGTGTTGACATCAGAAATATAGCTTGATTTATTAATTGCTCCAAGCTCTTACAGATTCGTCCTATACTGGATACAGAGCAGGTCACTGCCCCGTCCATAAGCTAAAACTAATCAAGGGACAATCTTGCAAGAAAATGAATATTACTGAGCAACCCTAGTTCTAAAGTATTCAATTTTCAGGCTGGACTACTTACTGAATGAAGCAGAATGCAGAACAGCTCATCAGAGGTGGGGATGCCAGTTTTAAAAGCAAAGTAACAAAGAGCTTAATTTTATAACAGGGTTAGAAACTGGTCATGCTTTTGGTAAATACACTCAACGTCAAAAAGTGTACTTTCAGAAGGAATCGACTGACAGGAATGAAACTTGGTGGGTAGGTTTGACATTGTGAGACATGCGAATGATCCGAGTTTCACATTTGGTTGCACGTGCTTTGCTTTATCACTGCACCTGACGGACGATGTGAAGTCCCATTCCGTGTGCTTTCCATTCTGACTTGCCCTAATGTGTCAACAGCATCAAAGAGTTCAAAAGCAATCTGAGCCCATGGAAGAGTTTGTAGGGCAGTTTGTCACGCAGACATTACCATAGCATGCTGTTTGAGGCAGTGGATAGTAGAAGGTACATGGCAGCAACATGAAGTGATCTGGGAAATCTATACAAACCACGGAGAGAAAGAACCAACAGACTGTCTGATGTGTTCATTCAGCAAAAAGTGATGCCCTCATCGAGTCATCCTCATAGTGCCAGCACCTCTGGCAGACAGCTGTACCATGCAGGACTTACGACGACTGCCCACAACACCACGGCAATGTCAACGACAGCAATGGTGTCATGACAGATGACACGTCACAGTCACTCGTGGCAGCAGGTGATCTTCAGTGACGAGTCCTGCTTTTGTCTTGTTGGAGATGACCAACAAAATCTGTGTATGAAAGTCTGGTGTCATGGTATGAGATGCAGTGTCCTGATCTGAGTGAGAGTATTCAAGTTGGATAATTATTACATCATTTGGAAGCTCTACAATTCCATTCCGAGACATCGGACACGTGGCTTTAGCCTGAGGCCACACTGAGAGACACTACTTCTGCATGTGTATCTCAAATATTGCCCATATCAGTATAAATATTTAAATAATTTATTGTTCCAAGTTATCTTTATGTTCCTTCTGAAAAGCATCCAACACTTCCTTTTTTTTTTGATTATGAGTGTTAACACAAAAGTCACACATAGAAAATAGAAAAATACAGGAAATATGAGCATGGATATGACCTCTTTTTAACATGACCTACACGTGAAATTATGAGACAAACCTTCTCGATCTCCCGGGCTTTGGCTGCGATTGCTTGAGATCGCCGCTCATGGAAGTCATCCAAAACAGTGGAGCTCTCTTCTGCAGCAGGTAAAGGTTCTGTCGGACCCTCAGTCACTGGTATCTCCTCCTACGCAAGATGCATCCTTATCAGCTTGGACACTTAACAAAGATCAAGCAATTCCACAATCCCGCATATAATTGTGCTAAGCGTTTAGAACATTTTAACGGACTTCATTCCACGAAACATCTCGCAACCATGAACATGTGCAGTGCAACATGTGGTAGGTTTCACATTTTCTGTTTTTAACTCAGAACTGAAACAGGTTTTAGAATACGCAGGCAGTGTGTCTCCGCAACAGCTGGATATTCAGTGTAATCAGAATGGTCACATGCATGCGAATGCTGTGTCCAATCACTGTTGACCTCAAAAAGAACACTGATGGGACTGATGGGTTAATGAATCTGAGGCAGAAGGTTTTAAAAGGCCAAACAAAGTCATCCTTCAACCCCCACTGAAAGAAATAATGGAATGAAAATAATGGAAAAGCAGTCAAGTCAAATTACACAATCAAGGAGTATCAGTGTGGAAAAACAGGGCCAAAATGGACAACAGGGGATGCAGCTTCTCTCAGGCTACGGGTAGAAGGCCTGAACATTGCTCATTAAACAAACAGAGATCTAGGGCTTGACATGGCTGGGACAAAGCCACATTTGCCTCCTTGCGTCCAGAGCCATGGAAAAGAATAGCTGGAACGCAGGAGATAGGCGCTTCTTAAAATACCCACACACGTCCTGATGTGCCGTCCAATTATTTCACACTGCATTTGCCTTGACAGCACATTTGTAATGCACTCAGTGCATGGACTGTTTAAAGATATGTTACATGGCTGAGATACAATGCAATTATGGCTACAGAGGACTTCATCTTTATGAAGATTCATCATTACTAAGAACAATGGGCTGAACTGGAAAGACAGCAGGCAAAGTATTAGAGAAGAACCTTTATTTCCAATTTTATTTATAATAATGTACAGTACAAAAAAAATGACCCTTCAATGAACCCCAACAGCACTGCTGTGTCTGATCCACATACCAGCGCCCACCACCACTGCGGTCACTGCAGGACTGAGAATGACCCAGCACAGAAATATTACCTGCTGTGTGGTGATATGGCTAATCGGTGTATAGAGAACTGTGTGAACGGTGAACGTTTCAGGCACCTGTAAAAATAATAACTAAGTGTTTCAGATCTGTAAAGTAGGTGCTTATGTGCTCTGCCAAAAATATCTATACTAAGACAAATGAATAATTAATGATGTTAAATCAGGCAAGCTGTATAGGCGGTTTTACAAATCCATACTCACTGGGGGTGTCAACAAGATGTACGCTGTTGTGTACACTATTTACAACAAGAGAGACAAAAGCTCAGATTAATGGCATTCTTCCAGTGGATTCGTTGATCAGGAATACATTTTCATTGAGCACTTTATTAAGAATATTATACTGACCTTAAGCCTCCTTTTGCTCTCAAAGACACACACTAAGAATTTGGGCTTTGAGAGCAAAAGGAGGCTCAACCCAGTGTTAGTACAGTATAAGTTCCAGTGAAATTACTAAAAAAGTAGGAGAAAGACATCTGAAGGTCCGTTGTGTTCTTTTTATAATGTTTGAGGACAAATATAATGTCTGCTTGCCAGCTAATCTCAGGAAAGCCTCAGGGTTGTGTTGGGTTCAAGTTAAATGACATTTCAGTGGGGACAGGGGGCCTGGCTTAAAAACAGTGATAACCCCTGTGGTCCAGATCATGGACGTGGCCTGTAGCCAGCATACTAATGTTGTGGTAGCAATGTTGGCAAGGCCTGCAGCCAGCCTGTTATTGCTGCAACAGCAATGATGGACAAGCCCAGTAGCCAGCGTACTAATGCAGTGATGGCGATGTTGGATGAAGCCCTTAGCCAGCGTGCTAACACAATGCCCAGATGACCCAGCTCTCCCAGACACACTGAACATCTTCTGCACTCGCTTCAAAGTCCCCCCCGCTCCCTGGATGAGCAAAAACCATCACAGTAACAACAGCAGGTGAGGAGTATACTGCAGAGGATCAACCCCCCAGAAAGCCCTGGTCCTGATGGGATATCGACTTCTGAGGAACGGTGCATTCCAACTTTGTGAGGTCCTGATGGACATATTCAACCTTGCAGTGCCACCATGGGTTTCACCATACCTTCACCATCATCTTGAACACTGGCTCCCTGCAGGGCTGTGTTCTTAGCCCTCTGCTGTACACTCTGATGACCCACAACTGCACAGCTCCCTTCAAGAACAATCTTGTGGTGAAATTTGCAGACGATACAGTGGTGGCTGGACTCATCACCCATGTACACGACTCAGCATACAGGAGAAAGGTAGAGGAGCTGGCACGATTGTGCATAAACAACAACCTCATTCTCAACATCCAGAAGACCAAGGAGATGGTTGTGGATTTCCGAAGGACTGGCACAACCCGCCCCCCCTACACTGATGGAACAGCTGTGGAGATGGTCCCCTCCATCAGGTACCCTGGAGCTCACCTGGCATACCAACACCATGGCTGTCATTAGGAAAGCCCACCAGCACCTACAACCTATATAGATATTTATTTAACTTGGTCTGTTTATCCACATTAGTCGATTTCCATTTTATTCATCTAATTTCTTTTCATTCACACTGCACTCCAAGCTTGGGGAACTGTATTTCGTTCCATCAAGCCACGTGGTGGAAATGACAATAAAGCTGAGTGTGAATAGCAATATTGGACAAAAGAAAAAAAAAATTTAACTGATGTCACTGTCAACAAAAAATCTTGACCACCCACTGACCAGTCCAATCACAAATCTCCCATATTCTGTGGCTTTGTATTAATAAATATCGTCTACACAGACATACAAGTCCGGTGAAAGGTATGTTTGATGGTGGGAGAGTGAACGCAGAGCGGTTCCAGTCCATCTCCTCCTTGTTCTACAAACAATGAATCCTAAAAAGCAAGAATGTTTGTTGAACCTAAGAGGCCGCACATTAAGAGAAGTTTACACTGGGCCCAGCCTTTTCATCTTCACTACAAGGTTATGGGTTATGCCCCTTGAGCACAGTCATGTAGGGGGATCAAAAGATCAGAGAGTGTGCACAGTGTGTGTGTGTGTGTGTTTCAGGAGGCCACAGATAACGCTATTTGGTTCATTATATGGCACAGATTACAAAGGATTTGCATGCTGTGTGCAAACTACAAGACAAGGTGGCACTGATGAACTAGAAAATACAAAGAAACCACAACAAGCCTTGCAGGCCTCGTGTCCCAGTCTTTAGCCTGACCTCGAATTGAAGTAGAGTGTGCACATAAACGATGATAAAACAAATACGTCACTCAGTGCACTGACAATATGTTTTACATGCCAGACAGAGAAAGAAAGCAAGTGGAGGCAGAAAGAAAATAAATTCATTCCGTGATGTGGGAACTCCCCAGAGTGGGACCAGAGCGCTCTGTGTGTTTGATAAGATCATATGATAAAGCTAAGAGTCTGAGTTAATGGATTTTTCCCTCTTTTCTCAGCACTAATGCGGCCTGGGTGGCCTCAGTTGAAGGCTGTCCTTGCAGTCCTCCTTTTGCATCCTCCTGCGTTGAGTATGTGAACCCGGTTTATAACAAGGGTAAACACAGCAGGGACAGTGAGCCTTTCATGCTCCAACTCAAAAACCGGAGTACGAGACATGAACAAAGTCATTTAGGGCCAATTCTGGCAGATTCTGGCAGATTCTGGCACACAGCAGTATTATCTCAAAGTAGAGCTGTGAACATCCACTCATTCGTTTGTCAAATATGCAATGAACTTGCAAACCATTTGTTGTCACAGCACAGCATTCAGGAATGCTGAGCTACTGAAAACTGTTGGATGATATATCGAACATATAATGTTTGAACATATAATTCAAGCCAAAACGGATCATTTTCTTTTATGTATGGTTAGCAGCCATCTTTTGTGATTCACTGGACTCGATGCTAGATTTTCACATTCGACATTTCTACACCTGAAAGCCAAATTTTCATGGAATCCAACATTTGTGAGTTCTGATTTTACTGACAGGCCTATTTTAAGGATGAAGACCGTGTTTACATTACAGAGTTGAAGATTCACTAATTTGATATCCAGGGTCTCAGAGTAAGAACACCTAAAATTTTATAGCTTTCAAGTAAACAATTAAGTACTTCAGACTGCCCTTATCTATACTCTCAATGTGAGTTGTGTGGACCTCAGGGCTAAGTTCTGTCAATAAGCATCTGACTCTAACACACTGGTTTAAATAAAAGTAATGATGGTAAGTCATTACAGTAATGATGGTAATGATAATAGAGCATAATGCTAAAAAAGGAAGAACTAAAACTGTGGAGGTAATTCAAGGTAAATTAAAAAAAAGTGGGAAGAAAGAACCTACAAGAACCCAAACACATTCAGGAAACAACAGTCAAAACCAAGAAGCCAATTCTCTTGTCTTGGGAAAGAATTTCAAACTCTATCAAAGAGGAGTCCTGTCTCGCACATTCTAGTGTTTTGAATCAGGTGTGTTGAAGCAGAGTAGCACAAAAAAATTTACATAGCAGCAGGGATTCCAGGATCAAGGCAAGGAACTCCTGACCTGTGTAATCCTAAAAGGAAGAAAGGCATTCAGATCTTTCCAGGATAGAGGTGAGTGGACGCTAATAAACAACTCGGGTCACTTAAATACAAATGGGATTGGCAACATCACTAAGATTTGCTCTGAAACTGAATCTGAAAAAGATTGTAATATGTGTCCAAACCCCGAAAGGGCATGATTACCCAGTCATTTTTGGAAGCCCAGACACCTTTTACATCATATTTTTTTTTCTCTCTAACTACACGGACCACTGCCCATACACATGAGCAGATACACAGTCACACTCAGTGGCTCTATTTTAGCTGGGGGCAGGACATTTTCCAAAAAGAGAAACTGCACAATTATGCAGTGAGCCTCTGCATTTGTTAGAAAACTAAAATTTTCTTCACTTTATTAAAGTAAAGAAAAATTAAGTAAAATGTAAATATTGAAAATTCATAGCAGGCTGTTCACTCCCAACCCTATACAGATCATTTAGCAAATTTGCAAAAACAGACAGTTTTAAAAATCACTGTCACAAGAACCAACTCATTGACATATAAAGTTCTTTAACTCAATTAAGTTCTATCTGTCTCTCTATATCTCATATACAGTGCACCATAGTTTAGCCCCTCCCATTGATACTTCACTTTTAGGAGTGTTTAATCTCTGAGTGCGTTTGGAGCTAGAATACAACATATCAGAATTGAACTCATTCTCACATCTCTTTTAATTGTGCAGTAACAGAAACAGGCTGTAGAATAAGGCATCCGTATACCAGTTTGAACAGTCTGAAAAGAAATAATTGCTAACCACGCCAATACGTATGAGACAGTCACAGAACATGGCCTGGTGGTTAGGGAAGCAGACTTGTAACTGGAAGGTTGTTGGTTCAAGTCCCTGAACTGGCAGGACACTGACGTACCCTTGAGCAAGGCACTTAACTCCCCAGCTGCTCCCTGGGTGCCATGGATAGGGCATGTGTGCTCACTGTCCGCTAGTGTGTATTTGTGTGTTCCACTGCATGGATGAGTAAAATGTGGAGGACAAATTCCTGTAGGTCTATATGCATGTTTACGTTTTACGTGGTTGGTGGTTTTGTGCATTACATTCAAACTCGCCAGACCCACCATACGTCCTATTCAGACTGGATTCATTTCTCAGGAGGACATCTGTTAAAATAGAACCACTAGACGCTAAGAAAACGTCTAGTATGTCTGATTCACACTGTCACCATCTCATAACAGCTGCGATCAAACAAAGAGACACTCACTCCACCAACACTCGTTTTCATTTCTGAGCAATGTTTCAGAAGTCATTAAACATTAGCTAGATGATTAGCTTCATTCATTCATGCTTGAGGTCAATGTAATATTTTTAATGTTGTTATTCTTTGCACATATCTGGGAGACAAAACTGCCACTGATTCTGTAGATTTGATGGATTTTTGGTTTTGTATTGTATTATAAATAAATAAAAAAATACAAACTAACAACAAACTAATAAACACTGCCTATTTCACAATTCTCTGTCATAAAATGCACATGCTCTGTAAATGAGTTCCTCCTCTTACAAAAGCATCTGCACTTGAAAACAAAATCACTATGTAATCTTTTGCACGACACAAATATATATGAACCTGCTGATTCTGTTCTACAGTCTGAATACACTTTGAGGGGTGTAGCGGTGCACTGAGTGTAGGAGCGAGAGAAGTACAAGTTCTATGAAAATATTAAGTCACATAGATGAAGATAAATAGCTTAAGACTTAAAAGGATTAATGTGAAGGTTGTATTAAGAGGAATGAGGATGTAGTGGTGAGAACCTGTGTGTGTGTGTGTGTGTGTGTGTGTGTGTGTGTGTGTGTGTGTGTGTGTGTGTGTGTGTGTGTGTGTGTGTGTGTGTGCTTCTGCTACTCACCTTGGAGGCTGACACAGAGCTGTGGGGTGATCCATCTCGGGATGCACTCACTGAGGGCCCCGGGGCTCTGTCCCGGTCTACGCAAGATCAAAGAAAAGGTGGGAATAAAAGAAGATGGGATGAGCATAAAAAAGGATGAGACAGCAGAAAAAACACTTGCTAATAATGCTGCTTTGGTTTGGACACGCATCAAAAATCCCACAGAACAGCAGTGTCTAGGGTCATCCTTGACTCACTAAGTGCTGTAAACGGTTGCACATGTTGAGGCGGATGCAGCAGTGCCTGAGGGGCTGCTGAAGCAGATGGCCCTCTCTCTCTCTCTCTCTCTCTCTCTCTCTCTCTTTCTCTCACTGAGATGAGCAGAGAGCTGACCTGCAGGCACACACAGGCCAGTTTCTGCTGCTCCACTACTAAAACTCATTGTACAGAACTCCACAACCAAAGTACCCATTTAGGGGAGTATTTTACAAGCAGAAGAGTGTTCTGACAAAAGGACACAGGGCACATGAGAAAGAGATGACCTTAGATACACACTTGGATTGTACATTTTGAGAGAAAAAGTTGTGTATTTTAACACGTGTCTTATTACAGATCATAAAAGCACGCTGTAATGTCATATGTCTGAAGTAAGCTCTGACGTTCTTTGGAATTAGTATGTTAAAAGGTATTTGATTATCTCGACCAGTGTCTCTGTTTTATTTGTTCAAGTTCCAAGTACTTTAACAGAACAACTCCTAGAATGTTCTCACCCCTATGCATAGCATAGTTTAGGGCTGAGCGATATTTCTATCTACATATAAATTTAAAGAGTGGAATTGGAGCTGAGGAGCTATTGTTTACATCGAGTTTTTAATTTTTAAAAAACATCCCGTTTCAATCTGGGAGAAAACCTCTTTTCCTGCTCCCTCACTCTGCTCTGCACCCTGCTCTCAGCTGCTCCTCTATCCTGCTCCATCCCCTGCTTTCAGCTCCTCCTCAACTCTGCTGCCCTCCACCCCACTAGCATTCTCACACACACACACACACACATACACACACCATAGAGGGACATGACACAAATCTCTGGCAACAGTTAAAAGATCAAATTTCAATGTGCTTAAAATTTGGTAAAGTGTTATTGTGTGAAAAATACAATATGCATTGTATCATATCACTATTCAGCTAAACTATATCACAATATACGGTTTTGTCCATACTGCCCAGCCCTAGTGTACCTACAGTTAAATAGAATGGGTAAATACAGGTGAAGCAAGAACAACAACAACAATAATAAATCAATTAGCATGTGAAAGAGAAAAGTTCAAAACTCAAAACATGAACAGTGTTAACAGTATGAAGAGTACAAGAAACAAAATAAAAACACACTTCAGTTTCAAGAAAGGTCAGGGGATCCGTCTCCTATAACCTAACTCGCATTAAGCCAAAAATAAAAACAACACAATAGCATCAGGAATTGTAAGTCTATATCTTAATGCCTTAATGTCTATGATTCTTGACCAAACAAATGTATAAAGAGAATAGAAAAAGGAAGTTCAGGAGACTGATTTCCAACAGGCTCTGTCTGGTTACTTTGAACGATAGGTGACCTTTCTGACGGGGAACAGAAATAAATATAAATATTGCCAAAAGAAGAGTCTATAATTCAAGCATCATTTTTATCTTAGCAAAAAGAGAAATCTTTACTTTTAAACCTTCCCAAAATCAACTCTGACAAATTAGAATCCAGCACTCACCAGCACTTTTACTTGGCCCATATGTCTCTTCAATCCCTGAAACAAATACAAGAAAAATCAACTGTCACCAACTTTGACCAAGAAATGCCTGATTGAATCAGGTTCAGCATATGAAATTAAAAAATTAAGCATTCTTGAAAATGTACTGTGTTATAGCAGCTAGTTATGATTACAATCAGACCCAAGGCACGCTCTGGCTTGCTTCTGCGCACCAACACAGACATGCACAAAACACACTGCTGGTGAGCACAGGATACATGAAGGGAAGTTTGTTAATTGGGGTGCTGCACGATCACTCTATGCTGGGTAAGATCATTGAAAGCACTCTGCCTACATACTATTGAGGGGACGAACACAGTCATACAGATCAGACAACAGTCGAGCAGAGTTTCTTTCAGAAACAGTCAGACTCTAAGTGTGACCGAGAAAGAACTTAACTGCTGTCTTTCAAAAACAAAGGCAACTGCTAGAAAATGCATCCAAGCGAGCATTCAATCTGCAACCACCCACAAAGAAAATTGTAATACAAATAGGTTTGAATCCGGACACGGGAGGGGCTCGGAAATAGAAGTAAATTTAAATGTTACTTGATACTAGAACCACTTGTGAGGTCATTTTTATTGCTCATGGCTCAAAAAATAAAGGGCAACACATCAAATCAATTTCTTCATTTAGATCAACAAACACACTTTATGTATCCTTTTAAACCATCCCAAATCCAGGAATGTTCCTGTTTGTTTTACTCCAGTGCATATGAATTACTGCTGCACTGATGGGAGCTGACAACAAAGTAAACACCAAAAAAAAAAATGAAATGCTTGAAAGAAAACAAAAAATAAAAAAAACCTTTCCATCGTCAGATACACTCAAAATGACACCCAATAACAAAAAAAAAAAAAAAAATTCACAGGCCTGTTAATATTTCATATCTCAGCTGTTAATTTATAAATGATCACTGTCAGGTACTGTCAGGCCATGGTTGTATCACTTCCACAATAAACATGGCTGCTGTGGGGGAGTGTGCTGCTAAATGCTGCCCATTTTGCCTATTTTTCAAACCACCTCTGGAGAAGAAATGCTGGAATCTGGAATCAGTTTTCTTTTTACCATAAGTGTCGTGAGTGCACTCAGAGCAGTCGTCCAACACCAGACTGCTTAGTCCATATCAGCACAGATTAGAAATGTATGCAGAGCTGAAGACTAGTTCTTAGTCCAGAGTGTTATTTTTACAAATATTTAACCAGTGGAATCCCACCCCAAACAGTCACACGCTGTGTGCATTATCTTTCACAGCACTGCAATGATTTCTAGCTTAATATTCCATTTTCTCATGATGGTGAGTGCAGTGGTGTTAACTGACCAGTCCAGTTTGCTTTTTAAGTGAAAGCTTCTGAAAGAGAGTCAATGTCCATTCCCTGGATGTTGACTGGTAAAGGGGTGTATCTGCACCCACGGAAATCCACCACCAGTTCTTTCTTTTTTCTCGTGTTTATCTGGAGGTGGTTCCGCAGGCACCACATCCAGGTATTATATACTTACTGACATAAAATATATGGAATGCAGATATGTTGCAGGCAGATACATAAAAGTGGTCTAATTAAACACTGGTCTCGACAATAGAGGACATAAAAATGCTTCCCCTGCTTACCTATAAAGGCATTCAGAAGCTACTTTTGGGTAGCGTACCTCTTGGTCACAGACTGTTGGCTGCTAGACATGGCCTCTACAATGGACTCAATAACATTTTGCCCAGCTGACCGACTTGATACAGGTGCAGCATTAGGCTCCGAGCAGCAGAGTATGGTAAATCACCTGCCACCTATGCCATTCTGACCAAGTCATCTTCGTCTCCATTTGGAGTGATGTCATGAACGAGAGTGTGACTGACCTTAAGTAGTGATATAAGGGACACCAACAGCTTAGGACATGTGATCACGTGTGTTGCCTCTTATGGCAGGGCATTTTTCAGCAGGATAATGCTCGCCAACACACAGCAAAGGTTTCCCAGGCACGTGTCCTTGACATGTGTTTACTTGACCAGCTGAGATGCCAGCTTCGGGAACCTACAAGTGTGCCGGGTCTACAAATGTGCTATAGGATGCCATACAGAACTTGTATGCCTACTTGTATACAAGAGCCTCCTTTCAATTGTACAGTTAATTCATCCTTTCACTCTAATATTGTATTACTTCCATATCATCATTACAATCTATGTGCTGCGTTATTGCTAAATGTACAATCTAGACCAATAAACATCTAAAAGAAACAGCTACTTCTGAGTGGAAAGTACATATTTATTCAACAGTAATAAGCTATTGCTAACTCACAGTAAACAAAACAGTTAACTAACAAAATCAACCATGCAGGTACCACTGAGGCCAATTTAGAAAGATGTTTATTCAGTCACCGACAATAAAGACATTTGTAGCTTGTGTTCTCAGCCACTTGCGCCTCACAACACTTGTTTGTCACATCTGGTTTGAAAGGGGCTTTAGTGGGCTTTACAACAACATAATAAGCCGCAGCCCTGCCTTTTAGCTTTGCACATGCAAAAGGCATAAAGCAGTGAGTGCAGTATGAGTATCCAAACCTGTCCTCACAGCACACTTTCATTTCAAACAAGATGGGTTCATTTGTCAGCTCAGTCATCTCTCAAAGACCGGAACGTTCCTCACCAGAGAGCAAAATGGGATATTTCTGATGAGTGCACAGAGACGAGCTGCAGAAGAGCAGCAACAAAATCCGTCTGCATCTTTCATCAAACCATGAAATATACAGAACAGCTGTGAGTTTTTTCACCAGTCATCGTTTCAGACATGGCACGCAGGCATGCACTGCTATTTCTGTACATGCAACTTTGCTTAACACACCCAGCTATGCAAGTTCCACTGCATATACACTGCAAATATTAGGGATGCACAGAGCACGATCATATTTTTAATGATTGATTTTTCATTTCTTTACAGCCTGAGGTTTTTTATTTATTTATTTATTTTTGATAATTTATTTCAGTCCCTCTATTTGTACCATTATATGTAGGTAATGCATTGAATGTCATTTGTTATTTCAAATTTCACATTAAAACACATCCAGTACTTGATATTTGTCACATTAATAACATTATCTTCTTTTGAAGATAAGCTAATTCTGCAGGATGTTTTCACAGATTAACATACTAGTATTTACACACGTACAAGTATTTATAAGAGTCCCACATGCCAGAAGATATTTGTAGGGAGATCCTTGGATACTCAAGGTCTTCATTTGAGAGGTAAATTTAAAAAGGATCTAGATATTTGTTATTATGAATTTGACCATGTTTTGATTAAAAAATGTTACATAGTTGTAAAATCTTCACACCTACAATAAGTTGCGTTTCTTTGCTTGTAATCATGTCAGAAATTGCTCCTCAAGAGTTTCTTGAGCTGAAAATCCAATCATTTTTATGATGAGTTATTTGAAATTAAATTGACAATGCTATTTTTGATCGGTTCTTCAGCAGTCAAAAAAAAGAACCTGAATATTCTTTACTGCTGTCATTTATGTATCAGTATTATCTTAAGTTCTGTGACTTATATTCTGAAATTTTAACATTGTGTGAGCAAAGAAAGAGAGCAAACAGCCTCTTCATTGTCATTTTCCACTGTAACCCAATATCTAGGCCAGTGAAATAACCATATACAGCATATACACCTGGAGGAATCAGTAAACATGCAGTGGACAGATGCTAACAGCATTGCAAGTGCGATTTAATTTAAGTGTTTAATGGTGAAATTTGCTGTTTGTAAAATAATGTCTGTAGGTTACTCTGATCCTGAGTTATGAAACCTAGAAAACTGGCACGTATCCATTCTGCAAAGTAGGGACCTTGGGTGCCAAGTGCTAAAGGATCAAATTGGCATTTTAATTGATTAAAGGGCATTAATTCCTAAATGTGCTTATTTCTTTTTTGTCCAGTCTCTCTCCTCAAAAAGTATTGGAACAGTAAGGCTAACCCTTTTATTTTTGCTGTAGACTGAAAACATTTGAGTTTGACATTAAAACATGAATGTGAGACATCATTATTTCAGCTTATTTCCAGGCATCTTCATCTGGATCTAGTACACAGTTCAGAAGAAATCACCTTTTTTTGTGAACCCACCCATTTTTCTTGTGAGCAAAAGTATTGGAACAAATACATTTCAAATATTACAATATTTAGTTTGTGCAATGCAACCAATAATTGAGCAATGGCTCTGATTGGTTTTCTCTCAGATGCACAATTGCTTGTTTTTCACACGTAGACAGCTCTCTGCTTTTCATGTTGGTTACTCCTCTAACTGTAAATGTACACACACAGTCAGTCACAAATTCCAATACTTTTGCTCACAAAAATGTGTGTTCAGACAAAAGGTGTCATCATCTGAACTGATGCAGATGTAAATACCAGGAAATAAATACTGAAATATTGATAGTTTGTATCATATCCATCTTTTAAAATGGCAAACCCAAATGTTTTCAGTCTTCAGCAAAAATAAAGGAATTGACCTCACTGTTCCAATATATCTGGAAGGGAATGTATGTATGAAAACCAGTCAAAATCCATTTTTTACAGAACACTTTTATAGTCTCTCGTTATACTTTAGAATGAAGCTGCTGTTTCCATGCCTTTAACACTAACTGAGGTATGTAAATGGCATTTGTTCTCATTGGCTGCTCCGTCTTGAGTGTCTGGTTGTAAGACAAATAATGTAAACGAGTTGATTTTTGTGACATCCACAGTGTAACAGCTGGCGTTGTGGCCTGAGTGACAATGATAGCAGTGCTATTCTCTTGATTACAGGCCAGAAGAACATCAACATGATTGGGGTGTTATTTTTAGATACAAATGCTCCAAACCGTTGCTTTAAAATAAATGTCAGCCATTGTATTTTATCTATACAACACCCTGGAAGATTGTTTGGTCCACAGCAAAAATCCTACACTTTCTTCTTGAGCAATCTAGTATTTGAATTAACTAATAATGCCAACAACAGGTTGTGGTGTGTTATCAAGTCACAAGTCACGGCAGGAACACAAAGGAACAAAAGTGAACCACGCACTGACCCTCAGCATAATCTTTAGATTGAGTGCAGGGAATTCCCCACCACTGAAAACTCTCCTTTGGAAAAAGTGGAGGATTACAAGGAAAATCCATACCTGCAAAGATCAGGAGTATAACAGATCCTCAAAAAGACATCATCCTGAATCTTATGAGCATTCACTCTCATTCTGCTCCATACTGTATACATATACATTCTGAATAATAAACAGGTGAACAATGAACAGCTCTGTGAATCAAACGGAGCCCATTCAGGGGGAGAGTGAAAACAGCTCCACAGTACGCTGTAGCCGTTTCTGTTTCAGTAATGTTATACCAATAACATAGCAGCACCACTCCTCAGAGATTTGGCCAGAGTTGTCACATTTTCTTTGTTATCTGCACCTATAATACTTAAATAATACTGGGGACCACATGTTTACTTTCAGACCATATTAAAGGGCCCACTTCATTGATTTCTGAGGTTAATGTAGTATGTAAACATCAACAGTCAAAATATGCAACAGTCTGCATAGTCGGGCAGCAATACAACCCAATTTATACTCACTGTTTCTGTAATCACAAAAAATCACCAACACATTTGACATGTATCCATTCAGTGAAAATATGCTTTTTTTGCATGACAACAATATGCTCCTGCTCAGCCTTCATACAGCATATATATATATATATATGCAGTGTTGGACTGCTTCCTGAAGGTGGTAGCACACAGTAGCCAATAAGAACATTACTTTTTTGCATACATCAGTAATAATAATAATACATCCATAATAAACACCCTATTTAATTCTAAGAAATAAAGACAGGTTATAATATGTTTGTGTAAATTAAAGACATACAACCACACAAGAATCATTAGTCGGCTTCTTTTAAAATATAGGCCATTTAAGTCAACACATGACATTTTATACAGTTTTTTTTATTTGTTTTGGATTTCAAAGGACGACACAGCTCAGAACAAGACTATATTCACATCAGACTGAGGGATTCATGAGATTCGGGCTTCCAGTGAGTTGCTAATGACAATAATGCAACAAACTGGAAACACACTATCTGGCTGGATATTTCTAGAAGAAGATGAGTAGTGAGAGCTTACTTTTGCCCTGAGTAGGTTGAAACGAGTGGGTCTTTCCCCTGTCAGGAGAGTAGCTTCGGCTGCTGATGCTGGATCCAGAGCGGGGGGAAGGGGGGACATCCCGACGGACAGGGGAGCGCTCCCGCACCGGTGGGAAGGGTGCTTTACGACGCACACCTTCCCTCTCCTCTCTGTGGGTGAAACATACACATTTATGTCCACCAGGAGTTACTCCGCAGTAACTCACTTATGGGCTTCCCAGTAATGGAGTTTAAAAAGGTTCCAAGATCCACTGCTAGATGCTAGTGTTACAATAATTAGTAAGGGTGTGAAGATAGCCTTATGCCTGATGCATTGAAACTGCCATTGCAAATGAAGCACCTCCAAATGTGAGAGAGCTTTATACATGTACCTTCATGTACTGTTATTCTCCTACTAGATAACATAAATACTCTTCCTGTTTAAACTGTAACAAATATCCAGAATCAGTGCATCCGAGAGAAACAGTAAATGATGGAAACAAATTAAACTTGGCTAAAAGATTTGCTGGAGAAAAGTGTTTTTTGGAGACTGGGTTTATCTTTAACTAGCTTGGCTATTCCCAGTAACACTTTTTTGACCAGGTGTACCCAAAGTTTTGCTTTCAAATGGAATATAAAGAGAAAGTAAAGATGTAATATAGATACTGTATATGATCATGTGATTGAGCTCAGGAAAATACATACCCACGATCCAGGTTCATAATGGCCTGTATTAGTGTGTCATCTCCTTGGTCAGGGCCGAGGGTTGATAGGGGTCTTGGTGCAGGATAAGAGCCTTGGCCTCTAGCGTTGGGAGGAGGACCCACTCGACTATTACCTCTGGAAGGGGGGTTCATAAAATAAGATTTAAATAAACACTGACACTCAAACCATGGTTTGGCAGAAAAATAAATAATCACATTTTCCTTTATTCTAAATGTGATCAATCATGCAAAGTTTTTTATACATAAAAGGCTCATACAGTGTCTGACACCATATATGCATGTCTATGTGAAACACTGAAAGGACATTTCCACTAGACAGGATTTTACACAAATGTATAATGGTTCAGGTATGCAGCTTGCACAGTGTTATCCTGGTGGCTACAAACTTTCAATACTTGAAGTAGTGCATTAGTCTTCAGATACTAAGAGCACATACCAAATACATACTAAATAGTATTACTAAGTAATTTTGAGTTTGTAACACACCGTAGATGAAAGTACCATAGTTGGGTTTCTAAAAAAAATCCACAATGCATACTGAGAAGTGATTGGTTTCGGAGAGTTATTCAGGGGTGTCTGGGCGAGGAATAAAAATGGTGACCCTGTGTATCCAAGGCCCTAACCTCCCAGCATTGATGCGATTATCCCACAATGCAACAAGAAACAGAACATTATGGGGGGGGGAAGAAACTGTGTACTAACCTGCTTCATTTGAAATAGATCTGAGTATAATCTATACATTACAGGATTAGTGTTTGGTGACGGGCTGTGTCCCAACAGGGAATCAAATTATAAAATTATAAATTCAAAATACTATCAATCTAAGAGAAATGATATATAGACAACCTTCTACCAAAGCTTGCCACGTCTCACAGGTTAAGAGGGACAAAGGCGGCCACTTCAACAGCCTCCTCTACAGGGGTTGTTTAGAAACCTCATGCCCCTCTCTTTAAGGGGTCAACAGTGAGAGCTTCTGCATCTGAGGACCATTAGACTGAATGGAGGGGAGGACATGTCTGTACTTTTGCCCAGCAGGGAGACTGGTTTGATAGATTACCTCCTAGCCAAACTCCTGAATCGGGAAAAGCACAAGAGGTTGTAATGAACTTCAAAAGGAAATGAGAGCAGTGACCGAGGGAGCTGCTTTCCCTTTCACAGTCAAAATACTATGATCTTTATGGTCAACAAAACTAAGCTCAGATCTGCACTAACCCCATAACACTGGTTGTTGCGAATTCGCGTTGTTCTGCTTCCATTCAGATTGCTGCAGAAATAGCATCTGTATTCCTCCTGTGCTGGTCTGTGCTTATTCAATACATACCTGGGAACTTTTTTTATGCACTAGTTTCTGCTTGAAGCTGTCAGAGTAGCCCCACGTTTATAATATATAATTTAATGAATTTTATAAGTTGCATCAGTTTGAAAGCAAAAACACATTTTTAAACCTTTATAATTAAATTCACTCCTGTGGGTGGGGTTAAACTGTGGTAGGCTGAATAGGAGTTGGTTCTTCTGTAATAAAAAAAATGATTTTGAAACAGGCTGCTTTTGCAGCTTAGTTTCCATATATGACCTGTATGGACTGGGGAGTGGACAGTACATATTGAAACACAGTTTAAGCACTATGCCTCATTCCTTTCTTCTTTTTTCTCAACTCTAGTATGCTCTGCTGGAATGACCCCTTATTACTGATAATGGGTATGGGATTAAGGACTGCTTCTAATTAGGACAATGCTAAGAGTTTATACACAATTTCTTCCTCATCGTGGAAGCTATCCACCTCCTTTAAGACTTTGTATAAGAGTCCTGCCAGAGGCAACACATCCTGCTTGTAAACTTGGTTTAAACCACACAAAGAGCCAAGGCCTCTTAAAAATGTTGCAAAGCCTCCTGGAACTGCAGGACCGGGGAGCTAACCAGTGTCCATATCGTTCATTAACACACATCTGCGTAAGGTGCAATAAAGGCCATGCTTTTTATGCTCCCTCAGCCTGCTTTCCCTGTTTACTCCCTCTGGTTGAACCGTTTATACGACCCTGCAGTACAGGCCAGGGGGCAGGGGAGAGGAACGACAAGGAATGAATTAGAGGCACCTGGTTTGGGTGACCTTGGCACGAACTCTCAACCATCTCTCTCTCACACACACACACGCACACAAACGACAGCAAAGGCCACTCATAGTGACCTCACAAAAACTTTAATGACCCTGATTTTTGTTTGAAGTGTACATGACCCCGTCTGCCCCAGACCGACAGAGCAAATTACCACGTCTGTCTTTACTGCCGATATTATGCCTATCTACAAAAAAGGGGGCTTTTAATAACCTTCAGCTCTAAAACTGCAATCAGAAACCAAGAGTAATCATCGCAGACCAATATGAGACAGTGTTGAAGGTTTATGAGTTATATGCTTCCCAACATACAGTATAGCACAGAAAGTCCTTAATTCCAATTCCAGTTTTATAAGAATAAACAAATAAGCATTTTTATGCACACTGCACACCACTGAATATCGCCCACAGCATGACAAAAATGATTAACAGACCCTGAGTGAAGTAATTCACATTTCCAGCATTGTATGATGACACTACTGCCACCTTGTGGTAGAGTTGTTTATTCATTATTAATTTGGGTATGCAAGCATGTGCAGGCCTTAATGTTTCTTCGTCTTTCTCTTCCCTGTGGCATTTTCCAAATGCCGTTTAAATCGAGACTTTTATTATTTTCCCCCCTGAACAGGTTTTAGGAGTTTTTTCCTTTCATCAAAAGTGAGTAATTGGAAAAACCATAGAGACGTACTTAAATATTCCTCCCTAATTGATGCTATGAATCATAAGGTATTGGTGATATTAAATTTGATGCTTTTCCCAGCACAGTACTGGACAAAGGCCAGGTAACACACTTCATTCACCCCAAACCAAAGCAGTCTGTGTGTTCAGGTTTTTTGGTCATTTCAATAGATATTCATGAAGAGATTAGATATAGTACAGCTGCTACAGGTATAATGTTGTAACAGTGCAAAAACATGATCAATCAGTGAATTATGGACTGCACAGTTTAAAAAGCTGCACTAATCTGCACTAATCAGAACCCACTCCAACACATTCATGTCACACACCACCCTCCTCCTGCCTCCCAGTTGCAGCCTCATCGGTAGATTATACAGAAGGGCAGTGAAAGCTTACATTTTAGAGCACTAGGTTATTGATGACGCGGTTGTGGTTTTGATACCTCGGTTTGCTAAGCTGCCACTGCTGGGCCGCTTGGCAATAATAAATAAATAAATGCTCTTTCATCTTTGAGAGAGAGGGGAGTAAATGAAGCTTCACCCTCACTTCAGATCAGAAAACATGCACAGTTGTTTTAGTTCACTGTTAAAAGGTGAATCAACAATTTGGGTATTGAAAGATGTGGAGTTGATCAAGGAACTGACCTTCTTTTTAAAGTCTATGGTATCACAGCAGAAGTAGGCTATGTACAAGAAACAGCAGCCACATGTACCACTAACTGTAGAGGTAGATGTGGAGTGTTGATAGTGCAATAGCATACCACACACTTTCAATCAGGGATAGGTCTGGCAATTCAAATTTGAACCTTTCGAACCACTGAATCAGGTGAACTCTGTCTCTTAAGACTGAACTTTTGTGAGCATGCATTACCTATTCACTCAACCTGCATGCAGTTTTCACTGCGAGGCTCCAAGTTGTCCTTATGCCCAAACCCTGCCTTTATTCCTTAAGTTGTTCAGCTTCGTCTCCCTATGGAGCTTCAGGTGTTTTATGTTTCAGGTGTTCCTCCAACTTTTGCCTCACCAGGCAAGCAGAAGCTGAATGCACCATGTTCTGTGCAGGTGCTGCACTTCTCAAGCATTCCAATTTCACGGCTGAAGCAGTGCTGCCATCTGCTGAGAATAGCAAACATCTTTAGGAAGCTCAATGTTTTACAACGGCCATATAGGATCCCAAAATAAACCATTTCCATTGAAATGCTTCTCTCTTTTCTAGCTTGTTCACTGCTTAGCGTCATACCCAGGCAGAATATTGGCTGCAAAGACAGACACATTACTTTTCCCTTGGCAAGTAAAGCATGTATGACATATTATACATCACGCTAATACCTGAAATCCACTTGGCGTCCAGAGTGAGGCTCCTCTCTGGGTCCTCTGTAATAAGGGTAGTCCTCCTGTTGAGACACACAGGCATGCAGATGCACACGCACACACATTTAAGGGATTTAAGTGATAATTGCAATTGTACAAAGAAGATTCACTTCCAACTCAAAGGCTCTCTGGGAAAACTACACCTAAATGACATACTCGGATTTCTAAATGGCTTAAATTACGTGTCAACATTAATATACACTGTTCACAAAAAGTTAGGGATATTTGTCTTTCAGGTGAAATTTGACAACTTAAGTTTACGCTAAAGTGATATTCCATTATGAAAGTAGGGGCATTTATGTAGTTGCATGCAATGGTCATTTCTTTATATCATACAGTTTATTGAAACAAAAGACAACAACATTGGTGGGTATACCCTGACAAAACGTCAATAACTTGTCATGTGCCCCTGAGCATCAATTACACCTTGACTACAACATCTCATGCTGTTCACAAGTCAACTTATCTACTTAGGTATGACATCCCTCTCTTTTTGAAGGGTGGCCCTCAGATCATTGATGTTCTGGGGTACAGAGTTCTCACAACAGGGCTCGTGAAGTGTGCTGAGCCTGGATTAGCTACAATAGAGTCACTCTTCTATTAGTCAGTGGGTCATCAAAATGATTTGATTTTGTAATTTAAGGTACAAAGGCAACATAATGTTGCTTCAATGGTGTTAAAGCTCATCTGTGTATTACCTTTACCATACCTTCTCTAAAGTGTACTCTGTGTTTGTATGCTGCTGGAACCCTCTAGGACTCGTTTGGAGAATAATAAACCCTTATCATTTCTGATATATTTCATAAATGTACTTGACATCAGATAATACACCCTGCTGACTCGCTGATAATTTGGCTAGCCGATACTTGAAATGCTGCAGCAAATTCACTTCATTTGAACAGTAGTAAACCCTACAAAGTGATATCACGTATTTTCTGGGACTACTTTGCCTGAATAAACTCGTTTATAGTGTAGTGAAGGAGTTTTAATTTTTTCTGTCACACTTATGCCTCAGCCTGCAGTTATCTTTCCATTTTGAACTCACAGTTCAAAGGCAGTTTAAAGCCAGAAAAGCGGTGCATAGCATTTCTGTGGTAGTTTCATTTTTAACCAGCTGTGACAGGCGAGTGAAATGCCTAGCAGGAGTGTATTTCCTTCATGTTTTCAGTGGCAAAGCGCAACAGGAAATATGTTCATAGGACTCATGTTTTTGAAATCCACTATAAATCAGTTCCACACAGCAGAGATGTAAACCAATTTCTGAGAAGTGTCTATAGTGGTACAGACTGGGAATAGTGTAATGCACAGCAGTACAGTGGTAAAAACCTAGGATGGGAACCGGATTAGGCTTAAAGTATCATAAAGGTCAACCCCACTCTTCATATAGACAACCCTTAAAGAACCCTTGAGTGTAAGCATGATGGAACTACAGCTGTGTACTGGGAAGAATCGGGGTCCCAATTCAAAATTTTGTGATATAGTCAGCAAGGTAACATACTGTGAGAGGTATTTTGATAGTTTCACATAGTTTAATTCTCCTGAAAATTACAAATGTAGTCATAGGATAGGATAGGATAGGACAGGATAGAAATTTATTGATCCCTTGGGAGGGTTCCCTCAGGGAAATTAAGGTTCCAGCCGCAACATAAGTACAGTACATAAAAGGTAGAACGAGATAATAATTTAGTAAAGAAACACTATATAAATATAAAGAATATATAATATAGAGACTATATTACAATATACAATATATATAAATAGTGCCTGAGAAACAGTAGAAAAAGAGTCCAGTAGGAGGGGGTATTGCACATTATTATTATTATTGCATATTATTATTATTATTATTACCATGTGTCATAGGAGACACATGGC
The DNA here is from genome assembly GCA_034509495.1 of Acestrorhynchus altus. Classification (NCBI taxonomy): domain Eukaryota; kingdom Metazoa; phylum Chordata; class Actinopteri; order Characiformes; family Acestrorhynchidae; genus Acestrorhynchus; species Acestrorhynchus altus. Next base: position 12,687,997 of record CM067501.1, read on the forward strand.
AGATGATACTTTCAGATCTAATATTTCAGGCTACTCCTGATTTCATTTGTGACCTAAAGACAGAATTTAGATATCTGTATGAATTTAATCATGTTTTGATTAAAAAAATAATTGGGGAGGTTTCGCTAATAAGTTACACTGTTCCTGGGATATGAAGATTACAATACAATACTTATGTTGCTAGCCCGGGTTTGAAGTGTGAATTAAAAATTAATACTACATTTTTGAGAATCAATCCAGTATCATTAACTATAATATCTTCATACTCATTTGTAGCCATTTTCTCACACCAATAGATGGAACTGAGCTTTTTTTACTACATTGTTTAAACTACAGAGCACCAAATTTAAGAAAATATATTGCTCCCTAAATTTATTAAAACAGTCTAGTTGACTAAAGAGACTAACGCAGTTCAGCTTTTGTACTTGCCCTTCGGCCAGGTGCACCACCTCTTGGTTCATTGCCAAAAGAGTGATGGTTGTCACCATGATAACCCCTCTGATCTTCATGGTAGTTTCTGGGAGCACCGTTTGGGTAAAAGCGAGGGCCATCATATTCAAAACCCCTGCCGTAGTCATCATCAGGACGTCCAAAACCAGGTCTCCTTTCCCCTCCAACCCCTCTCTGATAAGGGCCCTAAACAAGGCAAGTGAAGGTGCCTGCATTTAAGTAATTACAGGAAGGCATGAAGACAGAGAAGCGTGTTCTGTTACCACCAAATCAGCTCTTACAGCTCGATCTTGATGGAATCGCTCCTCGTACATCTCTCGGATATTCCTGTCTCTCCTGAATGCCACTAGAGGAACAAAACACAAAAATGTAAAGAGTGCTTCTAGCTATGCATTTTCAAAATCACACAAAACAAGGTAAATGTGAGAATCATGTTTATAAAAGTCACATATAAGAATTCCTTTGAAAAGCATGTGATATATACTGGATTGATATGCTCAGCTTTAGAAGGTGTAATGTTTTTAGGCAAACAGATCTAAACATTGCACCTACTTGCTTTTCCTGTCTCTTCACCTGTACAGTCTTGGTCACCTGAAAAAGTACAGGACAAAAATGTAATAGTACACAATACTACAGCCACGGTGTGGGGTCTTATTAGGGTCTGTGTTTACAATCAGTGAGTCGTTAAAGCAGCAACAGTAACGGTTACAGTGTGTGAGGGTCTTATTAGGGTCTGTGTTTACAGTCAGTGGGTCATTAAAGCAACAGCAGTAACAGTTACAGTGCTTGTGGGTCTTATTAGGGTCTGTGTTGACAATCAGTTAGTCATTAAAGCAACAGCAGTAACAGTTACAGTGCTTGTGGGTCTTATTAGGGTCCGTGTTGACAATCAGTTAGTCATTAAAGCAACAGCAGTAACAGTTACAGTGCGTGAGGGTCTTATTAGGGTCTGTGTTTACAGTCAGTGACTGACAAAGAGAGTAACACTTATATAATAACACAGGTCTGAGAGAGAGAGAGAGAGAGAGAGAGAGAGAGAGAGAGACAGACAGACAGACAGAGAGACAGACCGAGAGAGAGACAGACCGAGAGAGAGACAAACAGAGAGAGACATACAGAGATACAGGATACAGACAGACAGAGAGAGAGAGAGAGAGAGAGAGAGAGAGAGAGAGAGAGAGAGAGACAAAGAGAGAGATGCGATTTGTTTTGAAATGCTGAAATAATAAACTGATCGTACCGAGTAATTCACTCCCAGGAGAAGATCTCACATGATTTCCGCAGAATTGAAAAGAGAAGTAATACTGAAAAAAACCTTTTAACTACAGCGTTTATAAACACAGCTGTGAACGCGAGTTATGAAGCACGAGCCACACAGAGCGTTTCCTGTTCCAAAATATTCCTTTTTTCAAAATAAGTGTCTCTCTCTGTCTCCCCCACACACATTATATATATATATATATATATATATATATATATATATATATATATATATATATATTATATATATATATATTACATATTATATATTATTATTATATATTACATAATATATATAATACATGACATTATCTTATTTGTTAATTGAATTGTTTATTTACTCTATTTTGTTAATTAGTTATATTATTTTATTTTGGGGGGATCTTTATTTTGACAGGTCCAAGGTTGGTCGTTCCTCTTGCGCCGTTGCAGTAGGAGAATTCGTTCGCTGTAATAGAACTACTCTGACTGTGAACACAGTACATACACACATACACATGCGGTGCTGTGTTTCAGCTTTGTGTTTATGCGGTGTTCGGTTCGTTCTGCAGCAGAACCTGAATCCACACACAGAGGAAAGGTTGAGCTGTAAGATCTGCAGACCGTGGGTTTGGTAAGATCACAGTTGGTCTGTCTGAGTTTACATTCAGTAACCACACCCACAGTTACAGCTTCACAGTTTAGTGAATCCCTCTGAACTACTCAGAATATAATCACACACACAGCGATGAGCAGCTTTTACTTTGTAACTTTACACTAAACACCCCCCCATCAGACCTATCCATCTGTACATACACACACCAAATCAGATCTATCCATCTGCACATACACACACCCCATCTGATCTATCCATCTGCACATACACACACCAAATCAGATCTATCCATCTGCACATACACACACCCCATCTGCCCATTCCATCTGCAAATACACACACCAAATCAGATCTATCCATCTGTACATACACACACCAAATCAGATCTATCCATCTGCACATACACTCCCCATCTGATCTATCCATCTGCACATACACACACCAAATCAGATCTATCCTTCTGTACATACACCAAATTAGATATATGATGTGACATGACTATAGCACCGCCCTCTGTTTGAGCGATTGGTATTATTCAATATGTTGAAATCAGTGGTTCATCCATCGAGTCCTGCATCAATGACTGACTTTGATTCAACACAGTCGTGTAAGAAGCTTCTGACTGGAGAAAATATTTGTGTAATATGCTTTGAATTTGAGGACAGTATTATCTAAATCAGTTTGAATGAAGTACAGAAAATGTGCACTGGATTGAACATTATTTATCTAAAGACACAGACAAATATAATGGAGTTAAATTTATAACATTTACTCCATTAAATGTTAATAACATTCATACCTGTGACTAGAAATATTTGTAGTACTACCTAGGCAGCAGTAGTAGCAGTAGTTCTAGTGATTCATAATGTCCTAACATTAAACAAAAGTTTCCCTCCCTGCCCTGGACTAGTTGCTCATAGATCCAAATTAGTTACTACTGTTACTATCATGTCCACCAGTGAACTAACATTACTTCAGTACACCTGAATATTCAAGCAGACGTGTGGGGGTTCAGTGTACAAGTAGTTTGACCAGAGGAGGAGGGATCCCCCTCTTGTGAGACTGCTTCCTTCCTAGGTTTCTTCTTCCAGCACCGAGGGAGTTTTTCCTTTGCCACTGTCACCCTTTGGTTTGCTCACTAGGGGATCTATTTCTTATCCTTTGTTCCTATGTTGTTAAACTTTTTTATTTTTTGATTTCTGTAAAGATGCTCTGTGACATCAGATTTGATTTGAGAAAGAGTTCATACTAACCCAACCATGTGCATTTTACCATCATTGTTTAGCTGTTTGACTTGTTAATAACAACAGCCTACTTGTACTTGTGCTCTACCCAGACTAAGAAGTATGTCGGTTATTATTATTATTATTATTATTATTATTATTATTATTCCTTAATGTGACCTCAAAGTACAAAATAGTAGACATTGTTTGAAATGTATGCATTGTATGAAGTATGGATCAGGAATCTTACCCCTTTGCTAAGAGTTCACTTAGGACAGGTTAATTAGTGAAGGACAACCTGTGTATTGTTGACAAGCTATTAAAATACCTGGAAAAAGACATCCAGATGATCTATATTCCCATTTTCCTACATTTACCACTGCTATGGGAAACTGTGACTTTGTGCCACCAGTTAAGCTCCACCCACAAAATGCATTTTCTCTGTTTACAAGTGCAAAAAGGGTCTACAACTAGCCTTTTCCCTTTCTCCAGATGCAAGATGAGTGGCGGCTTAGCACCAAGCAAAAGCACAGTTTATGTTTCCAATCTGCCATTTTCTCTGACCAATAATGACTTACATAAGGTAAGTTTTTTCACATGATAGTTGATTAGGAAGTTAATCCTAAAATGTCCCGAAAATGTTTAGAAGTATAACTATTTTTTAGCATCCTGTGGATGATGTGATAATTCTAGTCTGGAGACTCAGCTGTTTTGCTAAACAAATTCACTTACACATTTTGGCATTTTGATCTTGTGGGTTACATTTATGTATGCTTTTATATTGTTATTTTATTACATATACTAACATACTAACACTGCTTGTTCTTGAGAATGAACAGGAAACCTAATCCACCCCACCTGATCCAACTAACTTACTGCCTTCAGAAGTTTTTGATTGGCTGAATGAATTTAGATTTGGGTTGGAGTTGAAACCTGCAGGACGGTAGCTCTTACAGTTTGTCCCCTAGAGTGTGTACTCAGTGTAGAGACTGTGGATTAGATACAAAGGCAGGAGGCTAAATGGTTAAAGGCACCGTAACCTTTGCATGAAAGTTTAACATTTTAATGTTTTGTGTTGTTTTAAAAGAAATGTTTTGCTCACCTGGAAATTCTCTCATTCCCCCAAAGTTATGCACCAAATATGGAAAAGTTGTTAAGTAAGTATTTCTGTTTAGTTTATACTGTTTTCAGTTTTCGGCATAAAAAATAGTTCAGTTTGAGCCTCACAATACATTTCTTTTTTGATTCAAGGGTGACCATTGTGAAAGACAAACAAACACGGATGAGCAAAGGTGTTGCATTCGTCCTGTTCCTGGACAGAGAGTCAGCCCACAATTGTGCTCGATCTCTAAACAACAAACAGGTATATTTGTAATCAGTAAAACATTGCCTTTCCATTTCCATTTACTCATTATCAGTTTGTGAGTCTTTTGATTGCTGTTTTGTCCCAGTACTTCGAGTAACTTGTCGGTTTTGCAGCTGTTTGGCAGGACAGTGAAGGCCAGCATTGCCATTGATAATGGAAGAGCTGCTGAGTTTATTCGGAGGAGAAACTACTCAGACAAATCCAGGTGTTATGAATGTGGTGTAAGTTATTGGACTTTCTCTTATAAATTAGAATTTGTTTTAAAATTTCATTAGATCTTAAGACTGTCCTGACCCAAAGTCATAGTTTTTAAGTCTTATAAAATATTTTTATTACGGTTGAGCAACATGAAAAAATAGTAATACAGTACTTAAAGCGGAATCATGGTTGGGTTATAGATTACAGTGAGAACTCCTGAAGCTTCATATTTTTTATCAAAACTACAAGTAAAAAATAAATAAATAATTTACATACTGTTACCCAAGTCTAGGATCACCATATTTGATATCAATTTGGACTGCACAGCATTTTGAATTGAGATTTTTTTTTCCATTGAAAGAATTAAGTTTAGGACCAGGCTCAATGCCTGCCTAGGAAACCAGTGCTAAATGTTAAATGGATTCATGATTAAAACCAGGGTAAGATTTAAGTTTAGATTTTGGGTTGAGGTTACAGGTAACAGTCACAAGGGTTTTCATTTCAGAAGGATTAAAGTGAATTTATTAGATATTTAGTTTACTGTAAGTTAAATATCTGCAAAGCATCGTCCAATATAAAATGTTATCAGCAGTACAATTGGTCTTATTAAATGAGAATGTATATTTTGGATTGCCAGTAGATTCTTAGAAATTGTTTTTTAAAGGTACATGTATAGAACCTTTACTTGCACCCGGGTGAATTTGTGAGTGAGCACACGTGCCTGGAACAATGGGCAACCCTATCCACAGCACCCGAAGATGCTCAAGGGCACTTCAGTCATCATGGAATCGAACCAGCAACCTTCAAGTCACAGTGCTGGTTGTGTAACCACAAGGCCACTTTATTATTTATGCTCATACCACATTTACAAAAATCTTTTTTAAAAGAATCATTAAAAGTTAGAGAAGCCAAAGTTGTTATTCAGTGGCATTTCCCTTACTGTGTGCAATAAGTGTGCAGACAAAATTCAGTGTCAGCCTACTCTTAACGTACTTTAATAAATCTGAAAATATTGAAAATGCTGCCACAGTGCAGGATTGAAAAAAGTTAGAACTTTGCAACAGTTGCTCTCTGTATTGATTTACCAAGTCGTTAAAAACATACATTTTATCTATAAAAAATTGCTATATTGTGCAACACCTTTAGTGATGTCAGTTCAATTACTCTACCAAAAACTATTTAAGTTATATTTAGGTTATTTCAATTTAATTAATATATTTACCTCCCGGTACTAGACTTTTGTTTATATTTCATGGAAAATCCCATTTCAACCTTATGAACATGTTGGTGGAAACTGAAACATAACAGTGAATTTCATTCTTTGTTGTCTTTGTTTGCTGTTAGAAAAACAGTACATATACACTTAAATTCGTCTTTTGTTTTGCTCAATAGAGCTGCATGATATATTGTTTCAGTGTGTGCAATATTCACATCACAAGGTGTGCAATATCATTAAATTTAAATTAAATGTTTTATTTTGCTGCTTGATACAAAAGAAAAAACATTACATTTCATTACAGATCAACCTGAAGCAGGTTCTATATGCCTAATGTATTTTATTTTATTCTAATCTTTGCTGCACAGAGGGCATCATGGGGGCAACATGAGGGCATTCACTCCTTAAAATTCTGTGAAATATCTTGTCTATCCATGTCAATATATATAGCAGAAACAAATATATCGCAATATCAGTTTTTTAGGGTTTTTTTATATCGTGCAGCCATACTGCTCAGTGTTCAGGTGTTGGACCACTGCTTATATCCTGCTTTGTACTTACTCACGGCATTAGTTGAATTATGGTTGAAAGTTAAGTATACGCCTTATTATTTCCATCATTCACCACAGGAAGATGGTCACTTAAGCTACTCCTGCCCAAAGAATTTGCTAGGAGAAAGAGAACCTCCTCCGAAAAAGGAAAAGAAAAAGAAGAAAAAGATGAAAGAGCCTGAAGAAGTGTGAGTTTGCTGTCTGGAATGATAAGATGTGTGTATATCTTTTCACTTTGCTCACATAAAGCATCATTTGGACATGTTCTTATGTTCCCCACCAGTGAGCCTGAAGAAAGTGAAGATGAGGGAGAGGACCCTGCACTCGACAGTTTAAGTCAGGCAATTGCTTTCCAGGTCAGTGAAAAGAATCTAATCTGTGCAGGTACATTGTTTGCCCAGGGATCAGCTTAGTGTTTTTAATAGGGATTGAAGTGCAGAGTATTATATTGTACTGTCATTTAGCTTGTTAAATTGTAGGTGTTTAGTTAACTTGAGGTTAACATATTAGCTTATTTCTAGAGCATCATGTTGGGACACTATAAAGCATAGTTTAATATGCTGTACTTTTATTGTGATTGCTGTAATATAATATCTGAAACTGGAAAAATTAACATGAACGTAAGGCATAGTTTCAGACACTCCTTCATTATGATATATTGAAACATTGTATCATTTTATAAAAATACAATCTAATAATAATACAACAATTTGAGTTGTTACATCAGTAGTGAAAACTTAAAATGTTTGAAAAGAAAATAATTTTAATTGCTAAAACAAAGCATTCACAGCGCTTCACTTTCTGCGCTTTTTATGTTACAGCCTTATTCCAAAACAGATTCAATTCTCTTTTTTTTTTTTCTTTTTTTTTTTTGAAATTTTGCAAATTTATTACAAATTAAGCATAAAAATATAACATACATAAGTCTTCACAGCCTTTGACATGATACTCAAAATTGAGCTCAAGTGCTTATTTCCTTTGATCATCCTTCAGATGTTTCTACAACTTGATTGGTGGTTGACTGGACCTAATTTGCAAAGGCACACACCTGTTTATATAAGGTCCAATAGTAGACAGTGCATGTCAGAGCACAAACAAAGCCATGAAGTCTAAGGAATTAGACTCAATACAGTCTAATCTTTTCCACAAAGGGCCGGTGTGGCTGCAGGTTTTCATTCCAGCCAAATGGATCAGTTGTTTGAAAACTGGCCCATTGATTAAATAAGTGACATCAGGTGTCACAAGTGGTTGTTTAGAATGAAAACCTGCCGCCACACCGGCCCTTTGCAGATAAGATTGGACACCCCTGCTATACAGGATTGTATCAAGATGCAGATATGGGAAACATTTCTGCTGCATTGAAGGTCCCAATGAGCTCAGTGGCCTCCATATCCATAAGTGGAAGAAGTGTGGATCCAACAGGACTCTTCCTAGAGCTGAACAGCCAGCCAAACTGAGTGATTTTGGTAGAAGGGCCTTAGACAAGGAGGTGACCAAGAACCCAATGGTCACTCTGACAAAGCTCCAACCTTGATCTGTGGAGAAAGGAGAACCTTCCAGAAGGACAGTCATTTCTGCAGCTCTCCACCAATCAGGCCTGTATGGGTAGATTGGCCAGACGGAAGCCCGTATAGAGCTTGCCAAGGCACCTGATGGACTCTCAGACCACGATAAACAAAATTGAACAAGATTGAACTTTTTGGACTGAATGCCAAGCTTCATGTCTGGCACTGCTCATCTCCTAGCCAATACAATCCCTACAGTGAAGCGTGGTGGTGGCAGCATCATGCTGTGGGGATGTTTTTGTGCAGCAGGAACTGAGAGACTAGTCATGGTTGAGGGAAAGATGTTTACAGCAATGTGCAGAAGCGTCCTTGATGATGACCTGCTCCAGAGTGCTCTGGACTTAAGACTGGGATGAGGGTTTATCTTCCAACAGGACAACGGCTCTTAGCACACAGCCAAGATAACAAAGGAGTGGCTCCGGGATAACTCTGCGAATGTCCTTGAGTGGCCCAGCAAGAGCCCACACTTGAACCTGATTGAACATCTGGAAATATCTAAAAAATGTCTGTGCACCAATGCTCACCATCCAATCTGAATGGAGCTTGAGATGTTCTGCAAAGAAGAATGGGAGAAACTTTCTAAGAATAGGTGTGCCAAGTTTGTAGCATCATACTGAAAAAGACTTGAGGCTGTAATTGCTGCCAAAGATGCTTCAACAAAGTATTGAGCAACGGCTGTGAATTCTTATGTACATGTTATATTTTTGTGTTTTATTTTTAATACATTTGCAAAGATTTTTTTTGTCATTGTGGCATATTGTGTGTAGAATTTTGAGGGAACTGAATCCATGGTGGAATAAGGCTGTAACATAAAATGTCGAAAAAATGAAGCACTATGTATTATTTGCAGATGAACTGTAGATATAACTACTAATCATATAACTATATGAACTATATAACTACTAAGTAAAGTGTCAAGAAAAATAACTTAAACTGGAAATTTAAACAATTTGATACTGCTTCCCTTGTTCTGTTCCAGTGGTGTCTCATTTACTGAAAGCCACTGCCATTCAGTACTACATGTCTGAGTGTATGCGCAAATGAATTTACTTATGCATTGTAGGGAGTGAGAGTATTATGGGTTATGGTTTATTAGAGGACTGGCTTAGCCAACTAATCTGTTCCCAGTTTCCCAAAGCATCTGCAATTTAAGATTATTTTGTCTATTCAGTATTATATCAGATAAACCAGTCAATCATATAATTTAAACCACTGAAAGGTGAAGTAAATATCTTGGATTATCTTGTTCCAGTGCCAACTGTCAGGGGGTGGGATCTACATATTAGGCTCCAAATGAAAATCAGTTCTTAAAGTTGATGTGTAACCAGCAGGAAAGAGAATCTGAGGCACATTGATTAGAGCCAAACTGTGATGGCTAGACAACTGGGTTAGAGCATTTCTAAAACTTCAGACAGGTCTTAAGGGGTCTTTCCAGTATTCATAATAATTTAAAACAATACACATCCACAGTGTGTGTACAGTACTGAATGTCCAATACTGAAATATTAGCAGCTTTGTGTGAACCTGTAGAGCCAAAGCAATCACTGAACATGTAATATGGTTTGTTGGTTTGTTTAATGCACCCTTTATAAATAATGGTGGCACAAAGGGTTCTTTGTGCCAAAAAATTACAATATCCTGTAGCATAATAGCTGCAGTTCTCCTCCTTCTGAACCAATGTGAAATAAATTTTTCCAGTAGCCGTCTTATCAATCTCTGACATTGACTGGGAGAAAACGTTTCCCACTCCTCCTTTCAGCTATGTGCTGATCTTAAATTTCCCTTAAACCCCTTCTGATACAATAAAGATTTCATAGTGGTTTCTATCAGATCAGAATCAGGCTAGAAATACTTTATTAATCCTGATGGAAATTGTAATTATTCCAGTTGCACCCATTTATATAAAAGAATAAACAGAATAATATTAAAGAATAAAACAGATGGCTACTGTGAAATATATATATACATGTTAAATTCCTCTGAAAAGGCATTGGCTTTGACAAGTAGTTTTAATGTTTTGGCTGATCAGGGTATATAATCTGTTTTAATATGCAGCATCTGTAATACCACATGTTGACTCATTAAACATCATCATCAAACTGAACATGACCTCAGAATCAAAAAATATTTCAGCATTTGCTCTTTTTACAGCAAGCTCGAATGGAAGAGGAAGAGAGACGAAAAAAGCAAGGCACAGAAGACTCGGGCCAGGCTTCTACATCAGAGGACTCGCATAAGCCCAGGATAAAAAAAAGCACCTATTTCAGCGACGAGGAGGAGCTCAGTGACTGATAAATATTCTGAAGTTCTTAGACATACCTTATTTGCAAATCAGTGGGCTTATACTTCAAACACCATTTTTGAAGGGCTTCCTCCCAAGTCTTATCAAGGAACTGGAAGTGAAATATCTGTACACAAAGTCTTTAGTTACTGAGTCTGTACTTAAACATGTTCAACTTTATTTGAGAAGCTACCATACTGGTAATCAGATAAATACATGTGTGTATTATCTGTTTGAGGTTTTTATTGATAATATGATGTGTCCTCTGATATATTGCAAATACAATACAGGTGACTACTGATTTAATCCTGTGAAATGAGTAAATAAAGTATATTTTGTATATCTTTCATTTCACTTAAAACCATTTTCATATATTCTACATGATCTCTTCCTGTCATCGCACCACCAAGTCGAGGGTCAGAACAGAATGCATTATTTAATAGTCCCTGCAAAATATTTCAGAACTACCTGTGCTTGGAGAAGAAAGCTAAAGATTTGACCTCACTGACAGACAATGAAGTCTTTAATTCCTTTATTCAGTTAGTTTATAGACTAAATCATGTATTTGTGTTGTGTCCTCTGTGATGCAAAATCTGTGAACCATAAACTTAGATGTTGTGTATTAGACTCTAAAACTAGTAGAATGTGGCAGAATTAGAGTATGTCTGATTTATTGAGCTGGGGCGAAAAGTCCAAAGGCATTACTTTGAGCTGTGAGCTAGTATGTGTTTTAAAATCACTGAAAATCTCTAAATCTGAGTATGATTTGTCGACTTCCATTAAATTTTGAATGGAGGTCTGTACTTACTGAAAGCTTTTGAAAGTAGTGCTGACCTATATCTGTTAATACAAGCCTAGGGCATCTGTTCCACTGCTGAGTACACATTCCTGTCTGTAAGATCATTAAACACAAGATGTGAGTCTCATCCTAGATTATTATTATAATTGTGTGTCCAGTAGTTCAGTGTACTTCCTGTCTGGTACATACCTGATTAGGGCAATTATTGACTTGCTCTGTGGTAAACAGTCTTTAACTGCTATTTTAATTTAAATGTTTATAGTTGACTGTATTTGTGAGGAATATGTCCTCACCAACCAATTTATTAGTAAGATAGAATAGAACTACCTATCTGTGAAATTATCTAATCAGCCAATTGTGAGGCATCAATGCAGTAAATATAGTAAAGAAAATACAGCGCAGCAGCTTCATTTAATATTCACATCAACCAATACAATGAGGAAAAAGTGTGACCTCACTTAGGGATAATGACTAGAAAACTAAATGTGGATAAGATTTTTGTTACTCTGTAAAATGTCATCCTTCCAGAAACCAAACCATTTCCACAAAAACCTGCAGCCACACCGGCCCTTTGAGGATAAGATAGGACACCCCTGAATTAAATGGTACACAGATGGTAACCTGCGTAACAGATGTGATGTTCCGATGTGGCCATTTTTATATCTCATACAAAATTTATCTATTGCCCAGACTTAACCTCACTGATATCAAGCATGGTTATTGGTGCCAGAAGGGTACCTGGCGATCTGGGATTTATGCCCAGCAGAAAACCTACAGAGGTGAACAGAGAATGACCAGACTGTTTCTAGGTGATTAAAATGGTATGGTAACTCAAACTTAAACTGGACAACTGTGATGAAGCATCTCAGACTGTACAACACATCCAACCTTGAGATGGACGAGCTACAACAGCAGAACACCATACTGGCTATTAGTATAATGTTATACTAATGTAGTATAATATACTAATGTAGTATAATGTAGTATAATAATGCTCTGTGAGTGTACATATCAGTCTTCAATCTCTAAAAAATAGCAAATTTATAGGGGAATGCTCTTAATTAGAGCTTAATAAGAGTGTATTTGATTCATGTTAGAGCATTTCTATTGCTCAAATAATCCAGATTTGTTTATATAGTGTACTGAGCAGATACAGGATTCAACCCATGGAGAAAAATAAAAATGGAGATACATGGCTTTAGATGCATGGATGGCAGCGATATGTGCTATGCTGTACTGGCTACTTGATTCAGACACATTTTTTTGTTTTGGCGAATGGGAGGGGTCACTTTTGATTTTGTTTTCTTGACCAGGGTACTTTTGATTGATTTTGAAGGGTCATTCATCCCCTTCACCTTCTCAGGGACCCACATCCAGAGCGGCCCACCTGGATTTTTCCTGATTCTCCAGTCCATCCCAAGTTCTAGGTTTGCTTTTGAAATGTTTGTGTTCATCTCACTGTTCTGTCAGATTATCGCATTATCACCTCAGAGCTAAATCATATTTCATTCAGATAGACTCAGCAGTTTTACTGAGAACTCTGGGAGTTCTTGCTGCCTCTGAAGATTTTGGACCTGATGCTGGTTCAGTGATCCTCACTACATTTACTTGCTCTTGAAATTTAGTTTCAGGCTATTTCAACCTTTAGAATCCTAGTTTTGTCTGATGTTTTTATAGTTTGATGTACCTTTATTTGCCAAAAAAGAAAAATATTTATAAGAGTCATACATGCCAGATATTTTTTTCAGGAAATCCTGAGATGCTTTAATGTCTTCATTTGTGATGACCAATTTGGCCATGTTTCATTCAACAATTTACTTGTGCCTACAATTGGTTGTGGTTTCTTTGTTTATCAGGACTAAGAAACACTTTACGTCTCAGAAATCCTGTCGGAAATAGATCATCCAGAGTGTTTTGGAGCTGAAAATGCAATTATTTTGATTATTTGTAATGATTAGATTGACATGGGCACTTGACAGTAGTTCAGAGAAAACAATTATATATCCATTATTATTTATATATGTATGGGTATTTTCCCTTCTCGGGACTTTTACTGTGAAATGTGTCATTAGCCCCAACCCTTTTCACTGATCAGTCAGAGTCTTCGTGCAGGTTGTAAACACGCACTGGAAGCAGCTTTGGCATTCCAACTGGGGTGTAATTCAGCTGGAAACGAGGGAACATCAGCTATATTATTCACGGTTCATTACCGACGACGCCCTGACGAGCTGCAGGCACGTTTTATCGTGTTACGATGCGTGTATCGTGTCCGTAGGTGGCTCTGGTGCTGAGTTACGAAGCGTAGAAGACGGCGTGCAGCTGCCCGCACAGTGCGGGCCTCCGGGTCAGCGAGTTAAACTGCAGGTCCGCGTTCGGGCCCCGGACGCGCTCCTGAACCCGGCGACCCGCTGGTCGGGGAGAGCGCCGCTGATTGGCGCGCCGCGGTCACGTGAGCGGCCGTCCTGGTAACCGGACTTTTCTCCGACAGGGAGCTGTGGGCTCTGCCGTCTCCCCGACGACGAGCGCGCGCGCGAGCGGACCGGAGCAGAGTTCCACTAGCATGGGCGATAAGAGGAGCCCGACGAGGTACAGGAGGGAGGAAGGAGGCGAAGAAACGCGGCGCCCCCCGGACCGGGGGGAGCTGCGGCCATGGCGGCGCGCGCGCGCGCGCGCTTCACTCACAACACACACACACACACACACACACACACAGAGAGGGAGAGGGAGAGGGAGAGAGAGAGACAGAGAAACACACACACACAGAGACGGACACGACTGCCTTTCTCACTTTAGACACGTGGTGTTGGCTGTGTGTGTGTGTGTGTGTGTATGTTTTCGCAGGCCGAAGCGGCAGCCCAAGCCCTCGTCCGACGACGCCTACTGGGACTGTAGTGTGTGTACGTTCAGGAACAGCGCCGAGGCGTTCAAATGCATGATGTGCGATGTCCGCAAGGGCACGTCCACACGGTAAGCGCCGCTGCTCCGCCGCAGGTCTCTGCTGCCACCCCTGCTGCGGGAAACCCTCCGATCTGCAGCCCGGCGTACTGCAGGTCCGCTGTGGACGTCGAGCAGACGATAGAGCCGTGCACGCAGGCAGGTCGGAAGTCCAGCTCCTGAGAAAAGCAGGTGTCGGCTGCCGGTCTGGCTCTGTTGAAGTGTAAACAGCAGCGGCTGCATCCTACACTAACTGCCCTCAATGTGTCACAGCTGTCCAGGGGAGCTTGTGCTCTGACCCCCAGCAAGGAGGTGCAGTGGACCAGGGAGCACGCTCTGCTGGTCCACAGGTCCATCCTCTGGGGGAGGCAGGGCAGATGGGGCTAGTTGGACTTTAAAGCAGGGGTGGGGAAGCAAGGGGTCGGAGTCCGGCAGTTTGCTGATCTTCCAACTCCGGCAGGCCGAGAGGACCTGGTGATGAATAGGTGAGGTGAATCAGGTGGGGGAAACGCAAAACTGTGCCAGGATCTGCACCCCTCCGGACTGGAGACCCCCCAACCCTGCTTTAAATAATAAATGTCTTAAAGAATATCATCGCAAGACAGATTAAACCTTATCAGTTTGAGACTCCGGATGAGATTTCACGTAGTTTTGTTCTCTTGTGGGCCGTTATGCTTTCTAGTCGTAAACGGGGGGGCTGTGAGGTGGAAAAGGTTGAGAACCCCTGCAGTTGACATGGTGTTAGGACTGAACTCTGTCCTCTTCTGTTTGTTAGCTAGTGTTACACACTCTGTCCTGCTTGTCTCTTCACTGAGGTTATTTAAGAGCCTTGGGCCTGACCCTTATTTATTATTAGGTGCTATTTAATCAGCTTCAGTTCACACATCCTTAGAGCAAAAGAAGAGCATGTTGGTACTTTTAAAGCCTCACCTGGCTGTGACCGGTCACTAGCATTTGCCCTTCTTCTGAGCTCCTCTCAGCCAGGAAGCAGAACCATGGAGAATTCCCAAATTATGTAATCATATTTCTTGGCACACGGTTATTCTGGCTCATCATCTGTTTTTGCTCAGAAAATAAATCTAATCCTGCATTTCCATCACTGCAGATCGGATCATTACTCTTTTACTCTCCGTGTTGTCATTAGCGTCCAACCATTTAGGTTGGGCAGAGTGGCAGGGAGAGCGTGGCTGTACGCCGGGTAGCAGCTGGCTTCCAGACATCCACAGCTCATTAGTATTCAATGGCTTAATCAGGCGCGGCGTCATCAGAGGCAGGAGCACCTCGTCAGGACATTTAGTCACTGACACGTGCAGAGGCACTGACATTCTGTCCGTCTCTCCACCCTGGCCTTTTTATGGCAGTTGTTGATGGGCTTTAATGATGATGTGCCCTTCATTCTGCACCACAGAAACCCTCAGCAAGCGCATACTGCTTTATTTATTCATCAAGCGAGTTTTGCTGTTTGATATTGTCAGCTAATCAATTTTTCTGCTTTCCATGTTTGTTGGTGTCACTAGCTGCTTTCATCTCTTTCCATCGGCCATGTCCTCCTGCCAGAATGGTGATGGGTGCCACTTGTGGTCACAGTTGCAGTTAGCAGGTGAAGATGAATGTTTTATGATTTTTTTTTTTTACGAGCCTGGCTGGCAGGCGTCGAAAGAAAAGCCATAATGGAAAGTACGTTTGCAGGCCACATGACGGACATGTCAGTTGAGGTGTGGGGCCTAAGAGGAGCGAGGATGGTCTGTGGACGTGCAGTGATGATTTCGCTCATTTTTGCAGAGCTCACATTCAAGTCAGCACGAAAAGCTTGATAGCTTGTGCACTTTGATCTGCGCTCATCGAGTGCTTTTCAACACAGGCTTTATTTTCCTTCATCCTAAGAGTGGCATGTTTACCTAGTGTTGACAGACTGGCAGGTCACTGATGAGGTACTGGTGCCTCTTGCAGAGTGTTTGAGGCCAGACCGCCCCTGCACCAGCCAGCATTCCTGCTAATCTGAGTGCTCTGGCACTTTCTGACGCCCCCCCCAAGCGAAAACATTCTGCTGCAGAGCACATAATGCCAATCGGCCACCTGTGTGGGTAAAAACGTACTTTGTACCAGGCTTGGCAGAATGTAGTAGTGTGAAATCTCCATATTTATGGCTGTGCTAAATATATCTTTGATCATTTCTATTTTTGGCTTATTACTTTATTATTTAAAGCAAGCATTGCTTTATAGAGATGGTTTCCCAGACATGGATTAAACTTCCACTTCAATTGCAGTCCCAGTGATGAAGAGCTGTTGGCTTAGTCCGCATCTAGGATTCTGTCCCATAAAGTCTGAGCCTAATGTTTTTGCACCCACTGTGTTTGAGCCAAAGCTGTCACGCTAATCACAGATGATACAGTATAATACGTTGTACTGTTGCATCCCTACTGTTCAGGTGCCCAACCTTCAATGTACACCATGACATTAACATTTGTAGTATATAATTACACATGATTGGCAGGTTCTCAATTGCATAGACCACAATATAATGGAGCAATAAGATGTATGTTGACTCCGGTTAAGCCTCTCTAACAGTGTGGGTGTGAAACGAGAGTGTCTTTCTCTGCTGAGCCAAAACTAACAGTGTGCAGAAGGTTTTAGCAAACTGCTCTATTCATGGAATTGGAGGACAGCACATTAGCTTCCTTATCCACTAAAATAATCTCCCCTGAAAATGGAGATAATACCGCAGGCATGATATGACTAGCCAAGGCATGACTGGTTGTGCTCTTGAATTTATGACAAATGCTGACCTAATTCTGAATAACAGCGAAGAGGGGAAACGAAGGAGAGTAAGGGAGGGGTAGGCGTTGATGGCTGCAAAAGAGAGAGCAGATGAGGGAAGGCAGCGGAGACTGCAGGAGAACAGAAGAGGAGGGAGAGGGCAAGGGAAAAGAAAAGGCTAGCAGAGGGGAAAGGAAAGGAGGTTAGGGGAGGGGAAGCATGGAGCAGCGGGAGGTGCAGGGCCATCTGTCAGACAGGGGGTTTGGCACTGGTGCGGAGGAGAGAGCAGCATGCTGATGGCATGCTCGCACAGTGTAACACATTAATCATATTCTCAGGCTCCTGACTACACATCGCCTCACAGCACAGTCATCACTCCATTACACTAAAACCTGACACGCTAAAAATTAGTCAGTGAAACCACAGGGTTTTCCAGAGAACAGTGTTACCAGTAGTAAGGCTGCTTGCTCAGCTTCCATTTGTTAATCATTATTATCCATCTAACGGTTGCTGGAACTGGAAGTTGATCTCAAAAAGAGTCAGGCATTTGGTTATCATGAGTCAACTCCAACGCTTTTGGAATCAATTTCGCACAGTGACTCAAGTTTGCTCACGCCTGCACATGCACAGACTGTGAAATATATTCTGCTCCTACTAACGACAGCCTGTCTCAAATGGGTGTATAGACTACACACACGCACATTTTTAGATTTATTGTATTATGCTTTGGACAAAATGGGAAACAAAGTGAAAGATAAAACTTGTAGGGATTATCCGATCCAGTGGATCAGAGCCAGTCCAAGCATTTTTTTAAGGATTGGGAATTGACATTTTCATCTCTATCTGGTTCTGATCTTTAGCCATGTTGTAGTATAGTATAGCATAGCAGTTGCACATACTTGATGTGAGGAGCTTCTCATAAGGTAAGAGAACATACACCACAGTGTGGAAGTGTTTTACAGTGGCGCATGAAAACATAATGTAATATCTGTGGTTCTTGTGATTTGACTGTGTTTAAGCAAGTCTTCCATTAAATGTTTGTCTAAACCTGCATTTCTCAACCCTGGATCATGAATCTATTAGAGTAATCCTTTCTTTGGTTTTAATCCAGCACTGAACACAGATAATGAAAGTCAAAGTAATCTGATTGCAGTGTGTCAAAGGAACTGGGAGCTGAATGGTCAATAGGTCAGTCATAACGGGTTATGGTTCAAACACTATAAAGTTTAAAATGGTCATTTAAAAAGTTGGTTCCAACTTTTAGAGGGCTGACTGTGAGGCATCCTTGGCACTATATAAGTGTAACTAACTAAAATAAAGTAATTAACTTCAGAGTGTCTCATTATATAAACTGTTCACTGTTAAATATCATATCTTACTTGAGTTGTGAGGTGAGATTTTTTATACAGACACAGATCAGAATGGATTGGATTGCTGTTGGCCTAAATTTGCAACAAGGTACTCTAGTAAGAGTGGGGCGCAAAAGAACTTGATTGGAACGACCTGAACAAAAAACAGTATGTTAAAATCTGAAGGAGTGGATGGAGAAGATTCTGGCTCAACATGTTTATTAGCTATTTGCTGTCAGCAGGAAGAATAGTCAGTTGTGGCCGACACAGAGAGAGGGAGAGAGAGAGTTGGAGGAAGTGACTAATAGACCTTAAAATAAGTCAGTGGTGATGTCATGGTCTTCTTAATTTACCTTCTTTATTATTCAAGATCTTGTTGCAGCTTGTCTTTCTAAATGAATCGAATGTGTAAGTTGGTATAAGAAGCTGCTTGAGTAGCTCTGATGTGGCGTCCTCTGTGGCTAATTAAGTGAAAGCTGATCTTGACATCAATGCACTAATCTAATCAGTGCGATCCTTTCAGTGCATTTGTTGTGAAAGAACGCTTTTGCTGTGTCTGGAAAAAAGGGGCTGGGTATGGTAAGATTCTGTTCTCTATTGAGGCTCTCTCACAAATGAACTAATAGCAAAGAAAGTTCCATAAAGTAATCCTTTGTTAAACAATTAATCTGTTATTAATCTGATGTATAATCTTCATGTAGGGAGATGCACTATGCCACTCAATCAATCAATCAAATTTTATTTATATAGCGCTTTTTACAACAGGAAGTTGTCACAAAGCAGCTTTACAAGGATCCGGGTCCAAGCTTCAAATGAGCAGCCAGTAGGCAAACAGTGGCAAGGAAAAACTCCCTCAGTTTTGGAGGAAGAAACCTTGAGAGGAACCAAGGCTCAAGAGAGGAACCCATCCTCCTCTGGTCGACGCCGGAGAGCACATAACAACGGCACAATACATTGGTATGGAAAGTGGAAAAGAAATGAAGTGAAAAATAAAATGGAGGGAGGGAAGATAAATACAGTTTAGCTTGTAGTAGTGATACAGGTATGAATGAATGAATGAATGAATGAATGAATGAATGAATGAATGAGATCCATGCAGGTGGCATAGTCGGGTCTGGAAGTTGGTAGTAGGAAGTGGATGAGTGGACCAGTATCCGCTGGTGTCCAGGGCAGCTCAGCACATGGGGGGAGAGAGGGAGAAAGGTTAGTGCCCCCTTAGAGGTGTTAATGAAAAGCCTGCGTAAAAAGAAACGTTTTCAGGCGTGATATAAAGATGGAGATTGTCTTGAATCCCAAACAGTAGGAGGAAGGCATGCAATATTGCCAGTGTCCAGTGTTGCTTGTGCAAACATTAATGGGAGGGTCCTAAAAAGGAAACATGCATTTTATGAAAAGATCTCCTTGCCAACTGTGAAACAAGGAGTGGACCTGTCATGGTTTGGGGTTGTGCTGCCACTGATGGCACTGTCAATATTGCATGGGGGAAAATTGGATTTGACTGAATACCAGCAAACTCTGGATAGGGTGGCAACAAAAGACTATTTTGATAGTGAAATCATCTATTGATTATTGAAATGAATAATTGGTTAGTAAAAATATGGGTTGCTCTTTATTTAGTTTGAGGTTTTGAATTTGCTAACAATGAAGTCAAGATAAAAATCTTCAAAAGTTGCTCAAAAAAGCAAAACAAAGTAAATCAGTATGCAAATGTTTTTTTGGTAAGCAAATAGAAAAATGGAGGCAAATGTGAGACTTTTATTTTGAAGGTTTTTGCATTACTTTATTTATTTGAGGTCTTTTAAAACAGATCTATAACAAATCAAAAAACCACCATGGTCTACATGAATAGACACAAACTGAAGCTTTTGGAATATGTCCCACAGTCCACGGACCTAAATATTATTGGAAATTGTTAAATAGACCTTACGCAAGCTGTGTTGTGATGACCCAAGCATATGTCAGAACTAAAGACTGCTGCCTTCTATTTCTTAATTTAAAAAAAATATTGTATTTTTTTTTTTTTTATCATCTTCTCACCAGAAACTATGATTTCAGTAGCTGGCAGCAGTGCAATTCTCACATTATGATTACAACAGGTTTAAAAATGTTCAACTCTTAGGCAGACAGCATGTTCTTGTACCAGGGATGCACACAGCATTTCCCATTGAAAATGTAAGGGGGGAGCTTGATTGATGTTCTCCATGTCATGAGCTTTTTTTTCCCCTTGTACCTTTCAGCTGGGCAACAGTGAGTGTGTGAAGTGGAAGGTAGCTGATACCAAACGATAACTTCACAAAATTTTTGTTCCAATAAATCTGGAGTAGAGTGTACAGTGACCTTGATGAGATCTGCTCTGTCACTGTGTCACATGAAATGTACCGCTATGCGGTGCAATGATGCGATATGTGACACGTCCAACACTTGGCCTTAAAGCACAAATTTGAGTTAAAATATGTATGCTTTGTGGCAGTGGATTAAAAAATAATTTGGTGCTGCATCTTCCATTGTGGCATTTCAAAAGCACGTAAACGACAATGACAATTTTAATAAATGCTGTCAATTTGAGCTGATTTCAGTCATTTCTGCCAACTATAAACCTCATTAAGAGAATGCTTTGTAGCATCCTGCATGGGTCTTATTGTGGTTGCTAATCCCTGTCTTAGACCACTGGAAAACAGCACACTCTTTTATTGAACAAATACTATATCGACAAAAGAGACGCACTGAATTATTTAATTCAGCTGTGGTCAGTTATTCAAAACTGACATTTCTGTACCTATAATCAAATTAATCTTGCCCACCATTGTTGATTTTCATTTTTAGCTTTCTTAATACAGTAATTTCCTGTGTGTATTTATGCATTTAAATGGTTGGTTTGTGATCTAGCAGCAGCATGGAGCACTTGCCTTCTCGCAAGACCTGTTTCTCCACCACTTCGTTATGTTACATAATACACGTTAATACTCTGGAGGCCATTGTTCTGAAGTTGATTTACATTAAGATTTATCTTTTGTATATCTGTGCTCAATGTGTTGCCTTATGATGAAACACATTTAGGGAATTGTTACTGTAAAAAAATGATAGAGAAACTGGATTCCACACTGTTATGGTTAAAGTGTGTGAATCTGTGGTTCATGTATGTTCTGAACCATTTGTAGTTAGCAGGACCACTAGTAATGACATCACCTAATAATTGACAATTATGTGGTGAGTGTACACGTATTGTCTCATTTTAAAACATACTCCTTGGTGTTTAGTCATGTGACTTCACATCATCCAGTCTGCTACATGGAAACAACATGGAGAACATCAAGTTAGCTGAGCTACCCAAGTAGCTTGTATCAAAGAAAAATGCTGCATCCATTCCTCTTTAAAATAAATGTTCATTATCATCATAATCAGGGTAAAATGTTTAGTCACAATGCTTATTTGAGGACATGTTACTCAGATATGTAAAATCAAGCACCTAGACATGAAGCCTTAACAAACATTAGTGAAAGAATGGGTTGTAATCGGATGCCACCTTTGGAACAAGTTTGAGAAATTTCTTTCCTTATAGGCATTTCTCGATCAGCTGCATGTGGAATTATTGACAAGTGGAATCATTTAGCAACCACGCAATTTGGCCATGAAGTGGCACGTTAAGTCTGTAAGAGATTCAAACCTTTTTGTTTTCCTTATTTTAAGGCCTATGCATTTAGAATGGGATGTCATAGAAGCTTCTGTAGTAATATGTAAGTGTCCCATTAATTTTGTCCAAATTGGGTATATATCACTTAATAATTTGTTGTTTTGGAAACCAGTGCATTGTTTTCACACAATCATACAGCCACAAATCCAGAAAGCAGAGGCTAAATATCCAATAATATTGAGTTTCCACACTTTCCAGAGCTATTGTTTTCTCACAAGTTTCTAATGTAAGATGGATAAATGGTGAAAGGGAATTGCAGCTGTTGTTTTCGTTTCGGAAAGCATTCACACATTACTATGTTGCCTACCAGATTGGATTTCACCAGTAGTCATGTACAAGTCTGTAAAATCTTGTTCGTCAGTCAGTCCCTTTTTCAGACTTACTCAGGCTCATTTGCATTTCTTGCTTTTCTGGATTTCTCACTCAGTCTGTCAACATTCACTCACTTGCTCGTTCTCTCTCGCTCTCTCTCTCTCTCCCTCCCTCCCTCCCTCCCCACCCTTTTCCTTTTCATGCAGGAAGCCTCGTCCTGTCTCCCAGCTGGTAGCACAGCAAGTAACACAGCAGTTTGCTTCGCCCACACATCCCAAGAAAGAGAAGAAGGAGAAAACGGATAAAGAGAAAAATGAAAAGGAGCCCACACTGAAGAGGAATAGCCACAAAAAAATGAGGTGCATCCTTTTTTCATGTTTGCATGTAGTTTCAACACTTAAGGATAGCATAGTCATGAAGTACTGCTACACTGCACACTTCAGTGCATGTATTATTCATATGGCTTAGCAATTAGCTGGTGAACTGAATAATGTGTGAAACCATTATTCACCTCATCAGCCAAACAATGAGATTAGCATATGCAGAATTATAATGCATTAACCTGCACACATTTGATAGCTGGAACAGCACACCTAGAGTAAGACATCCCAACCCCTGCCTGGGGTAAAAATGGAGTTTCCTGATGATGGTCATGAGGATAGAAAATGTTACAAAACCATTTGTAACGAGTTTGGGCTCCACCTGCAGTCAGAGAGGGTTGTAAGAGGAATGCTGCTGCTTTCCAAAAAGAATGTTGCTGCCCATCTATAATGACAATGCTGCATTCCAGCTTAAAAACCTTATCCCAACTGTGAAACACAGGGGAGGTACAATCATGTTTTGGGCCTGTTTTGCTGCACCTGGGCCACAATGGATGGTCATCATTGATGGAACAATGAATTCTGATTTATACAAGTAAGAGAATGTGGGCTGTGCAGCAAGACATCACCCCCAAGAACACACGTTGTTCTGGAAAGTTTAATGTTTTGGGATCCTAATACAATATACATTTTGTGCATGAACCAGAAGCAAGCAGTTTACTGTATGGAACTCCCCGGCACAACAGAGTTGAAGCTGTTTTGTACAGTGAAATTGGCTAAAATTAGGGCAGGACTAATCAACATTTACTGGAAATGTTTAGTTGCAATTACTGCTGCAAAGGGGGTCACACTCTAGATACTGAAAGCAAAGATTCACATACTTTTGTCATTCAGACACGTTTAATATTTGATCATTATCCTCAATAAATAAATAAGTTCATATTTTTGTGTAATTTATTTGATTTGGTTCTCATTACTTACTATTTTAGGACTTCTGTATAACAGTTCTGGGTCTAATTTGGAGAAAATTCTAAAAGGTTCACAAAGGTCTAGTAAAGCTTAGTTATCTGGAGAAGTTGGCTGGTTCCAGATCAGTAATACTTATCTTAATCTCTTGGGTAATCTGTTTATTTTAACTCCTGACATAGAGAATTTTCTTGGACCAAATATTTACATTTTTGTGTCCCTGCCCCACAGGCCCAGGTTAAAAAATGTGGACAGGAGCAGTGCTCAGCACCTGGAAGTGACTGTGGGAGACCTAACTGTTATCATCACTGACTTTAAAGAGAAAACCAAGCCCTCATCCAGCTCCTCATCTAGTGCCACTTCAGCAGATCACCACAACCAGAGCGGCTCCAGCTCCGACAACACAGAGAGAGGGTTCTCCCGCTCTTCCTCGCCCCGGGGGGAGGCCTCTTCAGTCAATGGAGAGGCCCATTAAAATTTGACCCTGTAGCAATCCCCCCCATCTTTTGCACCCCAGTGTTCTTTTTGCACCAGAACACGCACAGGTGTGTGTATGTATGTGTGTGTGTAAGCCAAGACTTAACGTAAGATACAGACACAGACCCAGGCACCATTGAGCAACAACCATTGCCGCATCTAGAGGATTTAAGCCCAGGATCTCCCAGGACTACATGCTCCTTCTTTGTTACGAAATGGAATATTTGTTACAACACCTACTAAGTCAGCTGGAGTGAACTTCTGACTTCTTTTTACAGGACTGTGTTGTTGTTGATGATAAAATTTGATGATTTGTAACAAGAAAGCAATTTACTGAACATACAGCACCAATTTAATGTCATAGTGTTATGCATCAAACCAGTGTTGCTGTCAGTTTGCATTTGAAAAGACACATGTAATCTTGTCCTATGTAATGTTGTGGCATGGTTGGGTCTCTTTTTTTTTTTTTTTTTTTTTTTTTTTTTTTCTTCTTTTTTTTTTTCTTTTGTTCTAATGGAGCATCGAGTGCAACTCGGAGGAGCAAGTGTATTGCCTTTCTGTAATTGTACAGTCCTCTGTTGATAACTAACTGTGGTAGCAACCAGAGTGTTTTTCCCCTCACTTGTTTATTGCACCTGCTGGCACTTGGTGTGGTTCATGAGGGGGTTATGTAGTTTTTGATGTTTGTTTTTAATGTATGATTTTGAGAGAATTGCGTCAGCATTTTAGTTTAGCCTTCCACTCAGATGTACTGTAACATGTTAGAACGTCTTGGTTCCTCTCACCAAGACGGCTAAACAAAACAAAAAAATGTTTATTAGTAAAAAAGTGTATTTGTAAGATGTTGACTTTGCTTAATTCCCTCCTTTATAATGAGCAGTGATAAATAAATATATTGCAGTATAGGAAACATCTCTTAATAAAATCTAATATTTAGACTCCATAATGTATCTCAGTTTATAGAGTGTGGTGGGAGGTGTCGCACTGTGGAAGTCAGTCATTTGTGGATTTATTCCATATCTAGATATTCTCTTGTAGATTCATTTTTGAATGTTTTATTTTGCTCTTTACCCTTCTGGTAGGTGTAAAGCATGACTTCCATGCTAGTCCTCAATTTAATGCCAAATTGATGCTGCATTTTACTAAAGCATTTAACATTTTAGTAGAATTTGCAACCACAACAGCCTGGATTAAAATAAAATGCAGACAATTTAGTACAATACACAGTTAGCAAAATGAGTTCTATATAGTATTTAAAGAACTACTAAAGGTTTTCCACCACTATGATAAGTTAACAATCCAAATGACTTATTGAATTTTCATGATTTTATATAGAACTTAACCCAAAACTAGTTTCAACTAGTCTGTGCTTGCATTCATAAAGCAAGAGTTAACAGGTAAGTTAGTAACAGTTTTAGGGTAGATGTATTTGTCCTGAACTGTCAATGGTTTGGTGTGCGCTCCCTGACAGAGGAAACAATGGTACACTGTACCCCAAAGGTATGTTTGGACATTGAAGAATATAATGCAGAAATAGACAGTTAAACTGCTGAAGGAAGGGATGAGAAGCTGCTTGAACAGGAAATCTTGCTTGTGCAATTACATTTGAAATAAAACCCTATAACTCCCTGCTGCTGAATTCAGGTCAGAAACAAACTGAAGTGACTGGTTATTTTTAAGTAACACACCAGTGAAACCAATGCTGACAAGCTCAATTTCTCTAAAGCAGGGCTGAGGGACTCAATTCCTGGGCGGCGTTTTTTGCCACCCAGGCACACCTGATTTAACTTACATTACTAAGCTTAACTCAAGTTAATTAGTGTCTAAAATGAACATTAAAAACATTTCTTAAGAACACAGCTTTCTCCCTGGGTCCTAAACTGTATGTACTATGACTTTTTGTGTACTGTTACACCCCTATTAACCAGATGCCTTACTCCCAAAACAAAGCCAGTCAAACAGGAGAAGAGTTCAAAGATGCACCTTTTGAACCCTCCTTGACTAAATTAATCTGGACTACCAGAGAAATCTTGATTTCTGGAATACAGATTTGGTTAACCTGAAAAGTCCTGTTTTGTGAAATACCTTGTATCATGCCCTTTCAGCAGATCCTGCAGTGCTACTGTAGAGTAACCTTTATACCCCGTCACTTCACCAATCAATGGGCTGTTGTAATAATTGGCATGCAAAGGTTTGGGCACCCCAGTCAAATTCAGTTTTATGTTACTGTAAATTATGGCCTGATTTCCAAGGTGTAAAGTTCAAGATGACACATTTTGGAGTTTAAAAATAAAAACCTAAAGGGCCTTAAGAAAAGCCTGGGCTTCCTGCCTGGTAAGTATTAAGTAACATCCCCTTTGGCAACCATCACAGCTTGTAACCAGATCATAGTCTTTCAATTCACCCAGTTGTTTTCACCAATTCTTCCTTGTAGAAACATTCTAATCCTATGAGATTTTGGGTCATCTTACATGTACTGCTAAAATCTAAACCCAGATTTTAGTTTAGCTTGGCCAAATGAGCCATTCTAACACCTTCAGTTTGATCCTCTTAAAAGGTGTGTTTAGGTTCATCTTTGTTTTGTTTTTTTGTTTGTTTGTTTTTTTAGTTTTTTTTTTGTTTGTTTCTGGTTTACTCACAGAATTTGTTGGTATCATTGGAATCCATTCTACCCTCTACCAATACCCTCTACCTGTTCCCTGTGTCACCGGCTGCAACACAAGCCTAAAGCACGATTCATCCACCCCC
Organism: Acestrorhynchus altus; assembly: GCA_034509495.1. NCBI lineage: Eukaryota > Metazoa > Chordata > Actinopteri > Characiformes > Acestrorhynchidae > Acestrorhynchus > Acestrorhynchus altus. Next base: position 12,715,055 of record CM067501.1, read on the forward strand.
ATGCTTAACAGTTGCTTTATTAACATTCTGTTTGAACCTCATCAGTCCATATTACTTATTTCAAAAATGTCTTTAGATATCCTTATGAACAGACACTGAATGTTGTGGTATAGGTGCAGGAAAAGGTTTTCTCCAATGACTTCAGTAAAGATCACTGGTGAGGCTGCACAGTAGACCAGTGTACCATCACTACAAAGTCCGCTCAATCATCCTGAGGATTATTTACTGTATAGAAAACCTACAGGCAGCTCTCTCAATGCTTTCTGTATTTTCTGGAGCTTCTCGGCAAACATTCTTATAAATGGCCAGTTCGGAGTGACATCAGAACATGTATAAAGGTTTCACATTTATGTAACTGAGGTGCAATACCTTGGTATATGAGATCTAAGAGCTCAAAACCCCCATTCTTCAGTCTAAGATCAGCAGAACAAAACAAAAACAGACTTAAAATGTGTTTTAAGAGACTAAAAGTGAGAGAAGGGCTTTTCTGTTGACCTATCAGTCACAGTTGGTCAGGGGTCCACACACTTTTCCAGGCCACTATGCTGGTGGAGAAGTATCTGCAGGGCTTCCACAGCAGGGGGAGAGCCCTGTGGAGGGTCTGAGGAGTGGGGGATGGTGGAGCTCAGGGTTGTTCGGACATGTCGTCTCTCCTGCGCTGTGTTTTGGGTCTGTGAGGGGGATAATGCAGAGATATGTGCAGGTTCTGGCCCTGTGCGTGGTTCTGGCCCTGCTCTCTGTGCTGTACGTAATCAGTGAGCTACACACAAGGAGAGCTCCAGGTCCTCTGAGCTTTTCCAACCAGGCTTCTTCTAAACAGCCCAAACAGCCGCGGAGCCGAGGAGAGCCGCGCAGGGATATCAGGTAAGGTTATTTACCACAGACAGGGTCACAGCCCTCCTGCGGTAATCCGCGAGTCCGTGTGCGAGTTCCTGAGCTTCACTGGGTATAGTTCCAGTGTGGACCTCAACAGGAGGCTGGAAGATGTAGCTAAACCCACTTCTGAGATGTGTTTGACTCCCACCGACAAATGTTCTGATGGAGATAAGAGGGTTCTGTACCCATCTAAGACCAGATGGTTTGAGCTGCTCTTTGGTGGTCACCAAAACCAGGTTTCTGAAGATAGATTATGGTTTGAGGTTGAGCAGTGGACCTGTGTCACTGGCTGCAACCCAAGCCTTAAGCATGATTCATCCACCCCCATGCTTAACAGCTGCTTTATTAAAGTTGTATTTGAATCTCATCAGTCCATATGTGTTTGATGGTTCTCGGCAGAACCATCAAACACATCAAAACATACTGGTCAGCCAAGGTGGACAATGCTTGTCTGCCAGATGTTGTTTTCAGGACGTCCTAGGCTACTCAGATGTGTCTTCATATGTGATGTGGGAGCTGAAGATGTTTTGATCAAACATTTACTTCTGCCCACACACGTTTTTGTATTTTTCCTTGTAATGACTAAAAACTGCATCTCAGAAACCCTGTTGGAAATGGATCAGCGTTTTTGAGCAGTAATTTAGATGAATTATTTGTAATGATTAGTTTGACATGGTTTTTCTAATGAAAAGTTTATAGTGATCCCAATTAAATAAAACAACAACCTAAATGTCCTTCATTATTTTGTTGTTTATGTATGTATCGGTGCTGTCCTGTCTCAAGACTTTTATTCTGAAATTTGAAGCTTGTGTGAGTGCAAACAGCCCATCCCTTCTCATTTTCCTCTATAGCCTAATATCTGGGAAAGTGATGCCATTAACTCCGATCTTTCCTGTAGATCAAGTGTGTACACATGTGCAGAGCAGTAAACATGCACTGGAAGCTCTTTTGGCATTTAATTTGGATTTAATTCATTTGGAAACAAGTGAAATTAGCTAAATGCTTGTTGCAGAAGTGTTTAACCCATGGCTTTCAGGATGACAGACACGAGAACACAGAGTATTGTGTATTAAGAACACAGTGGCTAACTTGTACCTGTGAATTATTTCATTAATCTGGACCCCAAAAACACAGCGGATTAAAGGTGAATGGGACAAAAGGGACTGTACAGCTATACAAGGTTTAAATCACATTTGAGGAAGTGAGGTGAACTTAATTTCTTCCTCAAATTGATCAGTATCTTCAGGGTGGAAGATGGTGTTTTTTTTATTTATGGCAAGAAAGTATATCAAAGGCAAACATTCAACAACGGACCCTTAATTCACCCAGTAATCTTTAAAAGTATCAGCTTCACTATTTTAGTTAATATTCATACAATTTTGATTCTCATTATTAATAAATAAGTAACTTTTCTCTATTTAATGTTTTATTGAAGCAGTTAGACACGTAAGGCTATGTGTTAAGAGATTTTTATCATGAGTAATGATGTTTACAGTAACCCCTGATCCTGGGTTTAGGAACCCCCCAACCCTCTATATAGCACCAATAGGGTTCCACAATTTATCCTTGTAAAGATAAATTGCCTTTGTCTTATTGTGTGCTTAATATATTGTATACAATATATGTGGTGTATACATGTGTCTATACAGTATATACTCTAACAGAATACATTTTAGACAGTTTTCAGTTTATACTCCTCACTACGTTTTTAGCCCACCTGTCTCTACCAAAGGCCAGCCTTTCAAAAGTGTTTTAGTTTGTTGTTCACACTTGGGTCATTGCAGGATTTTTTCAACAGGCTGTAAAACTCATCTCTCACCTCCTTCTGAGAACAGCTTTGATGTAAATGAGTCTGCATCTAACACCAAGTTACAAGATCCATCAAGAAGATGTTAAACAGCAGCATTGTTCAGCAAAAGTCACTGATGTTCAGCTCTATTCCACCGTGGAGAGAGAGAGAATTTGATATTAAACTGGTCATTTTTAAAAACATACCACTCAGACCCCAGTCTGTTTATTCCACAGGAGGAAAACAAGCTACAAAAACACTGTTTCTGTGATGAACACATTGATGCCTATCCACCACATCAGTCTACAGTAAACCAGCCCATTTACTGTAAAGCTGAAAGTTTTTTTTAGTTTTGTTTTTTTATTTTGTGGCCTCCGTCACTGGTGTCTCCTTCTTGTACAGTCACTCAAGTTGTGAGGACAGCTTGCTCTAGTCAGATTTACACAAGGCTGGTTTCTTAACCACAAGGCTATGGGTGCTCGCCAAAACTGTTTCAGCTTGTCAGGGAATTGAACCCTGTTCTCCCATGTCCAATGCTCTGTTCATTGCACTCAGGTGAGCTCCATTTGGCCAACTGTGAGACAACTCCTACCAGTGGCCTAGACCTTTGTTGCTTTATGTCAGTCACTTTAAAGGGGGTGAATATTTATGCATTCCTTTATTTTATACTTATTTTTATTCTTAATTTAATACTCACTTTGGCATTGAAGAGTTGCTATACGGAGAAGAAATGTAAATTAAGAGATGCACAATATATAGATTCAGCAACATTTTTGCAATGAGCATATGCAATATTTCTTTGGTGTGTGATTCAAAAGCAATATTCACATGGTTCACATTTTCATGCCATATCTACCCGAGGCATTTCTGTCAGCCCAATATCAGTTTGTCCTCTTGGAACTATAATGTTCTGTTTGCATTCTGAGCAGTTTCGACATATTGATCCTTGAAGTCATTATAGTGACATTGACAAATGGAAATGGAAACGTTCTGTTTTCTAGATAAAGAGTCTCAAACGCATAAAACTCAAGCACCTCACATAATGTTCAGAAGTTATCACAGAATAAGAATATGTAAATTATAACATTTTGCTAAGACTGTCAAATACAACCTTATAGTTCCAAAGGCATGATTAATTTTACTCTGATATTGGATACACAGTGTGCATTATTAATATCATCATGTGTTAGATCATTGACAGATCACGCTTCTGACTTCAGATAAAACCTGAAGGGCCCTATGAAATTCTATGTTTCCTTTTTTTCTTTCTTTTTTGATTTATTTTCTCCCATTTAGATTTTTCTTTTACGTTAATCATCAAATATGCAGAACTGCAGTAATTATAGTGCCTTTAACCTGGTGAAACTTGTATGCAATATCACAGAACAACAAAATATTGCAGTTGCAGTTTTTCTTTTTTCCTATATTGTGCAACCTTAATCTAATGTTGATTGACCATAAACTGATATTGACCATGACTCCATTTATTAAAGCCATAAAAGGGGAAAACATCCATGGGATAAATACTTTAATAGGCACTGTAGATTTTACAGGATTACAGACACAAAAGAAAATAAGAAAATGGGAAAATCATGTCAATAATTCAATATGATCACATTCACGTTCAGGAAGGACAACCTCACACAGAAGCACTTAACTCAGAAAGTTACCCCCAAATAAATAAATCAGCAGCCTAAAACCCTAGCAGCCAAAAATGAAAGTGTGAGAGTAAGATGGGCAGTGAGAGCACCATTTAATGTCTACCCCCTTCAAACATAGACTAACACAGCACAACCCTTATAGTGGAGACTTCAGTTGGTACAAAACCAAGTTATTATTATCACAGTGGTGTTACTGGAGTTTTTATGCTCAACAGTCTCACTGATGTGTTGAGAGGGATTATCCAACCAAATATGTGAAAATAAGAATATCTGGAAAATTGATAGCTGGAGCAACAAACTGAATGTTTATAATGAATTGACTAAAGTGTATTTCATCAATGTCACACAAATGTCCAATATAGAAACTTTCCACAGAAGAAGCATTTTGTTTAACAGTGATGTTATATACAATGGTGCATGAAAGTTTATGAACCCTTTAGAATTTTCAATATTTCTGCATAACTTTGACCTAAAACTTTATCAGAAGTCCTCAAAGTAAACAACAAAGACAACAATTACACCTGGTCATTTATTTACTCAGGAATATTATCCAGTATTACATATCTGTGAGTGTATGGGAACACTCCATATTAGCAGATAATTTGAAGGTGAAATTATAGTGATTATATGTTTTATTTGATGAACAGATATGTGTCAAAATCTGACCTTCACAACCCATTTTGGAAGGAGTGTCGAGGAGCTCAGAAGAAAAGTTGTTGATGCTCATCAGACAGGAAAAGGTTATAAAACCATCTCTAAAGAGACTGGACTCCTGTGAAACACAGTGGTGGTAGTTTCATGGTTTGGGCCTGTTTAGCTGCGTTTGGACTAGGACATCTTGTCTAAAGGAAACTGTCCAGACATCTGTCCAGAAGCTGAATTTCAGGAGAATGTGGGTCATGCAGTAAGACAGCAACCCTAATCCAGTAGAAATGTTGTGGAAGGACCTGGATCAAACAGTTCATGAGAGGAAACCCATCAACATAACCGATTCCTCTGTACAAAACTGCTTCAACTCTGTTTACATTGCTCCAAGCCAATGTGCAGGACTTATTTACAGATTAGATACAGTTCTTGCTGCATAAGGGGGTCAGATCACACACTGAAAACAACAGATCACATATTTTTGCCTCTCACAGATATGTAATATTGGATCATTTACCTGTGTAATATTTTTGTCTCATTTGTTTGATTTGCTTCTTCGTATGTACTTTTAGGACTTGTTTGAAAATCTGATTAAGTTTTACATCACATTTCTGCATTTATGTGTTTCAAGCACCTCTGTATGTCAGCATGCATGTGTATGTAATGCGATTTAAATACATTAAATACATTTTTTAAACAATCTGTTTTCAGAAATGCTGCAAAGAAACCAGATTCAGCTGGAATTCAGAGAGAGGAGACGATGCATCTGGCAGTGGTGGCTTGTGGGACAAGGCAGGAGGAGGCTGTGAGCCTGCTCAAGTCTGCGGTCATACTGAGCAACAGAGCAATGAGATTTCATGTATTTGCTGAGGATCAGCTGCACAGCAGTATAAAAGCAATTGTGAGTAGCATTCTAACCCTGTGGCTATTTAAGCACATCACATCTATATCAATTCCTTATTGTAATCCCACTGTAAACCTTGTATCTCTATTTGTTTTATTACCTCATTTGAAAACATTTTCCATAGTTTTCATGAGAAATGAAGCCAAAGCATGGTCCAAAAAGTTTTACCTATATGGTTGCCATTTGGAGATGACACGATATGCTTTCTGTTAAGAAATGAATGAAATAACACAGTTACATATTGTAAAAAGTTTAATTAGGTTTTTTGTTTCCAATATAAAGTCTATCTTTGTTTGAACGATCCAGTATTGATTCATATAAATCCAAGACTGATTTTAAATCTCTTGAGTCGGTGTTCCCATCGGCTGGAGAAAAACAGATATAGTAATGGCGAGGTAATCCGCCAGCTGTAATGAGACATGAAAATGTGAAAAAAAACAACAACAACATTTTAGTCCTGTAAGGGTAGCTTTCACACTGAGCTTGTAAAAAATCTGCTTCACTTCACAACCCAGCTACTGCCTCACAGCACAACAGCACCTCCTTCTGGAGAAAAGACCAAGTGTAGTAAGTAAGTAAAATTATGAAGAGTGTGAATGGCTCTAGTAAAATATATTAGCTAGATCAGTAACATATTTCAGTGCTTTCGTTAAAAAATATGTTATTGTAAATGAAATATGCCTAAATGAATCAATATTGAATTTAATTGTATTGGAAATTGAATCTAATTCACACATTGTCAATCGGAATTGAAATGGAAAATCAGTGGTGCTACCATCCCTAAATATTATATTCCCTAGTTTGAAAATCCCATTCAGTGAATGATTAGTAGTCTGTCCTGAATAAGACAGTTCTGGAATTAATTCTTCTCCTGACATGCCTCTTGTGCAGCTGGACTCCTGGCCCACTCCTGTCAAGCAGAAGTTCAGCTATACAGTGCATCCAGTCTCTTTCCCCAGCCAGCACCAGAGTGAGTGGAGTAAGCTTTTCAAGCCCTGCGCATCTCAGAGACTTTTCCTTCCTGTAAGTTTGCTTTTTGTACTTTTTCTAGTTTCTCTGCAGAATGTCCTGACAACTAACTGGTATTTTTTATTTCACACACTGCCTCTGACACATAGTTCAGCTAAAGCACTCCAACAGCTAAACACGTTTGGAGGAGAACAGTTAGTTCCTGTTTTACTACATCATCCATTTACACACAGACAGCCACGCTGTCTAGCACTGTGCTGAGTGATGGGGGACAGAGAGGGTCATCGTATCCACTCTCAGAGTGCAAGGCCAATTGTTTTTTAAGGGACAATGGGCCATGGAGCCTGTGATCTTAAACACTGAGATGGCCCTTGTTACTTTATATATGGGATGCATTTATTGAATGTAGGCCTGTAGTAGTTAGTTTGTCTCCAGTGAGTGCATCATATATGTCAGCATTGCTGGGGTTTTTTTTATAGAGAATTAAAAAGAATTGTATGAATTTGAACATGTTTTGATCAAAGATTTACTAGTGCCGGTAGTTTTTGTATTTATTGCTTTACACTTTACATCATTTGATGAGTTATTTGTAATGCTTAGATTGTCAAAATTTATAATTACACATTCTTCATTTATATTCTGAAATTCAAACACTATCATATCATTTTTCTCTATAACCCAATATTTATGTCAGTCTAACATGACAGTCATCATAAATACGCACTTAGGAGCAGGGAAAATGGACAGCTGCAGTGAAGGAGGTTTAAAGTGTCAGCATAGTGAGGTAACTGGACTATTTTATATTTGATGAGATCAAATATAGATCAATTGAAATTAGCACATATCACAACCAAGTGGAAAATAAAAAAGCTTAAAGGCAAAGTTAAACCAAAGAAGAAGCCGTTTTCTAATAACGTGTCGCAAAGCTCAAACTCATTCTTGGTGATAAGACCACCTGTGAGCCTAACTCCTCAATGTCTTCTGTGATGCTACCAAATATGAAACTGAAAAAATCAGGGAGCAACCCTTGGCCACTTGATCTGCTGTTTGAAAAGCATTGAAAAGTGAGCTGTCATGCTCAAGATAAGATAAACCGTTATTGATTTCAAAGGAAATTGCAGATCCCAAAGGAAATTGCAGGAAACACTTGACTCCTCCACAGAAAGAAACGTGTAGCTTCCAGTGTCACATCACACAGTGTGTGTGCTGTTTCAATATAGATTTGCTACAGGATCAGATCAGACCTGATCCAGCACTATTTACTGGTATCAACCCAATACTCATTCATACTGAGATCCAACCATCTCTATTTATCTTTATAAAATATAAGTTATACTGTGTTTTATATGAAAATGTACATGTTTGGTGAGATTTGCAACATGGCCAGAGGCATTTAGTTAAAATTAAATGTGTTTAAAAGCTCTGCAAAGGAAACTAACTCTAATATATAAATATACATCACTGTGCAATGAATCAGTGAGTAATCCAACTTCGAAAACAGCTAAAATGTGCTGTGTTTAGTTTCCATTTTAATTGCCAGAGGAGCTAGTGCATGTTTACTGCTCTGTGTACTCTGTACACTAGACATGTACATGCTCAACCTGCATGCAGACTCCAAATGTTCATTGAGAATGGGTGGGGCGGATGATATCACTGACCCAGATATTGGGTTAGAGAAGAAAACAACAAGGGATGGGCTGTTTGCTCTCTCTTTTTTGGCTTTGTGATTTCTGAGATATAGTCCTTATTTTTTGTAAAACTTATTTTGTCTGAGTAGTTGTATCCTACAATCAAAGTGAGGCCTGACCTTGTGATCACATATTACACTACAAAAGTTCCATATCTGAGTTTGCTCAAAAAGTGTGGTTTACAAATACAAGATTAATGGCTCCTCACTCTCATTAATGCAGATGATTCTAAGGGAGGTGGACTCCCTGCTGTACGTGGACACAGATGTGCTCTTCTTGCGGCCTGTGGAGCTGCTGTGGGACCTGTTCATGCAGTTTAACTCCAGCCAACTGGCAGCAATGGCACCGGAGCATGAGGAACCGCGCATCGCCTGGTACAACCGCTTTGCTCGCCATCCATATTATGGAACAACAGGCATCAACTCTGGTGTAATGCTGATGAACTTAACCCGAATGAGACAGGCCCACTTTAAGGTGCGTTTGTTGTGAATGTTATGTAATGCCCAATAATGACCACAAGATGGTAGTGGGGTTCAGTAGAAAGCAATATTCCTGACCTGAAGTGTCACAAATCTGATGTCCATTCTACTATTTATTCACCAATCAGCCATAGCATTAAAACTACAACTCCTATTGTGTGGGTCCCCTTCTTTGTACCAAAAACCTCTTGCTACTCAAAACAGACTATTCAAGGCACAAACTCCACAGGAACTCTGAAGGTGTCTTGTGGTATCTGGAACTAAGACATTAGCAGCAGATCACTCAAGCCTGCATGAAAGGTTGTCCTTTCTCTGAATATTTTTGGTAGGTACTGACCTTCATACTCGGGGCACAAAGCCTACCTGATGTTTTAGGTGTTCTGTCCATTCTAACCATCACAATTTGGCTCTTTTCAGAGTGGCTCAGATTCTTACACTTGTTCATTTTTCCTGCGTCCAGCACACCATCAAGAACTGACTGCTCACTTACTGCCTTATGTATATTCCACTGCTGGATAGGTGTAATTATACGGACGTCATCAATATTATTTACCTGTCAGTGGTTTTGATGTTATGGCTGAATGTTGTTTGTCCAAGTATTCTGTTTAATAAAGCTGTGTAAAATTCAGTTTAATAAACAAATGCTTATCTGTGTGTAAACAGAATGACATGACTGCTGTTGGTCTTCACTGGGAGGAACTCTTGGTGCCACTGTTACACAAATACAAGCTGAACATCACCTGGGGAGATCAGGACCTCATTAACATCATCTTTCATCATAATCCTGGTGGGCCTCAATATGCTTAAATACATTTGTTCTTCTCTAGCTACAGTGGGAAGTAACTTTTGTTTAACTCTATTAATACAGTGGTTCTCAAACCAGTCCTAAAGGACCTCCAGTCAGTCTACATTTTTGCTCCAACCCAACTTACATTACATAGGGCTAAATGAAAAATTGTGGACCTTTAGGGGGTCTGACAACTAATCTGTGAACCACAACATTTAATAGACAGGGAAGAGGTATGCAATAATGTAAGATTTGTCACTGTATCACAACAGAGAAGCTGCTGGTGTTCCCATGCCACTGGAACTATCGTCCTGATCATTGCATCTATGGCAGTAACTGCAGACCCGCGGAGCAGAAAGGGGTGTTTATACTCCATGGAAACAGGGGAGTGTTCCACACTGAGAAACAGCCTGCATTCAGGGCTGTGTATGATGCTGTTAAACAGGTGAGAGAGTGTGATACTTTGTAGTTTTAAAAACTTTTAGATGTTTCATGTATCAAGTTTACATATTTCTCACATTTGTCTCTGGCTTCCTTTAGTCCATCTCCCACATTTAGCCACTTTTACCTTTGACTTTTAAGTTTACCCCTTCCAGTAATTTTTCCCCAACTTAATTCTTCTTCTGTACACTTTAAAATACCCCCGGTCCGCAGTAATATTGTCAAGCATTCACCGGTCCGTGGTGACAAAAAGGTTGGGGACCACTGATTTAAATTATTGCTACTCATTTTAAGGTTCTGTTTTTAATATGAAATGGTTCTATACAGAACCATTTACAAAATGTTTTTCATCAATCAAAAAAAAAAACATTAGCCCTTAGAACCCATTTCCAGCAGAATTAAATCCCAGTTTAAAAGTTAAGGAACATTCTAGTGCATGTTTACAGGTCTGTCCACGTGTAAATGCTCAACCGCATGTAGACTCTGAATGATTAGCGAGAGGGGTGGGGCTAATGACATCACTGATATTGGGTAACAGTGGAAAATGAGAAGTGTTTGCTCTCTGTCTTTGCTCACAGTTTTCATATTTCAGAATAAAGGCCTGAGAGGGGATATACCAATGCATACAAAAATAATAAAATGGATATAGAGTGGGGCAAAAAAGAATTTAGTCAGCCAATGATTGTATGAATGAATGTTCTCCTACTTATAAAGATGAGAGAGGTCTGTAATTTTCATCATAGGTACACTTCATCTACGAGACAAAATGAGAAACAAAATCCAGGAAATCACATTGTGAGATTTATTTATTTGTAAATTATGGTGGAAATAAGTATTTGGTCACCCCCAAACAAGCAAGATTTCTGGCTCCCACAGGCCTGTAACTTCATCTTTAAGAAGCATTTCTATTATTTCTATTATTATTAATTATTTCTAATAAATAATTATGGTGCAAAAATGTCAGTGAAAGCAGTTGCAGTGTGATTAAATGCATATGCTCTTGTTCATTTTCTTCCTGTAGTACGCCTTTGGAGAGGATTTGGTAAGCTCTTTTTGGCTGCCCCTGGAGGACAAACTGAATGAGACAACACACACATATTGTGGAAAAATCAGTCATCTCTTTATCAGAGCACTGAACCAATCCGGGGGATCCACGCAGACAACCACTTTGCCAGACGACTGAGTTGCACTTCAAAGACCAGGCTTAACATACTGTAAATTCTTCAACTGGACTGGAATGTAAAGCTTGCATGTGCCTTTGGCATGGTAATTCAGACATCACCAGCAGGCCCTAGACAGTGTTTAGGGCTTGTTGCTATTTATTCACAACACTATGTACATCAAGGACACGCTAACCTTTTGATGCAATGGGTCAGAATATAGGGATGTGCAGTAATATCAGTACGAAATCAGCTGTTATTTGGTTGAAATAATGGACTTGATATCTATGTAACCAATATTTAGTGCTGATATGTTGATGATATGTGCTGTTAATGTTGATGTATCAAGCAGCCCATGAACATGCTCAGTTACCGTGCACAAAATACCAGGTTTAGCTGCTTGTGAAACTCGAAGCACGTTTGCAGAATGTTTTTTAATGAAAACCGCTTAGTTTGATCTGTTGTTTTACTCTGGTTTTATGTTTACGTTGAAAGCTAAACTCATAATGTGATGTGAGGAGAACAGCTTAGGTGGCCTTAATCAAACTGGAATAGAAACTAAACTACTCAGGGATTTATATGTGTATATTTTTGTGCTACATGATATCAATAAAATATATTTGAATATACATATATCTGATTGTCCATGCTCCACAAACATGGCCTAGACTAGATTGCTAACATCCTTAAACTGAGCTAGCTGTACACTGACTGCATCACCTCAGTCTGCATGGCCATCATCCCAGAAGGATGCCTCTTCTGAAGAAAGCCTGCAAACAGTTTTCTAAAGACAAGCAGTCCAAGAGCGTGGAACCTGGAACCATGTCCTGTGGTCTGACAAGACCAAGATAAACTTGTTTGGCTGAAATGGTTTCAAACATTCACATGTGAATGAATTTGCACTCGTGCCAAAGGAGAGGGTGTCAGAGATGATGCCCTTAGATATGCTTCTTATTCTTCATGTGCAGGATTGAAGTCAGATATCTGAAAACTTTCATCTTACCACCTCTTCAGTTCTCAGATGAAGAGAAAGCAGGACATAGCCACATTTATGGCACCAGTTCCAAACCTCAGGTTTTGTAATCCATGAACACAGGCAAAATTCAACCATTGTAGATGTGCTGAGGTTGTTTGAGAAAGGCTTTAAGACCAGAACCAGAGCTACACATTACTGAAATGGACACTCCCCCAAAAACAACAACAACATATTTTGTAGTCTGGAAAGCACCACTAGAGGGCATGATGGGTTCACATCATAGAGAGCTGTGCTTGAGAATCTCCTCCCTTCTCTGATGATGACAATAACCACAGCTTTGCTCCATCAACATCAATCACCAACAACATCAATCACCGCATCTAGTCAACATCAACTGTGTCCTCTATTATACAGGTAGTTAATGTTATTTATCTTTAGAGAAATCTATTTTGCCACAATACCTGCTGTACAAGGTGTGCCTCAAACAAAAATCCCATTGTTGCAAACTTGTTGAGCACAGAGTCACACTCTGAGACTGATGCACAGACAGTGTTTCAGGCATGAGGGTACAGGCACTGTCTTCTGTGAGGAATGTTCAAATTACATATATAGATAACTTCATATTTATCACAATTACACAATCTGAACATTCAACTTGCAAATACTGTGCACCATGCCATGAGATACACCATAGTCCTTCTGCCTTCCAGCTCTACTCTCACTCGTATATTATGCAACATCTAAAAATGGTGCTACGGCCAGTAGTGCACCACACAGCTCCAGGAGCTGAGGTTTGTAGGTTTGGTTCTCACTCCAGTCACTGTCTGTGAGGAGTTTGGTAAACCCAGTAGTCTCCAAATACCTTTTTTTCCACAGCAACCAATGACATGCAGGTTGGTGAACTGCCTATATTGCCCATTAGTGTGAGTGAATAGGTGTGTGTGGTCCCTGTCATTGGGTTTCTCAAACTGTGGGACAAGGACCCTCAGTGGGTCCGTGAAGCACTGTCTAGTAGTTTGCAGGCCTATCCTCAGGGTGAGCTAGTAGTCCATAGTGGGCCAGCAATGCTACTTTCAAATTTAAAAGTCAACATGAAAAAATCAGTATAAGTAAAAATCAAGAGATCAATCATGTTCAATCTATTAACATCACATAGACATTAATAGAAAAACAAATAATGACATCACAGAATAACACAAGGATATTTTGAGAATTAGTAAGGCATCAACGTCTCTTCAATGAAGAAAGAATTCTGACACTGTTCCTCAGAAGAAGAAGAAAAATCCTCTGCACGTACAACCCACAATACATTAGGTATAATGTGATAGTAGATGGATTGCTAACACAGGGTCTAACATATAGAGACAGCTTTTAGACATTTCTTCTGATGTTAGTAACACATCTTTCCTGCTCATTTTTGTGAGGTACATTTAGGACAGATGTTTTCACGAAGACCTGCTTTTCTAAGCTTAAGGCCTGTTCAGTTCTCATGTTTTCAGTCTCAGTACCTGAGAAATTAAAGGACGAAAACAGTTTTACATGAAACAGCTTTGTTTCTTTGTGGGCTGCTAGACTTTCTAGTTATAAACAGGAGCGTTCAGTCGGGAAGTCGAGTGGGTTGTTGTGTCAGACTACTGCTGCTCATCTTCTAGTCCTGTGAACCCTTTCCCATTTCAATAGTAGATGTGCAACCTGGCTTGATATGCTTGTGTGCAAAAATTACTACTCAAAACAGTTCTGAAGGCAGCTCAGATAAATAACTAACAATTTAAAAATTTTTGTAGGTGGAGCTTTAGAATTCTGTTTCTCAGAGTTTTATGTGTGGATGCATTGCATGGAAGGTCTGCAATTCAGTTTGAGACTGATTGTTTTCAAGAAATTCTTATTATACTAGAAAACTAGTTAACTAGCTTCTAAAGCAGCATTTCTCAGCATGCTAGCACAGAAAATACCACAATGTGTTCATGTGACAGTGTCATGTGCACCAAGAGGTGTGTGTCAGTAAAGAAAAGATTGGCTAGAAGCTGTGGAATGATGCCTTAGAAGCTTGCTAGTTTTCCAGGGAGATTCCCGAGAAACCAACACCATGCACTTGTGCTCCCAGCTGGTCAGCTGACTCCACTCTGGCAAAGAAGGGTTACAGTATATTGAGGCTACTACTTTTGATATGATGGAAATAAGCATTAGTAATATTTTATTGCCTATGGCAGTCTGTGGAAGGTTATTATTGGGCAGTTTCCTATAGTCACATCTCATTTTTTTTAAACAATTATATGAATCCCAAATTAACTCCCAAGTTGCCCACACAAAAGAAAGTGGCCTGCTGTTTTCTCTGCCCTAACAAAACTCAGAACATCCCATGGTGCAAGCAGCATGCACTTTAAAATAGAAGCCATCCGTCACCAGCTATAAAAAAAGGGAAGTGATTGAGACATCTGAAGTCGGCTCAGAGTGTGAAGAATTGTCAGAGTTTCCTGCTGAATTATTAAATAGAGCCTGTGCTGACTTTGACAGCTAGCCATTCTTGCCCTGGGAGATATTCCCATCCTTTGTAGCTGGAATATCGGAGAGAGGAAAATATTAGTGTCACTGTTATAGCTTCAGCTACGGAACATGAAAGAGAATATTTCCCAAGGACAATGAGGAGACGTAAACATGCTTCTTTTAGAGCTTGCTGGTCAGAAGGTTCATAGCCACACATTTTACTAGGTGTGCAGAAGCTAATTTGTCAGTAATGAGTGTAAAATTAAGTAAATCACTGCCATCATTCTAAAACTTATATACTTATATACTTAAATATGATAATATTCCAGCTGCCATTTAAAACACGGGGACTTTTCATTAAAAATGGACAAACTAAGCAAAATTATTCAGAATTAAAGGTTTTCTAGGGACGGCACAGTAGCGCCAAACCCCTCTTGGGTTGCTGTCTGTGAGGAGTTTGGTCTGTTCTCTCTGTGTCCGTGTGGGTTTCCTCCCAAAATTCCACATGGTAAATTGCCCCTAGGTGTGTGTGGTACCCTGTGACGGAGTGGCCCCTGTCCAGGGTGTGACTCCAGGTGGGGTCTGGAACAACCGTGACCTTATTCAGGAACAATAGGAAGGGTCAGATTCTCATAGAGCAAATACTTTTTATGCCAAACTTAGCATCACTTTATCACACACACTCCCTCATGTATATCATTAACTCCTATCACTCTCCTGCAACCCCTCACTCATTCTTATCACAGTCAATGCTTTCCCAGTCATCAGGAAACGGAATTAACTGTGGTGTTTATAATAAACCATTCCACAAAGGCACATTCAATCATTCAAATTCATACTTTCTGTTTGTGAAGCAGCATATTGACCTGACTTATATCTCACTAGCTCACTCCCTCAGGCCAAAGGGGCACCATTAGTATTCAAGCAGCACTTTTGTGCATTGCTGAAGGAGGAAACTGGCATAAACTCTCTACAGGCTAAGCTGAAGTGTTTACTGAGGGATTCACACTCCCACTAACATGAAGAAATGTGTAACTTGAATGCCAATGTGTCTTAAATTAGTGTTAGGCAGTGCCCTGCAGGTGTTAGAGTTCCCCTAATTCCAAACCACCTGGTCCAGGTAATGATCTAACTGACAAGCATTTGCTGAGACAAACTGGGAGTGTTATACCCTGAAACAAGCTGCACAGTGGTACTCCAAGACCAGGATTGAGAACCACTGGTCAAGGAGATGCCGCAGGGGAACAGTTAATATAAACATGGCAATATAACACTGCAGGTCTCATGACCATGCCTACAGGAATTAGCACTTTATTTGCAGATGGTAAAATGAGGAATTTTGTATTGAATAAATACATTTGAAGTGTTGAAACCCTTTAATAACAGCCCTGCTGAAAAATCCAACTCGTGGCCAGCTTTTGCTGGTAGCTGGTTTAACATGGTTGAAAGCATCCAAAAAAACATACTGTATTTTGCTGGATTAACTTGCTCTTGACCAGCATAGTGTACGTTGCATATGAGTTTCTCTTTTTGCTAGCTGACCAGCTTGGTCTTGCTGGTCATGCTGCTTGATCAGCTTGGTGATGCCTATCATGATGTTCATCCACCTTTGCAAAGCTGGCCATGCTAATTGGGTAGCTTGGTCTTGCTGGTCAACCAGTTTGGTCTTGCTGGTCATACTGGTCACCAGCCTTGTCATGGTGGTCAGCCATCTTAAGCAGCTTGACCAATTTTAGCTGCTCAGGCAGATTTTTTTCAGCAGGGAGAACAGACCAGCTTACTGGTAGCCAGTTTCTGTTGACCTGTTCTGTTTTTAATGGTCAAGGTTTTTGAAAACCTGCTCATCCATGTGAATGATTTACTGGTAAACTATCTGGTTAACCAGCATTTGATTTTAGTCGTTTTGTTTAACCATCTTGGTCTTGCTGGTAGACCAGTTTGGTCTTGTTGGTCATGCTGGTTGACCAGTTTGGACTTGTTGGTCACACTGGTAGACCAGTTTGGTCTTGTTGTTCATCAAGTTTTACCATGCTGATCAACAAACATGGCCAACCGTGCTCATGCTGGTTGTCTTTCTTAATAAGGATGATACTTGTAGACCTAAAACATCACACTCAAACAAAAGCACACCTTAGGTTGGCCAAGAATGAAGCTGGTTAACAACTGGTTTTCAATACGGAAAAATGAGGGCATGTGGTGTAAAAGGTTCCACAAGTAGGTGGCGCTAGTAGTACCTGTTCTGCTTCATTAGATATTCACATGTCCATAGTACCCTACATGCAAACAAGTGCCTTTTAACAGCATTTTAATGTGACATAATACAAATAACAGTGTATATTTAATAGTGGAGATGTTGGGACATGTTTTGTTAGCATGTGGTGCTACATGTCTAGGTTACATTAGGACCATGGTATTCCGTACACTTCTTTATTCTGTACAATTGACCATTTTCCATGATTTAAGTAAAGAAATACATCCAGCTCACATTCTAAATATAATCTGGTGTCTTTGTCACTTATTCCTCTGTCCATAAAAACTGTTTGCGTAATCACATATGTTGTTTTTTCTTTCAAATCCCTGTAGGTAGTGAGAAACCTCCAGAGTAGGGAGGGGAAGTGTCATTGAGTGTCAATGGAGTGAATGCCATTGAGACCGTTGCTGGGCTTTGATTAGACATTTTACAGTTTTTCTTTAAAACAATTGGTTAAAAATCAGCCAATCAACATATATTTGGTTACTAGGCAGTTCCAAAGGTCAACCAATCATTAAAGTATTTCTGTAATATCCAATAAAAGGCAGAAAATTCTGAAACTGTGTATGGAATACGGTTCTCCTACATTACTTGCACTCTAAACTGACATGTTCTATACTGAATAATTAGCACAATTATAGTAATATTAAATAAATAAATAAATAAATAAATATATATATATATATATATATATATATATATATATATATATATATATATATATATTACCTCATTACCTGTATTAATTGCATCTGTTTGAACTTGTTACCTGTATAAAAGACACCTGTCCACACACTTAATCAATCAATTCCATTGTCACCAACAATGGCCAAGAGCAAAGAGCTGTTTAAGGACACCAGGGACAA
Organism: Acestrorhynchus altus; assembly: GCA_034509495.1. Classification (NCBI taxonomy): domain Eukaryota; kingdom Metazoa; phylum Chordata; class Actinopteri; order Characiformes; family Acestrorhynchidae; genus Acestrorhynchus; species Acestrorhynchus altus. The sequence continues at coordinate 12,733,031 of CM067501.1, forward strand.
AATTGTTAACCTGTACAAAGCTGAAATGGGCTACAGGATGATTCTGCAAAAGTCAGGAATCAGCCCAGAACTACATGGGAGGATCTTGTCAATGGCCTGAAGAGTAACACACTAGACCATCATGGACTAAACTCCAGTAGGGCATGCACTTATTGGTCATAATGGCAGTTCAAGTGAAACTACAATAAAAATTACAGACCTTTTTAAAAAACAAACAAACATTTTTAAAAGAGCAACACACAATACATTTTTTACCATTAAGAAGAACAATTTAACTGACAAAGGAACAGTTAAAAGAAATGTGCCAAATTTTAACAGTTGATAATTCAACATCACAACCACACCCCTCCCTTCTTGCACGTGCCTTGACAAGGTAACAACACTGGCTTTCAGATTTTCAGAAAGTTTTTGATGGTCTGATCATTTCCTCCTGCCGTTTTCTCTGCCGTCTGTGTGTACGTTTGGTCTTCCACACTCCCCGCCCCTTCATTTCCACCTGTGCACAAATAGGAACCAGCCCTTCAGGAGCTTCAGTTTTTTCCCCTTTTACAGTGTCAATGCTGAGTATAAACACCAGACCTTTTTACAATGTGCAAGCAGACTGGAGAGCTTTTTTACCAAAAATGTAATGAATTAAAATTGTGCACATTTCCTTAAAGTTCTTTAAGATGCTGTGTTACTAAAGAAACCTTGGGGAACCTTTTTTTGTGTGCTATAATCTTTCACATTAAAACTTCTATGTGGTTCTTGGCTATTTGATCCTTACATCACATTAATGATCTTAACTTTTAAAAGCTATTTCCACTCAAACATGTCACGTACAAAAAAAGCTATTTTAAGGAAGCAAGAATAACTGGCCCATACTTAGAATGAAAGTGCTTTGCTTTGAGCTGATCTTCTCTCGATATCTGAGCCTGATTGTGATAGTTGCAGTTCAGAAGATATTTGTGATAGTTCAGAAGATAGGAAACAATGCACTGTGGTCTTTTCTTCCTTTGATCCTTTTACCTCCAGAGTGCTTTTGAATCTTGTGTGGCTTCACAATACCTTTCCAATTCCAGTTCATCCTTGCTTGCTTTCCCCCACCATCCCAACCCCCTGCCTGGATAATATTTACCTCAAGCGCCATCCAATAGGTGGGGTTTTAGATCAACAGAAAAGCAAGCCTGTGGCTGGGCAGCAAGAAACCGGCCTTATCTCTTTCGCTCTCATTCTCCCCTAGTGAGCCTTTCAATTAGGTAATTACCAGTGTGTGAAAGGAGTCTCGGCGGACGGCCCTGCTGCATTGTGGGAGCACCTGTCCCCTGCAGATGCCAATTACTCGCCAAGCGAGCTGTCCCTTTGTATGAGCGCTCGGATGAGTCCTTGGCTTTAGAGAAGTGCATCAGGCCAGTGTGGCTCTGTGTCTATCTGAGAGGCAGGTATGAACACAAACAGTGCAGAGCATTTCCACCTTGCATTCCTCTCACTGTCATTTATATTCATTCATTTTTTTTAAGGAATAGAACTAATCACCCCTAAATATAAACCGTTTAACTGTTTTTGTTAAGCAAAGGTAGAAATATAGTACAACCATGGTGAAGAACCATTTGAATGCATGAAACAGGTATATATATATATATATATATATATATATATATATATATATATATATATAGACAGGCCCTCCAGGAAAGGAGGTGTGCACCCTTGGTTTAAAAGGTTATTTGCTATCATGCAGTGTTTGTCAAGTTCATGTCCAGTTATTATATTATTGCAGTAACTATTATTATTGTGTAGAAGAGTCATTTTAATTTATTGACTGACTGACCGTTTGCTAAAACACACATGCTCAAGGACTGGCTCTTGCCACTGCAGAAAGGAAGCTGCAGAAAGGAAAGCTGCAGAAAGGAAAGGTAAGTAAACCTTAGGTTAGCTACATGGATGAATGCATTTGTCAAGCTCAGCTATCTTGGAGCAAGGTCCTAGACTCATGATTATATCTAAGACCTTGTACATTAATCAGACAGCCCTGGTATTAAGAAATATTGTGGAAGGCAAAATAAGCTGATATTGTTATGTTAGCGCAGTATGTTATATTCCACCACATTTGAACTATTATCATAGAAATGTGTGTCTGTAGTGTTAACCTCAACCTCAAGGGGTGAACAGAGGGGTCATATGAGTTACAATACCTAAAGGCCTAAAATTCTGGAGGTCCCTGATGTCAAAACATAAATTTATTATATTTATCTATTTATCTGTAAAATTTAAGCTCCAACACTAGTTCCAGGAAAATGTCACCATTGCACTGTTTTATTTCTGCCTGCTTTACCCTCAAAGTGGTACAGACAAATGAAAAGATAAAGAGATAAAGAGAGTGAGGAATATGACCGAACCCTAAGTTAAAAGGGTTAAAGTGACACTTCCTGTTCTTCTCTGGTCTTAATTAACAAAATTTAAACAGCTTCATAGGATCAGAGTGATTCTGAGTCAAGGGAACTAACCAGTGATTCTACCTGGTCTGGTTAAAGCAATAGCTATAATTTTCTTTTTATAAATTGAAAGCAGTTGTATCCTGAGTGATGATGTAACAAAACAATTTAATTCATGGGCTATGAGCTGATGCAACCATTTCTGTAATATCAAATATTTTAATTTTAAAAACAGAGTGGTCTGTTTGGTTTTTGCAGGATTTTTCTGGTCTATGCTCTGCCTCTGAAAGACTGTCCAGCACCATCTGAGCAAATGCAATGCTGCTAAAGTTGCTGATATAAACAGAATGGCAATATAAGAGCTATTGCAAACATGGCGATATCATTCACCTGTGATACAATGTAGTACAGTTTATTACATGTTTAGCAAAGTAGCCAGTTAACTTGCTAGCACTGTTATTTGTCTCGTTTGAAAAAATATTGCTGTCCTAAATTTTGTTTTATAAACACAACCTATATGACCGCAGCTGTGGTTATCTGTGGCCTGGTGGTTGCAGAACCAGCCTTGTGACTGAAAGGTTGCTGGTTCAATTCCCTGAACTGGCAGGACATGACTGAAGCGCCTTTGAGCAAGGCACATAACTCCCGAGCTGCTTTCAGGGCCCTATGGTTAGGACTGCCTACTTCACTGGGTATGTGTGCACACTGCCCCCTAGTGAGTGAATTCACCACTGTGTTTATGCATGTTTCATTGTGTGGATGGGATAAATGTGGAGGAAAATTTCCTCTGTGGGTGAATTTCTGCATCTCTACTTACTATTGAGCCGCAATTTGCCGCTCAGTTACACTATACCCACCAAAGACAGTCTCCCACTACCTTTTCACACTATAGCTACATCTAATTCTATACTCAGTGCAGATGTAAATGTAATGCAAACATGTTTTTATAGTTTGAAAAGAACTACAGTGCAATAATGTCTTTCAGTGCAATAATGCGTATGCATAATGTATGTGTAGTGGAAGTTAACATGTACATACCGGTAATATATTTATATTATATTCTTTATATTTACTTTTATTTTTTTATATTCATATTTATTTTTGCATCTGTTTTACTAATGAGAGGGACTTGTACCTAAGTTTTTCACTCACTCATACCTGTGTAATGTGATGTGACAATAAACTTGATTTAATTTGATCTGATAATTATAGCTCTGAGATATTTTCTTCACTGAAATTTGACTCAGATCTCTCTGACTTATTCAATCTCAGTACTCCAGTGATTAACTAAATGAATATAAATTTGCAATCATCAGATTCTCCCATTCTGAAAGAAGACTGCTCCACAAAACATTCTCACCCAAGAAGTCCCAAACCCCCCAAACCTATGGACTGTTGCATTAAAGGGCTAAAATACACAGTGTGATACAAAATTCTGTATCTATTTCACCTGTAATGCATATAAGGACACATTAATATCCCAGTTCATGAATGCATGTTTAAATTTGGCCTCAACAAGCAGCTTAATATTAGACTTTACAGCAACAAGATCAAGAGCTCTGACCTCAGTGTGCTCATTGACTTTGATGTGGGCTGCATTGATTTTGAGCTCAATCCTCTTGCCCTGGTTGGGGAGCTCATCAAGCTCAGTGCAGATGTACTGCAGGGCCAAACAGAGAGGTGATCCATGGGAAAACATAACCTGTAGGTTGCAACACTGGCAAAGCACATAAACCATTATTCTCAAAGTGACAGAGCTTTGTTTCCTTTATTTGACCAAGGCCTAGCAGAAGCATTTAAACAACAACAGCAATTAAACTAAAAGTATATTATTATCACTATCCAAAGTGATAATAAAACATGACATGGGGATTCTCACACAGTTTGCACATCATCATTTGCATTTGTAAATGTTCAGCCTGTACGCGATAAACAGACCTTTTCCCAAAAAAAATCAGTTTTGTAGTCACAGTCCCACTGACTTCATAATACTAATGTTTATTAAAAAACCTGACATTTAAAATTATCATTTTTCTGGAGGCTAAAAAAGTATGCAGAGAAACAGATGGACTACAGTCTGTAATTATAGAAACTCCTGTATGATAGGTAAAGCTGTTAAATGGAGAATGAGTGATGAAACAAGGTCATAATGTTATGATCAGTGTAAAAAGTCTATACAGCATAAAGGAATCGCTGGCATTTTCCATACCTGTAGTTTTGAGTAAAAGATAAAAGGAAAGAGAAGCTTTTTTCCTCAACCCGTGAAATTGAAGGTGAATATAAGGGCAAAGACAACTGTCAGTGAAGAAGATCAGACCAAGGTGAACTGATCAGAGGCACAGGAGACCTTCAGAGAGACAATCAGAGCAGACATGCTTTGATCTGAGAGAAAATTCAAGCAGTACATCAGACAGGTTACATAACTAACACACTGTGACTCAGTGGGCGTACCTGCAAAGAGAGAGTGAGAACGTGTAAAGGCATTTTTGAAACACTGAACTGAATTTTAAGGATGGTAGAATCCTTTTCATGTGGGGTGGGTAAATTCAGTCCTGGAGGGACAGATTCCTAAGCAGATTTGTGGTTTTCCTGCTCTGGCACACCTGATTGAACTCTGTTGATTACAGAACATGAACTGTAATCAAATGCAGAATTGCAGAATACGATCAAGTAACAATATTTACCAATTACGCAAAATGATCCTATTATTGAAGATGAAATCACATAGGATTTAGTCTTTGAGAAAAGTCACAACCCCTGTCTACAATGGAATTTTTATTGATTGACACTAACAAAACAAAAATATATGAATTTTGTTAGATCACATTCATTACCTATGAAGTATCCATGAGTATATCAGGCTTCTGTCCTGTCATGCTTCCATGTTGGTACTTTCTTGGCTTTTTATGTTTTGTTTTGGTTTGTCACTGCTTTTCAGCTCATGGCTGTATTTTGTTTTGGTCTTTCCTCTGTCCTGTTTTTAGTGTTTTCCACCTGGTCTCATATTGTAGCCCTACCCATCTGTAATCATACCCAGGTGTTTATAGTCTTCTTCCATGTATATATGGTCCTTTGTCTCAGTCTGTCCCCATCAGTTGTGTCCACCCCTTTGCCTACTCTTCTTCATGGACATAGCAGGTAATAAATTTGCGCATCGCACCATCCACCGAGAACCCTTCAGCATTGGTCCTCTTGTAGGGGATGTTCTTTTCTGTTTAAGTCCTTATTCCTGTAACTGGTTTTGTTGTTCCTGTCATTGTGTTAATGTCAATTTCCTTGCCCAGCCCAGAGGTCTTGTTTCCAATCTCAAGTCCAATCACATGTTTATCTCATGTTCCCCATATCTCACAGGTCCAGTCTCCCATCGCATTTGGAGTTTCCCATGTGTCCAAAGTTCAGTCTCCTGTTTTGTTCAGTTTCCTGTCACGTCTCGAGTTCCTGATCCAGTCTCTGGTCTCATGTTTTGTTTCTCAGGTCCCATTTACTGCCTTGTTCTGTGTTTCCTGTTTCCAGTCTCTTGTCTTGTCTCATGTTTCATCCCCAGCCCTGTCTTGTGTACAGCTTCCATGTCCATGTCTAATTTGGTTTGTTTCTTGTCCTTTGTCCTTTGTCCTAGTCTTGTTTCTTGTTTTCTTGGTCCTTTTCTTTCGCCAGCCCTGGGGGGTGTTGGCTTACGCACCCTGGTGTTCTGCTTTGGGGAGGGGCCTACTGTCAGGCTTCTGTCCTGTCCTGTTTCCTTGTCTGTCTTTGTTCTATATTGTTTTTCAATATGTTTTTAGCACATGGTTCTGTATGGTTATTGGTCTTGTCTCCACTGTTGCACCCCCTGTCCTTAGCATTTCTCACGTTGTTTGTAGCTCTGCCTGATTACCTGAATCATCCCCAGGTGTTTCTAGTCATGTCTGAGTATTTATGGTCATTTGTTTCAGCCTGTCTTTGTGTTAGTGTGTTTGTCCTGTCTTAGTTATATTGTTTCTTATCCTAGTCAGGTTTTGTTTAATTTCCTATCTTCCTCTCTGTTTTTCCTAGTTTCAGTGTACTTTCGTTTATTCAAATCTTGTAAATAATAGAGAAACTTAACTTGAGGTTAAGAATGTTCTAATCTCAAATATGTGTCAACAACAACAGTGCCATTTTGGACAGGTGCCCCAGTTAAGGCAGATCAAGACCTTATGTCCTGACACTTAATAAAAACAGCTTTATGTCTGTGTATGTAAGCATAACTGCCAGGGTGAAGGAATACCTCCTCAGTTCTTTCAAGAAACCATTTCATAAATCAGATAAATCATTTGCATGTCATGACTCCCACTAACTCAGTTTAATTAGCATTTATAATGGAAAATTCTGAAAAACGCAGTTGCTCAAAGATATTTATGGGTGTGGGCTTATGAGACTGAGGCAGCAGCATTAAGATGAAAGACTATTCAGCTGCCTGTGCTGAACTCAAGCTCAGTCAAGAGCAATGCCTCAGTGCTGATCAAACTTTTCTTGTGTAAGTTTCAATCAATTAATCAACAAGAGTTTCAAGCCACAAGCAGAGAGATCTGCACTGAAATTCATCTAAAAAATGTTGGCTTGTAAAGGGAATTTCAGTTTAAGTCAAGGAGAGGGGAATGCTGACTACATATAAAATGCATCTGCTGCAGTATCAGTAGAATAGCAATCTGCACTCCAGTTCTCATTTACTGGACCCAGAATCCTACATACATTCTATTAGGAGTTGGTAGGTCTCTCAATTACTGCCAGGTGAGAGTGGCAGAGCCTGCAGGTGTCTAACAGTGACATGTTAAGTTCGAACATAAACAAAACAACACATGGCCTAAGGGATGGGGTTGGGGAATCAAAGGCCGGAGTCCAGCACACTTTGCTGATTTCCCTTCCCTCAACACCGTCTACGCCTGATAATAAATGATAAGTCGTATCAGGTGTGCTTGGGCTGCAAAAACACAAGACTGTGCAGGAGTTCGGCCCTCCAGGACTGGAGTTCCTCATCCGTGGCTAACAGTCTTAGGTGGTGTGACAGGTTTAGTAAACAGTGAATATCTATTGTGTTTCAAATGAGCTAGATATACAGAAATAGACAGAAACTGGAATAAAAATTGCCCTTTTACAAGCAATAATTTAACTCCAGCTACTCATTATATATAATCACACCATTATACTAAGATTAAGCCACTTAGTATTTTTTGTACATTGTACAATTTTGTAGGGTGTTCATTTTAACACAATAAAATATTAAATCTTTAGCCAGTAGAGGGAGCGCCCCTGCTGTCTCCAAATGTCTGTATAAGACAATGATTGTAGAAAATCCTTGACAAAGTAAAATCTCTCACTTGCTAAACTCAATCAGTTGCCAGAGTGGGTTGGTTGAGTGCAGTCAGTCTGCAGCAAGCACTCGCAGGTGATCAAGTCCTTCTCTTGGCAGTTCTGTTGAAGGCAGCTGGTGGTTAGGGTGGTCACTGGGATAGGGAACCAGCCTTGTGTCTGGAAGGTTGCCCATTTGATTCCCTGAATTGGCAGGGAATGACTGAAGTGGCTGAAGTGCCCTTGAGCAAGGCACTTTACTCCCCAGCTGCTCCCCAGACACCATGCTCACCATCTTTTAGTGTGTGAATTCAATGTGTGGTTGGGAAAAATGTCTGTAAGCACAGTGGGTCTATATGCACACTCATGTTTAAGTCTAGCGCCTTTGCTGGCTGGTTGAGAGCCTTGGCTAGAAGGGACCGTCTGTAGGGTCTTTCTGTTCATTACATGAAGTAACTGAGCTGTAGTGGACTTGCATGAACTGTACAATTACTGTTGAAACATTATACTTACTGGACAAACCAGGTATCCACAGGAAAAATCCACTAAGCTTCAGTGCTGCAACTCAGTGAAGACAGTCTGAGACACGCTTAGTCTGGGAGAAGGGGTGGATCTACCAAATGAGAAACTGAGTCTGGCTCTGCTTCTGGTCTTACCTATACAGACTCTAGTTGCAAATTTGCAAATATGGTGGACAATTTGGGCTTCATCTCTTAGAACAGAAGTAGAGTAGACAGCATTCATGATTTCTTCTGTCATTGTAGGTTGTATGTTGGTGTAGTATAGTCGGTCAAGCCCACCATGCTACACAATTAAGAGTCCTTGAGCAAGACTCAACACTACATTCACATACCTATGTAACATGATTCACATGTATGTCACACTGAAACTGAGTGTTTGCCATATGCCATAAATGGAAATACTATGAACAGGCAAATCTTTGGACAAGACCTTGCATTTCACCAAAGAAATGAACTGATCTCCACTCAGAAAAATATACTTTCACATCCACTCTGTAAATGGGCTGAGCCTGAAGAGTTAAATTTGTTGCGTCCTCATCTTCATATTGGCTGAGGGTAATTAAACTGTCACTTTAAGATGACGGAGAATGCAGTTGTTGCCACATCCCCCCGCAGTGAAGGCCTATTAGTCACTTGCAGATGACTCCTGAATGGCTTCGTTTCCTTGGCCACACATTTCATTTGCACATTGACTTATGTGCTGATGTTACTAATGTAGCTCTTGTGTTGTTACATCTCATACGAATCTTGTTGGGGCCCAACCTTAAAACGAGCAGTTTGCCGCACCTCAATCAGTCATTTTGTGACCTATTGTTTACATGCATTTGCAGAAATCATGTGCATTCATGTGCATATCTGGCAATCTTAAGCATCGCTGTGGCAATTTAGCCCTGATTTATTATGCAGAAATAATCGCTTCTCTTAATTGTGCCTCATGATAAACTCATTATGATTTTGGCATTAGCTCCCCTGCAGTTACAGCTTCATCAAACTCCAGACAGGATAGATTACAAAGTGAAATCCTTCTTAGCTAAAGATTGAGATATGCTTGAGCTTTAATCTCACCATGTGCACAATTACAAATATCTAACTTGCACTTTCACTACTGCTCACCAGTCGCTTAAGGTGTGGAAGTTAAAGACCACCCTCTACTAATTCTAATTAAATTGCCAGACAAAATGTAACAATACATAAAAATCATAGTTTTTCAGATTTGTAGGAGGAGATTAGATGTAAGATAATTCATTTGTATGAGGAATGAGAAGAAGGTAAGAAATGACTGGAGGAAAGAAATGAATAATTCCAGTGCTTAAAATGATTGAAACATATAAGAAGACATAATAAAATAGCTGACAACATTATAAACAACATTGACCACATCCAAATATTAAAATAAAATTTAATTATAAATGAAAATAAATAAATAAATTATAATTAAATAAAATTATAATATTTTATTTTCTGCCTTCTACAACTCATTTTTAGCTAATAGTCTCACTAAATATAGGCTGAGCTGATTAGCAGGTTGATCCACATGACTAGAAATGATCATCAAAGATCATCAAAATTAAAAATACAGTGAAATGATGTTTCACTCAGCTTTTGGTTACAGCCCCATTGGATGTGTTACACATCATTAGACAGTTGCGTGAAGCCATTCCTTTCTGTGCCTGTGTGGTCAGGAACTGAGCATTGAAGAAGAGCAAGAGAACGAGTCTAACTGTACAGTGTAAGTATACATATGAAACACAGTGTTAAGGGATGTAAAAAATCTACATTTCATAGAATAATTTAGAATATAAAAAAACACATTGGTTGCCATGATGATAGATTACAATTCACACTTAACATTGCCCATCACTGGCAAATCAGACAAGCTGAATACCTCAGTTGTCTCTGCTTCTCTTATTTTCTGGGAGTATCAACGTAATATTCAACGTTATCTTACTGTAGTATTCTAGTACTGTCATCTGCTCCTTTTCTATTCCCATTCCCTGGAACCAAAAATCTTTGCATCTCTCAGCGTTTAATTATGGATGAATAGGGAACAATAGGCCTGTAATTGATGGACCTCTTCTCTCCGTCTCCTCACATTCCTGCTTTATCTACCGCACAGTGACAGAAATCACAAACGGCTTCTCCTGCCGCCACCTTTTCAGCTCATTCATGTAAGACTGGCTTTATTGTCCCTGCTACTGCCTGAAAAGCCCCTGATTATGTTAACTGGTTATCGTGTCTGCAGTAAAAGGGGCAAATAAAAGGAACAGCATTAGTGACTAAGATGAATTGTCTGTTTCAATGTTGGAGATTAGCTTGGAGATTAGTGTTATTATTTTCCATTGCCATATGGGAATGGCATTCACATCCATGCATTTTGTTTTCAATTTTGTTACAATCAAAAATGAAGAACATAATATATAACATCCCAGCTGAAAAAAAACAGCCTGGACCGCTTAAGTTGGTCATGCTGGTGAAGCTATATATTTGTTAAAGTTTGATGGTTTAACTGGTCAACCTGATGAATTTAATCAAGCACCAGATCAGCAATACCAGCATGACCAATTTGGATGACCAGCCTGACCAAAACTCAAAATGAAATGAAATGCATAAAGTATGTTTTCACCTTGTTGACCCTGACTATATGAAACCAGCAAAGCTTTTTTTTTCGGCAGGGATCTCAATACCAAATGTAACTAATGTGAATGTGAATCTTTACACAATCCAGTATGGAAGAGAGTGAATGTAACTTATTATGATACTTGATACCGAATGTAACAATGGTAAAAGTAATTCATTAAATAAGTATAAGCAGCATGTTACAAAGTAACTAATTATGTAACTCAGTATGAAATATACAAAACATTATGTAACACAACAGACAATGTAACAAGTCATTACATAATTATAGTAAGAAATAAGCATGAATGTAATTAAGTAACATGACATAATTATGTATGTTACTTTATTTATCTTGACAATGTAACAAAGGTAAAAATAATTCGTTGTGTAACTCACAGCAGAATGAAACAAACATAGACTAAAATAATTAAGTAACTCCATGCAGAACACAACAAATGTAAACATACTCCATTACATAACTCTGTGCAGAACGACAAGTATGAATGTATTCCATTATGTAACTCCATGTGGAACATAACAAGCAAGAGTGTAATTCTATGTGGACTGTAACAAAGGTAAATAACTGTAATTCATTATACTGATACTACATAATTATGTCATGTTACTTAATTACATTTAAATAAGTATAGAGAATTACATATAAAGAAGCCTCACTCAAATGAGAGGATTTTAGCATCAGAAAGCTAAACATTACATCTCTGGAACATACAGACGAGACCTGATCATGAATGGGCCGTGGGGGATATGTGTGTGCTGTGGTTTGACAGTGGTAGTGTGTACATGACTGAGTTTTCTCACCTGAAGTAAAGAGAGTGTCCTTCAGACCCATCTGCCAGCTTTCCTACCAACTAATTAATTTCCCCTTGACTGCACATTGCGGACTCTGACAGATGCCGAACAGCCCTGATGCTCTGGAAGGAGATGTGAAGCCATCTAGAGAATAAAGCAGTCTCAAAAAAGTGATGAGAATCATCAGGAGAATACACCAACACCCTGCACAGTCACTCAGCTTTATGCATGAGCATGAACGGAGCATGAGCAGACCATAAAGAGCAACTTATCTGCACTAAACCTCAGTGCTTTATCCACCTGCTGATTTACTCGATTAAAACAGTGTTACATTCAATTACTCAACAACTCTGCAACACAAGCTCCACTATGCTTCACACTGGGTGTGCAAAATCTCTAATGCTGAATTAATGCTTTAAATAAACTGCAATGGTACAGTTTCTTTGTGACTTATAAAAGATGCTTCAGGCTTCATGTGGTTAGGGTACACTCACTGCACGGTAAATTTTGACTGTCATGTAAAAAGTGTGAGCTCAAAAAGTTTAGCTAGATCCCAGACGTAGTCTACAGCAGGTAAGTAACAGATCCCAGTGACCCAGTTGTCCCAGCAGATGTTTTTCAGTGCAGTGAAGAGGACCATTATTAATCTTGCAGGCCAGCATCTGCAGTGCAAGCTGACTTTTGTTTTGGTGCTATCCGTCACTGTCAGGCTGTCTAGAATAATGGCTATTAAATATTAACAGGGCCCCATAGCAAACCAAAGTTTAACACAAGATGTTTCCAATTAGAATAAAGGAGCCACAACTGCAGCATACATTCCAAAAAGGCGTATATCGTCACACACGTACATACACAGCATGCACCTATATGCCCTACAGCATGCTGTAATGTCCCTGAAGTGTGCCTTGGTATTAAGTTTTCAGAGGTTTACATCACATTACCCATCACTGTCGTTCTTCTGGTTGGGAATTATATCCCTTTGAAACATCCCCCTGAGTTAAAGCACTCAGGCTGAGGTCAGAAAAGGTCAAGTGCTAATATTGATGTGCAAGTAATTCATGTAATCTATAAATATTAATGAAAGATGAGCACAAATGTGGTAGCTATGGTAGCTTTTCCATGTAATGTGTAGATATATTGTCATTTCATGTGTAATATGATTGATTTGGAAGAAATTTAAGGAGAGAGAAAGTGCCAACTACACTATATGTCCAGAAGCCCATTGGTTCCTCTGAAATCAAGGGTATTAATAAAGAGTTTGTAGTAGTGGTGTAACGAATCATGGATAATCCATGATCCACAGGGATCACCCCTCCATGGTTTGGGACACTTGCGAAGAGCAGATTAATTGCTAAAGTTAATATCAGTGTGGAATACAGTTTTACTGCTGCTGGTACTTTTAACAGTCACAGACTCATCATAAAAAAATAGAAATCAAATGATTGCAATGCACAACTGCAATGGTGTCATGTCAGACTGTTATGGAATCACTCAGAAAAGCAGCAGGTCATCTTCAGTGATCTTCAGCTTTTGTCTTGATGGAGACAAACAATGAATCCGTTGCTATAGTACCAAACTCTGATCTGTTGGAATAGAATAGAATAGAATAGAATAGAATAGAATAGAATAGAATAGAACTTTATTGATCCCTTGGGAGGGTTCCTTCAGGGAAATTAAGGAATGGCTTTAAACCAGATACAGGAACATTGCTGGGAAGATTTAACTCCATTCAGCCACAAGAGCTTTAAGGAGGTCACATATTTTAGGTTAGCTTTATGCATAGCTCCTTCAGAAGGTCCCATTCTACTGCCAATGTGGAGATACATGTTTTCAGTGCACACTTGAATACCTGTGACAGCAATGGTTGCACCTAAAAGTAGCAGAATATTCTGTACATGCAGTATCTTTATAAAACTCAGTGAAGAGCTTGAGAGTGAAGTGCACATTGTTTCAGGCCTTCTTTTTGAGAAGGCATAAATTTAGAGTTCAGTAGTTGCATTTATTCCAGTCTAGGATCAATAACAGTAAACACTTAACAGGCCTTTCAGATTGAGCGATATCTGGATTCATGTTGTAAACAAGCCAGTCTCCCTCTGCGCCACAGTGAAGCAAGTACAAATATGATCTCAGCATGTGTTACATATCAGAGCATGGATCGTTTAATTATAAAACAGTGGAGACATATCTATGGCTGTGGGTGTGACTACTAAACCAGAATTTATAAAGTGTGGAGAGAAGAGACAAAATAAGATAAAGATAAAAAATAAGGAAGAGACAAAACAGATAAAGAATAGGTAAAGTGGGTAAAGAATGTATAAAAGCAATACTTTCAATGTCACTTGAACTCAGGTGTCATATGCTGCCATGAGTAATGCCCGGTAATAAAGACCGATTTCTTACAGTGGTTACTGTTCTTCTCCATTAGAATCTGTTATATATAGTTCTCTAAATATGTTATACATAACTACACCAATATTATGAACTAAAGAACCAATTCTCAGTACCATATAGACCCATACACTACAAATGTATGGTCTTAGATACAATCGTTTCAGATTAAGTTTAAGGTGATACAATATATACATGTTTTAACAGTGGCTCATATTGGCCTGCTTCCTTCGTTATGTTTCAGAGCACAAACACAATCTTGTGTTTCTTTAATTAGCTAAATCGATAGCTTCACGCAGCCTTGTTTGTCTTGCTGTCAGATAATAAACTTAGGCCTCCCTAAGGGGGGCAGCAAGTTTGATTGTGATCTCACTTCCATTCTTCAAATTAATCTTTTATTGATCAGAGAGTGAGAGAAGTGCATACCCTGCCTTGTACCACCCACTTGGAAGCCCGTACGCACAAGAGTTCAGAGGGGCTGAGTTCAGTGCTGCTGAGCTAAAAGAACTTCAGAGCAGGGCTGGTTGGCTGGTATAAACTTTTGATATAAACATGTGGTAAATAATAATCAATTATTGATAACAAGTTTCGTTTTTGTCAACCAGGGGGTGGAGGGTGCAGGTAACCTTTTGATCAGCCCACATCCATCACAGCCCACCAGCCAACCAAATCCATGTTTCCTGGTTCTCCCAATGTCTAGTCCATCCCTGCATCCATTAGTGTTGTAGTACTCAGTTAGTTCTCAAGACTAAGACTGGTCTCGAGACCGTTTTTTGATAGTCTTGGTCTTGTCATGGACTCGACCTCATTTGGTCTCAGTCTTGTCTCTGTCTCGGACATTGCAGACTCTGGAATTTATTTCACGATCGGTCAAGACTGCAACTGTGGAAATCTCACTAAATTTTCAGAATAATATCCAATTTATTTGTTAACATTCTTGCTTTTATTGGATGCAAAACATAATACGTGTTTTTGTTGTGGCATGTCGCCCCTAACCCCTTCCACTCGCACTGCAAGAAAGTGAGATGTGGTTGTCTGAGAGTGGGAGGAGATGTCTGCCAAATCTTCTGTCATAAAATTTGGTTACACAAATCATAAAGAATATATCTGCAAAGCAACACAGAGAAAAAAAGCACACAGCAACATGTAAGTTCTGCAGTTCTTCACTAACGGAGGCGGTGGGAACTACGTCCCACTTTTTTCGGCACAAAGAAAGGAAGCACAAAGAAAGGTAAGCTAAGTGATGTTAGCAAAGCTAGCTAACATCAACAGTGTGACTCTGTACCAAAATGCTTTACCCTGCCATGTATGTCTCCTCTAACCTTGCCAATATTTTGCCATTAAATAAATCTTGAAAACCGCAGGGCTGTGCAGTGACAAATATGCGATGAAAAAACTGTCTCTGTGCTGAATTATTGTGCGGATATGTTGACCAATTTGTCACACATGTCCGAAAATGCCGTGACCATATTCTGCAATATAGTGATGTGACATCTCTTTACTATGAGCCTAAGGACTCGAGTGTCAGTGATCATGACTTCACATTACATAGTTTGATTGCGCTGCGTCCAAACTGAGCGGATTGCAGCACAGAGGTGGAAGCAAAGCAGAACAACCACTAATATAATTAACATACTGTATTAAGGGAAGTAAGCAAATGCAGTGAGAGATTGAGGGAACAGGGCATGTGGTAACAACTTGATAAGCAATGATGAGACTATCCCTGTGTCTCGGCCCTTCTCTGGGTTTAGTTCCTTTACCATTGTTTCCTTGTGTGGTGTTTAGGTTCCCTCTCCTCTAGCTCTACAGTTTAGTTCTCCCTGTGTTTTCCCTAAGTGTTCCTTCCTCGTCTTGTCCCTGTCTTCCCCGTGTTGTCAGCCCATTTAATTTTGCTTCCCCTGGATAATTATGTTCAGTTGTGCCCTTCATTTGTTGCTACTGTCCTCATTAGCCCTGGTGTATTTATTGTCTGATGTTCTTGCTGTGTGTTTTGTTTTTTTTCTAGTTTCAAGGTTCATGTTTTTTCATGTAGCTGGCCTGTGACCAGCCTAGTCTTGTTACTGTACATGTGTACAATAAAGTTAAGTTCAAGTATAGCTCTTGTCTTCATGTCCTGCATTGAGGTCCTCCAGCCTTGCCTGCTGCAGCAGCCATGACATACCCTTGGTCTTGAGTTTGGACTTATGAAGAGTGTTTTACCACTGCAGTTTTTTAAGGCTTGGCATATGATGAAATTGCTCCCAGTTTAACAGTTGTGTAATTTTATGGTTGAAACATACAGTTAGGCCACTGAATGTCTGACATTTTTGTATTTTATGTAGCTTGAAAACTTAGAAAAGCTGACACATTTATTCAAAAGCAAACTTAAAGCTGCAGTATGTAACTTTTATATATATATATATATATATATATATATATATATATATATATATATATATATATATATATATATATATATATATATATATATGTTGTGACAGTATAGTATGAGACAGATAAAATATGAAAAGATTGAGCTCCTCTGCTTTCCCCCAGTGCACCCAGTACTAACTGCAGAAATGCACAATTTGGTAAGAAACAACTAATCAGAGCTAAGAGGAGGGTCTTAGCACTGTCAATCTTGCTTGTGTACATACTACTAACACTCTTTATGGGAATGTGTATCCATCCATCCATCCATCCATCCATCTATCCATCCATTTTCTGAACCGCTTATTCCTGAATAGGGTCACGGGTGAGCCACATCGTAGGGCACACACATCCACACACTAAGGGCCACTTTAGAGTCACCAATCATGCATGTCTTTTGACTGTGGGGGGAAACCGGAGTACCCGGAGGAAACCCACGCAAACACGGGGAGAACATGCAAACTCCACACAGAAACTTCCCAGGTCCTTCTTGCTGTGAGGCAACAGCGCTGGAATGTGGATCTTTCAGATCAATTTGAGAAGTGATTTTGATCACGTTTCACATTTTATTGTGTCGTGTAGTGTCGGGCACCAGTCTTGGTCTTGTCTCGGTCTCACCCTCTCTCGGTCTTGGTCTTGACTTGGTCTCAGACCCTAAAAGTCTTGGTCTTGTCTCATTCTCGGTACACTCTGGTCTTGGTCTTTTCTTGGTCTCGGGTTAGGCGGTACAACACTGGTATCCACCCCTGTATCCATCCATCCATCCATCTCCCTTATCGAGAGAGAGAGAGAGAGAGAGAGAGAGAGAGAGAGAGAGAGAGATGGAAAATAAGAATTTGAGTGATCATTGTAAGGAAAACCTAAAAAAAATATGTTTTGGTGTTTTTCTTTTTTTATTTTTCAAATCACTCCTGACTCAACTATTGAAGCAATATGTGTCAAGTTGGAATTTAAAAGCTTGTCCAATGAGTTTTAACCTTTCACGTCTGCAGTGAGCAACTTTGGAGGTGGGCTATAAGATTTTCCTTGAATTTTGCACCCACTTCATTGTCCTCTAAGCTCTCAATCAAGCCAAATATAAAGGTAGCTCTTGCTTTTTGTATCAAATTTTGCTATTGCAAAGTCACCAACTGATGAATCTGAGATGCCTGGTGCACATCTTTCATTCTCAGGGGTCTCATACTCAGACACATCTTCAAGTGCGATGGGAAGATCATTTTCTTCAGAGCTGCTCTGTGATTTTCCTCCTGGTTTGTTCCTTCTTCAGCATTCTTTGCTCTTTTATGTTACTTTGCTTTTTCCCCTTCTGTTTATTTTTTTCTCTTTTCCAATGCCATTTCAATTTTCTGCTTTTTGGGTGTATCAGTTACGATTCTTATCTTTACGTGCTTTGTACCCTTGGCTGCTGACTTTTGGGTAGAGATAGGATTTCTGTAGGAGACATATTTCCAGGTTTCCCAGAGTGCAACTCTTTATCATTTGGTGAAGCACATTTAGGGGAACACAGCTTAGCAGAGGTGCTGGTTGAAGGCAGCTTATCAGAGGTGGTGGTTGATCTTCTGCAAAAGCAGACTGCAGCTCAGGGTTTGGCCTGTCAGACACCATGGATGGCTCTGGCTCTGCATCAGACAAAACCTCTGAGTTTTGAGGGAAAATCCCCGTGGACCTGAATCCACTTGATGACATGAATGCCTCATTCACACGTTCATGGATTTTGTATATAAAGGCTGTTTTTCCTGGGTTAGATCTCATCCAGCTATGAAAAGCTCTGTTGTAACAGGTCTTAAATGGGCCAAAACCACTCTTGTCTAGTGGCTGCAGGCAATGGGACATGTGGGGCGGAATTGTGAGCATGATAATTCCATTTGTTTTAGCTATATTCAAAGCCTTCAGGGAAATGTGAGCATCGAGGTTGTCAAGGATTAGCAGAATGGGATGGTCAGAAGAGCATTTGGTGTGCTGAACCAGATGTCTTTATTGATCCACCCAAATCTAGTAAAAGTTCCAATTGATCCTGGTGGTGCTCCTGTAATGAAATGGTCTTTGTATCTAACTATTGAGAAGATGGGAGGGACTGCATTCCCAATCCCATTGACTACACAAACCACAGTCACCAGCTGTCCTCTTTCAGAAGATGTGATGGCACCCACTTGCTTCTTTACTTTTTATGACACTACCTGCTTTGGTGTCTGCACTGTTGTGACACCTGTTTCATCAACATTGTAGATCGTACTTTTACCAGATAAGTTAGCCAGATTGTCAAGGAACTCCCTACCCGACAGTAGTTTTCTAGAAAGCAATAGCTGTTTCCAAAGATGTGGCTTACATTTACATTTACATTTGTGGCATTTAGCAGACGCCCTTATCCAGAGCGACTTACAAAAGTGCTTTGCTGTTTACTTAGAACATCCTTAGCTAGTAGATAAGGCTGGAATCTAGAGATTCCACACATTTAGACCGTGTTGAAACAAAAAGTCTTTATGGAGTTAAGTACTCCTGAAACAGATGAGTCTTCAGTCTGCGTTTGAAGACATTGAGGGACTCGGCTGTTCGGACTCCCAGGGGAAGTTCGTTCCACCATTTTGGTGCCAGAACAGAAAAGTGTCTGGATGCATGTTTACCTTGCATCCTGAGGGATGGTGGGTCAAGCCGAGCTGTACTTGAAGCTCGAAGGGCTCTTGGTGCAGCTCGAGTTTTGACCATTGCCATCATGTATGGAGGGGCTGGTCCATTTTTGGCTTTGTAGGTCAGCATCAAGGTTTTGAATCTGATGCGGGCAGCTACAGGGAGCCAATGAAGGGAACGCAGCTTCAGGGTTCAGGCTTCAGGGATACAGCAGGATAGATGGTAACGTGCCATAAAATTCTTGAACCAATCTCCACGTAAAAGAACATTAGGGTAATAATTCTATCAAGGTACTATATTTATGTTTAGCACAATATAAATGAGCCTTTTCTTACCTACTAGACAAAGTATGTACCTGCTAAACCCCTCTCTTTCCAGTTGTTGGGGACAAGAATGTTTCTGTCTGCCAATTCAAATGCCATTTCACAGCATTTCTTTGCAGTAAGGCCATGAAAACTGGTCAGCCAGTCTTTTGATGTGCTCCGGAAGCTCGTTCTCTACCTCACCTGTGAAAATCCTCTTTGCTTCTGCTGTTCCACTATTTTTACTTTAGTGACCTGCCTCTGTTTAATGTACCTCTGAAGGGTTGACCTGTCAATTTTACTGTGCTTTGCCACAGATCGTATGGATTTTCCACCAATCAATTCAATAGCTGCTCTCTCCATCTATTCAAGGGATGTCGAGCCCCCCTCAGTCTTCCGTTTGTAGTTTCTTGGCATGATGCTATGCTGTCCCTATCAAATAAACTCCAGAAAATAAAATAAACATATGATAAACTGCACCAATTGTATAATATTACACTGAAATACCAGTTTGTATGTCAGAGATGTAACCTAATCTCTGTGCTTTAAGTTGAAATGCTGGCTCAATTTACCCCACGACATCTTACCAATTCAGACTAATATTTAACTAAATGATTTCCATGGTTTTATATGTTAGGAAACCACCAACATGCATAATAAATATTTATAAAGATGGATAAATTTGCTTTGATCTAGCTGCCATTATATCTGATATGCTGAAATTTGATTTGATGAGCAAAAAAACATTTTTAAAGTAACTTGGTGCTTCCCAATGTTTCTTCTTTTCGGGCTGGCAAAAATGATGGGTGGTTTTGATTACATTACAAGTAAAGTGCATGACTGACAAAGTGGGAGGGTCACTGACTCATCCTAACCCATTCTCCCCTAATGACCAGGTGAAATAGAGGTGATGTATTCCATTTACCTGGGAAATCAGATGTCAGAGTTGGGAATGATTTCACAGCCAGTTTGACCACATTCCAGTGAAACTTTCCAAGAAAGTTGGCATTGTTATCATTGCCCTGGATTACGAGAAATGCATTATGCAGTACTTTGTGCATCAAAACACCATGGAAACATGTCCACAGATATTGGACAGTATTGAGGGATTTAATTAGACACAAATAGATAGAAGATCTAATAAACTGTATAATACTACTGCGCTTTCCATTCATAAAATGCAGAACAGCCATCCTGCATTTTGATCTCAGGGTTGGTGAGTCTCTCCCAACATTTAGAGTAGGAAATCTGACTTGTGGGGCATTCCAATTCAAATTTCCTACTTGGATCACGGAAATTCCACCATCACAGTTCAAATGGAGCACACCATAAGTACAAATGTGACAGACTGAAATAATATCTTGTTAAAGTTTCATACTGTTCACTTCTCCAGTCTGTACATATGGCAAAAACAGCCTTTTTGAAAATATATTTTTCTTCCTTCAAAACCAAGCAATTTAAGTATCTCCACCTATACAGCATGACATGGCATATCTCTTACCATTCATTTTGCATGTATATCTGAGGAGGGTTTCAGCTTTGAGTTCTAAAGAGGTTGGAAAAGGGTCGTACAAACATTTACAAATACAATGAAAATAAAGGAAATGGCATTTTAATGTGCACATCAACTAATTAATCAGAAGAAATCATTCAAGAACAAGATTAACAATCACTTATTTTTATTTTGTATTTAACCCATAAGAGGGTTAAGACTAAAATTCCAAATAGCATTAACTGTAATATCTACAAAACTAAGTATTTCAGTTGTGATACTTTGGTTCCCTAATACCATTTTCTCAGCAGTATATTTTTCATACTAGTTTAAACTTGATGCCACAGTGCTTTGTGGCATATATACATAATAATGTATAGATTAGATTAGATTAGAATAGATTTCTGTGTACTACTGTTTTTTATAGCTCTATGAAAGGCCTTGGATACAAAACATAGTTTCAGCACAAACTGAATTTTCCCCAAGACAAAATGAGCTAAATGCTCAGTAAATAAATATATAAAATAAAATTATTTGTAATCTGTGAATTTCAGCAAATAACGAGAAAAGCAAAAAATACTGTTACTATCAACTACACTGGAAAATGTATTTCATTTAAATTATTTCATTTAAATGCGCACCTCACTAAATATTCTACCAAACTTCAGTGAAGTTACATTATTTGTTTTACATTCCTTGGGCCAGTTTGTATAAAATTCCAGGGCTGAATTAACTTGCCAGTCCAGTCCTGTGCATAGAGGATTAGGTTTGCTTTAAAAATTAAAAAAAGAGTGTATATTTATGTTAAGGCAGAACTCATTTGTCTACTTGAGTTGAATTCATCCACACCCACAGTAGCCAAACACCTCCCAAATAAAGCATCACATTTCTAACAGTAGCAATGAAATGCTGGCAACTAGTCCTCCACATCTTGTAAAGCCCAAGCAGGCCAGTGCAATCATCTTGAGTGGGTCCTTCCATTTGTTTTCATTTGCTCTTCATTTTTCAAAGCTTCAGGGGGATTTGTAAAGGATTTTTGAAAGAGGCACCATCTGTGTTTTTCAGGAAAAAAAACAGGGCCAAAATAACATGCCTCATACTCACATTGCCTTAGAGATATTTGTAGTTGATAGAATAGAATGCCTGACCACACTCACGTCCATAAAACCAATTTGGTTCCATCAGAGTAAATGACACTTAAAAAGTTAATGGTCAGAACAGAAAGAATATAAAGATGCGGGACACGGTTGATATGGCCCATATGGTTAAACACCACTTGGAATTTGAAGCACTTGGAATATTGGTCTGATATAAGACATGCTGGTGTATCTAAATGTGAGAACATGTGTAGAAGAAAATTAGGAAAGTAATATAGAAGAAAAAAACACAAAAGCCAGCGGACAGCTCTCAAATATTCAGCCCTGATTTTAACACAGAAAACAGAGTAACCATTAAAAAAATATGACTGGACTCAAAAAATCAAAGATGTGTTACCACAAAGAGAACTGAGAGAGGATTTTGTTTAAAGTAATTCCTGTAGACTGGTAATAAATCTATTTCTAAAAGGGTCTGACAGAAGCATTGCACCTTAGAGGCACAAGAGGCAGAATGCATGCATATTAATGCATTTAACTTCAGGCCTCTACGTGGACAAGAAAAATCAGGACTGTGATCGGCAGTTCTCTTTCACAAAATCTGCCTTTTCTCTTTCAGTGAAAAGACTACGTGATGTGGAACACAACTCATTGGGGAGTGTTTTGTGGAAGTAATGATGCAGAGGTACAGTGGTAAATCAGCTACTGAATGAAGGAGCAATGAAGAATGCAGACCAGTGAAAAGATTAGCCTGGAAACAGTGTCTAATGGTTTATGAATGACCTTTCAAATAAGTGAATTTAATTAAGTGGAATAAGTAATTTCAGGCAACTAACTTTGCTGACACAGATTTTTAATTGCACATACATATTGAATAGTCTCCATAGCATTCCACAATGCCAAATGTGAGCATCATCAACCCAGGCTGTGGAGCAGTGGAACTGCGTTTTCTGAAGTGAGTCTGAGTGGTTCTCTGGAGGTATTGGAGTGCATACAGTTGGGCATGCAGTTAGCTATTCGGAATGCAACTGACAAAATCCCGATAGTTGTGTTCAGATTCATGCACAATATTTAATACATCAGACACTCTGTTTACATGTAACACTTTCAATCAAACTTCTAATAACCACAGTCATGGCAGGCTTGTCCCAAATCATCCCTATACCGTTGAGTCCTCTTCCAAGAATACATTTGGTGATCATTTGGTGATGGAACGCTTTAGTCTATAACAGTTAAGCTTACGGTTCTGGTAAGGGTTAACTTGAGTTTGGGTTAGGTTTAGGTTACAGTAATGCTTAGGATTGGGGTAAGGGTTATGTTACATTTGGATCAAGAAAAATGAAGATAATAGTATATTTTCTAAAATTATAATTGCATAAAAAGTAATTGTTTCTTTTACCAAGATTTTATGCATATGGTGATTTTTTTATGACAGATTTCCAAAAATTGGACCTAGAAATGACCATGCATATCATTCACAATACATAACCCGAATTGACCCAAAATCCTCCACAGCACTTCACTCTACATCACTAGTTCATATAAACATACTTCATGTGCATCACTGTGTTACTGTTCATCAGAGCAATACCAGATAGATTATTAGAGTTTAATAATTTATTATGAGGAATTATGTATCAACTGATAATATATAGTGTGTACCTCTGTCCATGCTACAACACAGAGAAAACAAAGCTCTGTCTAGTAGTAATAGATTAGACCTTTAGGCTTGTCTTGTATTCTGATAATGAGGTTTCATACAAATAAATCTTTGAGTTATAAACGGATAATTTTTCATTATTGTTCTACTGTGGGTTTTCCTCATCTAAAAATCAGTCATTTGTGTTTGTAAGTCAGACCAGACCCAGTTTCTTTCTGCCAGCAGACACTCACACACACACACACACACACACACACACACACACACACACACACACACACACACACACACACACACCAGGCACAATGCCAGTAGCCCTGCCAAGATATACAGCTGTGCATCGTTCCACATCCCTCTTTTCTCAGTCCCGTTATCTCCCCTGTTATTTTTCCACCTCAACACGGTGATAATTATTCCTTTTGTTCTCAGAAACCCAGCTTCTGCAGGTTTTTGTCCAACTAAGTCTTGAAAATGAAAATTTAATGCAGACTTCTGCATGAGGCAAGTAGGAGCTGTGATGTTCTGTGAGCATCTTAACAAATCTCAGACTGAACTCTCCATGACTGCTTTTTAGCTGCTGAAACACTGTCACACAAATGGATTAACTTCCACTGTCGAAACGGAACACAGACATTTTTGTCTCTTGGCACATACCCGTCAGTCGGAGACTTAGGGGATTCTGGTGTGCTGGTTCCAATTTTTTTTTTCCTCATTCCCACTGTGAAATGCATGTCTCACTGAGAGACTCGTTAGAGTCTGTCACCGAGCATGAGCTGCTGGAGCTAAAGTCAGAAGATAGAACTTTCCAGAAAAGGCACAAAGTAAAAAAATTGCAAATATAAAAAACTGCAGATATAAAGGACTCAGGAAAGAATATTAATATTTTAAATTCACTTTTGTTCATTTTTGATGCTAAATTGTTCAGAAAATTCCAAAGTTTTATGGGTAATTGGAAAAATGAACCATGAAATTGTTATGAATATGCTGCCTAGTACAGTAGTTTACATTTCAACATTTGAATTGCAGACATTATGAACAATGTCTAAGAGTTGGCCCTTTTATTGTGGGATTGCAGTGTTTAATCTGCTCTGATGCCACAAACATTAATGGCTGGGAGTTTCAGAGCACAAAGTTAAAGTTTAGGTTATGGTTAAGGTTAGAGTTAGGGTAAGGGTCAGGGTAAGTTTGGGTTATGGTTAAGGTTACAGTTAGGGTAAGGGTCAGGGTAAGTTTGGGTTATGGTTAAGGTTACAGTTAGGGTAAGGGTCAGGGTAAGTTTAGGTTATGGTTAAGGTTAGATTTAGGGTAAGGGTAAGGTTTAGGTTAACTTTAGGTTATGGTTAGGTTAAGTTTAGGTTTAGGTTGAGGTGTTGGTTTAGTAATTAAATTACACTGGTTGCTTTGTATCACTTTTGAAAATGTTTGTGCATGAGGTAGGTTGGGGACACATAGTTGTCTAACATGTATGTGTACATTATGTACACCTCCTCCAATATTCTGCAAAATGCAGCTGTTTAGTCAAATTCCAAAATCCCAGCTAAACACCCAGATTTCTTGTATCATCTGTATTCTTTGAATTGTACATAAAAAGGGCTCGTGAGTTCATCCTGACTAGTTTTTACAGGGTTTTTCTTCTACACCGCATTAAATAAAACACAACGTTCTCACTGCTAATCACAGCACTCATGATTTCAGTGTCATTATGGATTTAGTCCACAGATTAATGAGAACGATACTGTTAGTTATTATGTGTGCTCATCGACAGATTTCACCGTAAATGGCTGCACTGTTAGGTACCACTCTACCCTGTGATGTGTTACATGAAATGATCAAAAGACTGGAGGACCTGCAATCTGTGATATGATTTTCACATCAGGAAAATCACGTGCTATTGTATGTACATCTCTCTAAAACGGTGCTACTAACTAAACCTTCCAGTTTACTGTTTTCACATTCTTTAATCTGGCTTTCATTCACAGTTGGAAGCTTTATTTATCCTTAATACGTCTTTGTTGGGCCTGGTGGTGGTTAGGGAACCATCATTGTGTCTAGAAGGTCGCTGTTTTTAGCTTCATAGGACAGGCAGGACATGACTTAACTCCCTCCTCCTGAGGTGTGGTGGTTCTCACAATCACCAAATCTCAACCCATCTGAACATGAAAGAACATACACACCAGTTGAGACAATGATCAGTAAGAACTGTGTTCCATCCATTGCAGCTCCACAGACCTGTATAATCTACGCCGTGGCTTATTGCATCCGGTCTGGTGGCTTGGAGAGGCCCTAAAAGCAGTTTAGGTAGTCAATCTGTTGCTGTAGATTTTATACGGTACAGTGGTTGTAAACCTACAACATACATATGAGCCACAAGCACGGTTCCCCTCTTCCTCATCCATTAAGGAAAACAGATTACCATATGATGCAGCCTATTTTGTACACTTTTATGTATGCATATTTATGCATCTTCTGGCACAACAAACAGAACAGAGTGTATGGAATAGAGTAAGCGACTTACAAATAGCCTGTATTCTGAACATACTGGTCAGTACATGATTAAGAACCTGTAGAAGCACTACGCAATTCTGTCATTTCATGTGGAGCCAGTGTGAGCTCTGAATTCATACACCTAGGCACCATGAAAGCGTCTGAAGCACACATCACTGTCGCCTGTACAAAATCCCAGTCCAGTGTAAAATCGCTGTGAGACCAAGCTAAAGTGAAATTTATTCAATTATCTGTAGTGTGAAAGTCAGGATTAATCACATCCATAGCAGAGTAGTGGAATGAGGGAATGAGCCATCCTGCCATGCCTTCATTACCACTGCAGAGAGAGAGAGAGAGAGAGAGAGAGAGAGAGAGAGAGAGAGAGACAGACAGACACCCTTCTTTGATATCCCCCTTTCCAATCTAGCACTTCTTCCCTGTCAATCATTTTGAGTAGGTATGAATAAATGAATATGGAAGAGTGCAATAACAAGGTAAATGCTGATATCCTGATAAACCAGTATGCACACATGAAATGGAATAAGGTTTGCCACAATCTGTTTGGGAAGAGAAATCTCTAAAATATTATTATTATCCTATATTTTGTGCAAAGCTACAGGTAATGCTCAGTTCAGTTGTGTAGAGATTGTAGTTGCACACAAATTCAGGTTGATTTTAAAGATGTTACTGAAATGCTTTTTGTATTTTTGGACACATAAAACCCCAAGGTTGGGGTGTCTCAAAAGTAAAGTAATGCCCATCCAGAATGAAAATAGTTTGGCAGACAGTGATCCAATTTAAGGCCTTGTCCACATGTACACAAGTATTTTTATGGATATGGAAACTGCCTATTAGGTCCTTTTGAAAAACTCCTTCCAGGAAGAAGATATTCAGTAACTGTCGTTTTTGGTATCAGATGGACTAGAAAACTAGGGTTTATGAAACCGCTGATGTCACGTCACATTCATATATAGTGAATATATGACATAAAACTACAATGTCTACATGCAGATAGAATTAGATTTCAGATTTACACATATGAATAAATGTAAATACTGTTATATATGTTTATATTACAAATATATAATGCTTTGTTTAGATTTAGAATCTAATTTCATAATGCACCACATAAGGAGTAGTGTGTAATTTGGGGTTAAATCTCTGTGTTTTTGTCTTTCTTTGTCATGTTATGATGTTTCTCTTTATGAGGTACTGTTGCCCCTACAGGGCTAGCTATGGGGCAGCCGTAGCCTGGTGGTTAGGGAACCAGCCTTGTGACTGGAAGGTTGCCGATATAATACCCTGAACTGAACATGGCGCTGTGGATAGGACTGCCCACCGCTCTGGACATGTGTGCTCACAGCCCCCATTGTGTGAATTCACTAGTGTGTATGTGTGCATTTGACGGTGTGTAAACTCAGTGGATCCATATGCATGTTTACATTTATGCTTTAGCACAGGGGCACAGTCCAATAAGTATGACAATTTCAGCCATTTGGTAATAATGTGTAGTTCACCTCATTTCCTTCGCCAATCGATTTGAGTGAATTGGGAATTCCTTGGAATTTCCTCCAATCAATTGACGAAGGGAGAAAGAGGAACTGAACAAGATACTGAAGTGGCTAATATTTTGACCAGACAATTACAGGGGACATGACACATGCTCATTTCCTTATGCTCATGCTCATGCGTCATCTCCTGATACATCCATACCTTTTCATCTCTCTGTGGATGGAATTGTTTTCCAAAACAAAATGAGGGAAATCTCAGTTCTTTTTAAATACTGGTGTGGGCAAGGCCTTAGGCATAAGTTAGACCATGTCATCAACATTCTGCTTTATAAATTGCAAATTTTACTTTAACGTTGTGTAACAAACAGTGTATGGGCTCCAAAAATGGATTCTGCAGTTTGTTCTGCTCTGAATCTTTTATAAACCAGAATTCCTTGTTTAATCAGCAACTTCAAGGACTACTAGCATCTTTCAGTCCAATCTCTATCTGTTGCACTCGCAATATACAGTATGGTCAATAATATCTCTCCTACAAAAGCACAGAAAATCTTGACAATATGTCAAAAATTATGTTCATGTTAATTGATGTTATTGATTTGCTTGATTGCTTTAGGACCAAGGACAAATCCACTCAATGCAAGAAGGGGTGAAGAACATTTTGCATGCTCAGAACAAGCCTTCAATGCATAGATGTAGTATGAGAGTAACAGGGGAAAGGATGGAGCTCTGGGTGGCTTCTGCTTTGAGCTAGAAACCAGAAACCCCTTCCTCCACCCACTAATCATATAACCACAGTTACATCTGAAACTAGCATTATGTTTAGTACCTGCTGACCTCCAGGGGTGATTCTTCACATAATGAATGTGCCTAGAGTGGTGGGAAGCCCTATTCATGGTGGCTGGGGAACATCTGGGAAGTTCAGTGTCTTGCTCAAGGGCACTTCAATCATGTCCTGCCCGTTCAGGGTTTCGAACCGGCAACCTTCCAGTCACAAGGTTGGTTCCCTGGCACACAATTGCGTGTTTACTAGAGGCTGTGAGAGTACTATAGACTGGGACTTCAGACATGTGCCCATGAAAGTATGTCCCAGAGAGAGCTGTCATGTTTCTTCTTTTAGCTTTTTCATGTTTTTTAATGGCTGGTCTGTTGTAGAGTTGAGAATTTTTTTGTTTTTGTTTTGTATTTTCCCGTGTGATATCAGTCAGGGGTTCTCACTTCTGTCGTCCTTCCTGTGCCATCACATCTGAATCAACTCATGAAATATTAAATAATTACATTAAAGCTAAAGTAGTGGAGCAAACATTAGCAGCAGTTAGCACTAAACAAATGTGTTTTCTAATGTTTGTTGTAATAATCAGAGCACATAACCACCAAGGGGATCTTAGCCAAACCAAGCCATTAACTATAATTTGTTATGGACCATTTTCATATTAGCAAACAAAGCACCTGCTGCATCCATCCAGTCTCACCGACATCAGCTCGAGGTATTTTAATAGTAACCCCTGGCCTTAGCAAGCTGCTTAGTGAACTTCTTAGAAATATGGTCTCGTTTCCAGTTTCAAAGTCACTCATTCCACAGCAAACAATTAATAAGGTTAGAACTTGATTCGATTGAACAGTAGTCTTTAAAATAAACTCTTATGTGTTGCGTCCAGACTCAGCCTAACATTTTATAACAGCTAGAAATATAATGACGCACAGGGGTGGGCATGATTGGTGCACACTGTGTACCATCCCTTCCAAATGTGTTTAATCTGTATACTGTACAACATCAGTGGGGTAAGGATGATAAGGCAGACAAGGGGGTCTTTGGAAAGAGGCACAAAGATAGAGATAAAGACCATCAAGACAAGTTTTATGTCAAACGACAAAGAATATCCAGAGATTTTGGGGGAAAAAGATTTTTCCGTTGTGTCCATAAAAACCCTAGAAAATGTCAAATGTCAATTTTTTTCAAGTGTGTTATGTAAGCTCTGGACCCACAAAGCATGTGTCTGAAAAATCCTTTGATAGATTTAACTTCATAAACATTATATTAAAACAGTTCAAATGAATCGAGCAGTTTAAGCTATAATGTGCTTCTATTTGGTGCTGGCTAGGTTATAACAAAGGCATTCCTAGTATACATTCATGAAATCTGTGATACTATTGATGAAATGAATCCAGTTTGAGTAGATCTGGATATTTTGCGTGGCAATCTGAAAGATTTACCATCAAGACTTTAATTGTTCCCTTTTGAAGAGAAATTTCCATGCTGGTCTAAACTGCTATATACATGACTGATGCTGATTTACCTGGACATCCAGCATAGTCATTCTGGTGGAGCAGCATACCAGTGTTAAAAATAGACTATATGTCATTTTTCTGCTGGTCAGCTATGCTGTTTCTTAAACAGCTGTGAGCACATTACAATTTTTGCTGGTCTACTTTAGTTATTTAGCTTATAAAGCATGGCAGTCAAATCACTATGAGACATTTTTTGTATCTACCCGTTTGCTCTAAAATCGAAGTGAGGACAATTTAAATTACAATGTCTTCTCCAGCAAACACTCAACGACACCCACCAAATACAGGCACAGTATACCCGATTTTCATTTGTGTGGTCTATGATGTGCCTGAGGAACAGGAGTGGCTCCTACGATGTTAGATTCAACAGACTACACTACTGATTCTTCCTTTTAAGTATTCATGAGAGCCAAGCTTCTGTGCTTTCATCCATTCTACACCAAAATAATGAGTGAGAGAACAGGCTCCTCGTTTGGAAAATCTGTTTCATGATAAAAGACAGCCTTGCTCAATTGAATTTATATGACTTCAGTTTGATGGTAGTGACACGGATGGCATTTTGGCAAAAGGAGGAGTACCACTAATGCTGAAGTCATCAACATTTCAGGTCATAATTGGGATACTGTTCAGTTCTCTCTGGTGCTGGAGTTCATGCGCAGTCACTTCAAACCGCTGATGAACACATGACTGATATCAGTGTTTTCATCACACATCAATAGGGAAATCAATAAGGAATCAAACTGAGCACAGGAATACAGTTTTGACAAACATAAATTAATGTAAAAGATATTTTTTAGTTTTATACCAATAATTTATTATACATTTTTTGCAAGTAGCACACAGAACATGTTGACCTGGCTGCAAAGTGGCCAGCTACACTTGAAAGAACTACTTGAAGAGGATCAATAAGTTAGCAAAAAGTTTGCACATTTGTTCACCACAATGTATAGTAGAAAAATGAGCCATTGCAGACAGTGGAAAGCACCATATCCTTAGGCACAACAACAGTGATAAAATCCAGAATTGCTGAAAACCCTCAGAGACATGTCCTTACCCTCATTCTGGAATACAGCTAATTACCGTATTTGGCATCAGAGGTGCAATAAGGTATAGAGAGAACTTTCAGACATAAAATATACTGCAGTATAATTAATGTACAGTAGCTACAGAACAATGGAAATGATCATAAATACTGCATGTTAATGGCATTGTCACATACCATATGAAAAAAAAGCCTTTGATCTTGTAAACTATTCAAGTTTGAGTTTAAATAAGTGAAGTTCAAAACCGAACGTAACTTACTTAAAAGTTAATATGAAGCAAAAGTTTTTATTTACAGTACATTTTAGAGCTGAAAGAATAGCTGCATAAACCCATACTGAAAATTCAAGTAGTGTGAAACACTCAGGACTTCATAAAGGGCAGTAATGGTTAAGTTGTCAAACACTATACAGTAGTGTTTGTAACCCTATTTAAACTGGCAGTCTTATGCACTTGTAGGAAAAAAAAAAAAAGACAGAGAGGTCTGTAGTGGTCCAATACTTTCAGACAATGTATAAAAAAATGTAACATTCAATCACAGTTATGTCTGATTCCAAACAAAGTCCAGACTTTACAAGGTGTTCGTATGTCATACAAAACATGAAAAATACCTCTTTGCACAATATAAAACTGTCTTCTGCAAGGACACCAGTACAAAAGGTCATAGCATTAGCAGTGGTTCCTATCACTGTTCCTGAGGGTACCCTTGCCTTCTTCATTTGAGTTTTCTCTGCTGTAGCACACATTTTAGGAAAGGATTATCTTAACTTAATATTAGGAAAGGCTTCATAATTCCCTGTGTTATAGTAGAAACAACATAAACAGGGCACAGGTACTCCAGGATCAAGGTTAGAAATCATTGATTCAGAGCTTGGACCCCTACACGGTGGTGACAGATAGGAAGGCATTGTGTACTTTGGTGCCCTCGGGCGCCCTGGCCCCATGACTCATCAGCTCCTGAATAGTCATCCAATTGTCTAAGATCTTCCGGTTGCGCTTTTTCAGCATCTTTTTGTGGCTCAGTTCCAGGATGCTAACTTCAGCACTGGATGTTCCACCGGTCTCTCTGAGACACTCCAGTCGGCTGCGCTGCATGAACTCCCGGCGACGGCGCTGCTCTCTTGCCCGCGCCAGTTGCTGCTTGCGTTCTTCCTTGCTCCAATAGCGCCCCATCTTCAGTTCACTTGCTGCATCATCATCTGTGGTCATGCCGCCGCTGCGCTCTTCACGGATCCTCAGTGCCCGCTCACGGAGGATTCGGTCCCGGGCAGGACGGCGGGCGACATACTTGGTCCCATCTGCCCGTACCTTTACCTTCCACTCCAATCGGCCAGGTTGTGGTGGGGAGGGCCGGCCACGGAGGCTAAGCAAGCTCAGCTGGCTTTGTGAGTACTCCAAAGAGGAGGAAGAGTGCTGCTGCAGGAGTTGCATGTAGCCCTGGTAATGACTCTTGTTCGAGTGGTATGGAGAGGGATGACGTCCTTGGGCCACTCTGCCCTGACTCCTGCTCTTATCGTGCCTCTCATCATCAGCTGGAAGGGCTGGGTCTGACTCGGATGGGTTGCTGGGGCTCTGCTCCAGGCTGCTTGACAGAGCCTGGCCTGGACCTTGTGACCCAGGACTTGTGATGGGGGTCTGCAGGGGTGGGGTGGAGTTAACTTGAGAGGAATTAACATAAGTGGAGTTACCAAAAGTGGAGTTGCCTAAAGTGAAGGTACTGAGAGTGGGTAAAGTGTGACTATAAGCAGAGCAACTATGGGAGGTTAAGGGGCTAGCACAAGATTGGGCATGAATTGCATTGCTGCGTAGGTTCCTCTGATTTGTCTGGTTAATGCGCCTTTGGAGAGAGTGGTCAGGTGAACCCTCTGTGCCCAAAGGAGTGGACCGTGAGCTTTCTGCTGTGTTATATGCACTTGAGCTGTCCTTGTCCCTCAGCTTCTCACTTTGCATCCTCTCAGGTTGCTCATTGATGTCCTCCAACTTGCCTTGACGAGATCTGCTCTCCTTGTCGGTTCGAGGAGAGTCCCGCTTGCTTCTGCGCATTTGGTGGGCCTGCATGATGCTCTGGCACTTTCGCTCAATGCTGCGCAGCTCCTCATTTAGCATGAGCAACTCGCGCTCCACCCCTTTTCTGCTGGCCTGCTCTGTCAGGCTGCACTCAATGGTACTACTCCGCCGGTACACCAGGCCACACTCACCTTCATTCCGGATCTGGCATTTCAGTTGCAGGAGTTGCTGGAAACGGTCATATTCCACTCCAGCCTCCACCCGCTTACAATCATGGCTCAGCTCCTGATTGGATGAGCCCTTGGTGTCCATGGAAACCAGTTGTGGCTCTGTGTCCCATTGGTGCTGCATATGCTTTGGAGTCCTTATTGGTTTGGAGTGCTCCTCACCTCCATGGCCCATTGTGCTGTTTTTATCTTGCAGGGCGAAGGAGCAGGTGGCTTCATCCTCTTCTATCATCTTGGACTGCAAAGAGATACATATTGGTGTGGGCTTCAGTTTGGATAGGGGTTCTCTGAGAAAGAGACATGAAGCACATGCTCATGTGGTTTCATGTGGTCCTACTCACCTGCTTATCACAGTTGGCTGTCTGAAACATCTCCTCTTTTCTCCGTTCCTCCAGAATGTCCATCTTTAGTTCCTCCAAAAAGTCATGGTGTTCTTCATCCAGCCAGCTTTCATCCATCTGGACGAGAAGACAATGATGAGATTAACTAATTCATTGGAGGACTTTTTGGTTTGAGCAGTGCATTATATGCTGGACAAGCATAATGAACAAAATGTGAATAAATATTAGATCACTTTAAAATGCTTTAGGCAAACATTTTATATTCTATAAATCATACAACACCAAGCAAAAATTAGAAAAAAAAAGAAAAAGAAAGAAAGAAACAAACAAACACTGTTATCTCGGACGTTTAGACTCCCTAACAAAACCCTGCTCAAATGTCATTTTTGGGGTTCTGTCAGAGAGGCCACTGTTAGTTGCAGATTTTATTCAGGATAATATCTGCAATCTCACCTGTGCCTCTGGTCTGGTAACCAATAATACAATATTCATGGTGTCTTCATTAGACAGAAGAGCCACAGCCTCCTCCCTGTCCTGCACATCTTGGCCATTTATCTGTGAAAACACACACATTTACACAATCACAAGCGAATTAATGATGGACTGCCATTACCATCCAAAATGCACCACCATAATGACAAAAGCAAAACCAAGACACACCCCTCACTAAAATAACCTCAGACAAACAAACACATATGGGGCCTCCATCCTCAGATAAGAACCAACAGTCAATTATACATATGCAGGAAGAGCTGTGCATCGATTACAGCGGGAGCCACCTCAGCTTTGGGGAGTACGGGCATTCATAAAAGCATCCTAGCTGAGCACGTTCAGACACACAATTAACCAAACCCTGACAGGTGGCGTTCATCTCTTCCTGTATAGAGTAATGGGACTGTCACAAAGAGATAATGGGGTGGGGAGAGGGAGCAGGCCGAAGGGAGAGGAGGAGAAAATAGGGCGAGGGGGAAATTCCTGGGAATAGCGAGTCACTTTGAATAAGTCTAATCATTTTTCTTTAGAGTAACAATCCTGCATGTTCTTCCTTCGTGCTTGTGTTCTATAATAACTCAATTCCTTGTATAAATTCTGCATCTTCTTGAATGTTTATGTACTCAGTACTGAACCCCAGGGTGTCTCAAATGTGCAAGTGCAGGAAATCCTTTGGAATGATGTAGATTTATGCTTGAATGGCTAGTAAAATATGTGCTTGTCAATGTAATAATACATGAAGGCATATCTTATTTAACAAACATCTAATGGTCTGAGGTTGGTTAGCCAACCTCCAACAGCTGAGACACTTTGGTAGGAACTTATTCAAAACAGGACAAAACTGGTGTTTCTGTCATTTCTGGTTACCTGCTCATTACAAGACTTCCAAGTGCAGTGTGGATTATGGGCAGATTCAGAGAACCTCAGACGACAAACTGTTGAAAGTAGGTTGGGTCACCTTACCTGAATATATTCAATTATTTCCTGCTTCACCACATCTCATGAGGTAACTATTATGTCTGTGTTCTTTTTGCTCATTTTGCTCATATTTTACTCATGTGATTAATCTGTGCATGTTTACATTTTTTATTAAATAACTGTTTGTTGTGTTTTTCGACTTTCATCTAATAATTTAATCAAATAAACACTGTTCATGTTATGAGTAAAATAAAAAAAAGAGCAATTCATTCATAAATTAATTTAAAAGATCATCATTCAAACATGCACATAGACCCACCGTGCTGCACACTGGGGAATTTATTCTCCACATTTAACCCATCCAAACACAGTGATACACACATGTACACTCATAAAGAATTCACGCAGGGGCCAGTGAGCACACATGCCCAGAGCAGTGGGCAGCCCTGTCCACGGCAACCGAGGAGCAGCTGAGGGAGATAAGGGCCTTGCTCAAGGGCACTGCAGTCATCGTCTGCCAGTTCAAGGAATCAAACCAGCAACATTCCAGTCCCAAGGTTTGTTTCCTAACCACCAGGCCATGTAAAAATAATTGACTGATCAAATCTCCTTGAAGGAAAGTTGTTAACATGGACCTTGGATGAATAGATCTTTTGGATCTCATTGTTACTGCTGCAAGCAAGCTAATATAACTGATGGGTTTTTTCCAGTACCTGCAAAATTCGATCCCCCTCTCTGATGCGTCCATCTCTGGCGGCTATGCTGTCGGGGCCGACCTGGAAAAGATAAATCTCGTATCAGTTCACGTGACCATGTTCTACACTCAGCTTCCAGTGTGAGAAGCTGCCACACTATGTGATACTAGAGGTGGAAAATTCAGGTCCAGAAAGTAAAAATCCTTGTAAAAATTATTATTCCGACTGCCTGGGCTGCTGTTTATATGGCTAGGACAGAGAGCCACTCAGGGAATCCAGGGAGTCGATTTCTACTTTGTGGACCTAGATTTTCCACCACTATGTGATACTTTGATAGCATGTGATACTGGATTTTACACAGCATGCGATGCTGTTTGGTGAATTTGGAGCAGGAGCAGGTTTTCCATTTCATCTAATTAATTATTATGCCATTCTAGCATAATTTGTCACCACGCTCTTAAGTGTCCTTTTTCTCATCTTGTTGATTTGTGAAATTATTGATTAAAACTCCCTGCTGTTTCTTTGTGCTCTTTCTAAAGAACGAGACAGCTGATTGCTTTGTATCAAACGCAGAATACGATGAAAGCAACCAGAGCATTTTAACTGTCACACAGTTTATGGTGCAATTCCACATCTAAATATGATCAACATCTATATTTCTGCACATATCCCAGATGAGGTGCATATGAACTTGTGATTTCGCCTGTATGGCATGAGGCGACCTATGTTCTTCTTCTAGGTCATGAATTAGATACTGTGCACTTCTGAAAAGTAAGGAAGAACAGAGAAAATCATAGGAGCACCAGGAGCAGGAGCACCAGTGACACAAACATCATATCCATACATGCATTTTTAATGAGCCATATTAACATATCCCCCCCCATTTTCCCTCCTTGGAGGTATATAAATAGCATATCTCTGTAGGTTGTTTACGATCTGCCTCCTGCCTCGGATCTAAGAGTCAGAAAACACCCCCCAAAAACATGTTTAAGGTGCTGCAAAAGGCATTTTGATTTAAGATATGCTGTATTTACATATCGCACACAGATTTTGTACTGTAACAGCAGGGTATGGCTGCTCAACACGAGACAAGCTTTTCCACTAGGATGCATTCTGCTACCACTCTCCTCCCTTTGTTTGTGGGTAATGTGTAGAAAATAGCACTGGGAGCCAGCATTCCATTTCTACCCACTGCAGGAGATTAGAAGACTATCATTCTCAAATAGTTAAAGTCATCAATTAAAACACAGAAAGGGAAGGGGCGGGAATCGCATTTCAGACTTCACTTCCTCTCTCTCATCTCTCACGCTTGGCTTTGTTATAGCGGTAAATTCGCCTGCCACTCTGAACTGTTGTTGAAGTTCATGAAATGAAACTTCTTCAATCTCACCATGCTGCTGATATGCTGTTTTCAAACAATAAGGTTGCATCAGACCGAACTAAGGCTTATTTTTTAATTACCTGACTGAGAACATCTACACTTGGATTAATTATTTGGCCTGGAGTCATTTGATGAGTTGTGTTAGACCGTTTCTGTGCAAAATCACTACCCAAAAAGGTTCTGAAGGCAAACCCAATTGCAATTAGTTCAGAGAATATCCAATTAAAATAACCAGTAGGCAGTGCTTTAATGTGTATCTGCTCCTCTGAACCTTATAGCTCGATGCGTTACATGAAAAGTAAGCAGTTCGGTTTTAAATATATATATTTTTATAAATATATCATTTAGGAATGGTTTTGGTTCCTCAGAAAACTACCTGGAAAACCTACCTGGAAAACCTTTCAGAAGGATAACCATTTATGTAGCACTCCACAAATCAGGAGTGGTGGTGGCAGCATCATACTGTGGGAATATTTTTTTGCAGCAGGAACTGGAAGACTGGTTGGCGTCGAGGAAAAAGATGACTGCAACCATGTACAGAGATAACCTTGATGATAACCTGCTCCAGAGCGCTATGGAGCTCAGACTGGGGAAAAGGCTCATCTTCCAATAGGACAAAGACCCTAAACACACAGCCAAGATAACAAAGAAGTTGCTTTGGGACAACTCTGGGAATGTCCTTGAGTGGTGCAGCCAGAGCCCATACTTGAACCAGTTTGAACATCTCTGAAGATATTCTAAAAATGGCTGTGAACTGACACTCCTCATCCAATCTGATGGAGCTTGAGAGGTTCTGCAAAGAAGAATGGGAGAAACACCCCAAAAACAGGTGCTAAGCTTATAGCATCATACTCTGAAAGGCTTGAAGCTGTGATTGCTGCCAAAGTGGCTTCAACAACACTTATGTACGTTATATATGTAATAAGTATTTTAGTAAGTTTCATTCTTAATTAATTTGCAAAGATTTCAAACAAATGTCTCTCACATTGTCATTGTGGGGTAAAGTGAAGTGACGTGGCTACTTTGTGGATGGACTGTTATTCTCTGATCCAATTTTATTTGTTCTGCCTCAGAAGCAGAGCTGCCTTCAGAACCATTTGGAGTTTTTTGTACATAAGCCGTTAGACCTACTTCCAAATCTTACACTCTAGGAAGTGAAGGTGATGCAAAAAGATTATATGAGTCATACCATAGAAGAAACTATGTGGTCTATGTGTTCTGGCGGTGAGATGGTGGGACAGCCCCTCCCTCTGTGCTGCACACAGCATTAATGCACACCTGGGACCAATGAGAGCAACAAGCCTCAGGTGGTGCATGTAAGGAGCACCTTAGTCTACATGGTGGGGAAGCTGAGGATCACGGGACTCTGAGAGGGTGGAACATGGGGCCAGAAGACCACTTCAAATGACTGGCAAGTGATTAGAGACTGTAAAGTACTGCCCATAGCAGCCCAGTGGGTCATTTATTTTCCATTTACACTGGTGTTGGTGGGGCTATGTGTGACTAAAAGCCTGCTTGAACTGCGCTCTCTCTCTCTCTCTCTCTCTCTCTCTCTCTCTCTCTCTCCTATGTCCTTTTGGCCATTCCCATTTGGCACCCTTGATAAGCCTTAAAAGGTTTAGATTCAGAAGTGGACGTAAAGGATCTTCATAGTCTTGTCTTTTACAAGAAAGGAACTTACGGGACCAAAAAAATTTTCTATGGCATTGTTCAAAGAACCCTTTATAGTATCTTTAATTTTGAGTGTATACTATTCACTATTTTCTTAAATAACAACAAGAAGCCTGATTGAAATTATAAGAGCAAGAACACCGAGATCATTTGAGGTCTGGAGGAAACAATCAGCAGGAAATCACACGTTCATAAGCACCTTCAGTGTGTGAATGTGTGAAAATACAGTCGTTGATTAGACTCAAATCAGGAGCTGCAGTGCCTGTTCAGACTAAATGTAATGTGACAGTTAATATGTTTCAGGTCCTTTCATCTTCATCAAGTTTTGATTCCTATTTGTTTGATGAGAGCAATCAGTTTTGCCTTTTTTTTTCCCTGTCAGTGGATGCACGGGATATGGAAATAAGCACTGGAGGTGATCACCTGACTGACGTAGATTGCTGTGTCTTCTTCATCATCTGTCCTGTAGCAGAGAGTGAGCCCTAGCTTCTCCTGGCTGTTCAGACGACACAGCTCAACCTCCTGCACACAATAAATAACATATAATCAGTGTCTGTGAGTCAGTCATTTCTACATTCTCCAACCTATTTGGTTCAGTTGACTGAATTTCAGTTATCTGTGTTGTTTGTTTACAGTTGTGCAGCACTTACACGCTGCCTCCTGTATTCTATTAAAAATGCTCTCAAATAAATATGTATTCATCAATCCACCCACCCCTCTACCCTTCCTTATATCCAATAATACATCAATCCATTTCTTATTTTTATCACAATGCATCGGTCCACACACTTATCTATCCATCCATCTCAGCCATTCATTATCTCGTTCCATCCATCCTATTCAGTTATTATAATCCAACTGTCCACCCATTGATCAACCCCTTGACACAGTCGCGCATACCTCCCTCCATCACAGTATCTAATAATCCATCCATTTATTGAAATGTATCTATTCACCTTCCATCCATCCATCCATCCATCCATGGATCTACTCATTCAGATCTAAATGGGCTTTCTTCAGGTTTCAGTTAAAAATATTTTAGACATTTCCTTTTGGATCCTCTGACAGTTTTAGGCATAAAGCTGTAATGAATTAAAATGTAAAAATAGTGTGAAAAGATGGGCACTCTCCTGTGGATATATGCTCAGCCACTTTCATGTTTTCGTTATTTTACCATAATGTTGGACCCATCTAAAACTGGCAACAGTGAGTGATGTTTAAACATTGCACATGCTCTATAAAAATCACTTAATGAGCATTTTCATTAGCATGAGCAGCAAGGAGACTGAGTACATTAAATCATTTCCAACTTGCTTAAACCAGAGCCATATAGTGTGTCTCTTGATAAAAAACAGATTTAATGTCATTTAATCGTTTCTTGGTACAGTGCAGGGGGGGGGGTTCAAAAACACGCTGAAGACATTTTGATCATTCAGAGACTTTAATCTCATGATCAAAATCTTTTAGAGATCTAAGAGTCTAAAAAAAAAACCTGCAGTCGTTTGTTTAAATGCAGGACAGCAATTGCTTCATACAGGTTTTTAGTCATAAATTAAATACGTGCAATGAAAAGTTACAGCGTGTCTGAGCACTGAATTAATCAGGCAGAGAAATGAGGGGGCATGTCATTGCTGCCATCCTAGCACTGAAGGGTAAGGGCAGTGCTGTGTTTGACTGACGTTCATTTGTCTTAGGACACCATTTAGTCACAGCCGACAGCTCTGGAGCACTAACAACCCTGAGCCGCTGTGCACTGGACCAGAAACAAACCATTTACCACTCAGCAGCCTGACTGTACAAGCATATATCAGCGGAACCAGCCATCAGCACAGCCAGGAGCACAGAGAAACCCTTCCATGAATATATACTCTTTCTCTCTGTCTGTCTACCTCTCTAACATACATGGGCAAAAGTATTGGGACAGCTGCTCATTTATTGTTTCTTCAAAAAATAAAGGTTATTATAAAAAGACTGAAACCTGCTTTTGTTGACCAGGAAAGGCTTTCTACATTCAACAGCATTAGGGAGGTCAGGATGGGGATGTTAGGTGATCACCAACCCGTCTCATCTCCAACACCCCAACTCGTTCCAAAAGTATTGAATGAAGCACAGCCAGAGAACACCGTTCCACTGTTCCACACCTTAACGTTGGGGGGCTTTATACAATGTCTTGCATTAGAAACCATGAGTGAGCAGTACCCAGTACTTCTGTCCATATAGTCTAAATTAAAAGCACTAGACATAATGTGTTTATACTAGGTTGGGCCTCTTTTGCTCTCAAAACAGATTTGATTATTTATAGCTTGGATTCCAAGAGATTGTGATTTTGAGGAGCATGCTGGAAGCAGTGATTAGAAGATGGCCCAATTGTGGTCATAAAGATGCAACAATGGTCAGCAACATTACTCAAATTCTAGTATCGTATCCATGGCATTATATTGTCCCCCATCAGCTTGGACTGTGAAACAAGGCAGCTTGGGCCCTTAGAATTCTACAGTTGGTGCTGGTTCTGAGTGTAACATCTGTCGACCTGAGCCAAAAGAGAATAACCCAACTAGATGATCTTTTCCAGTCTCCAACTGCTCATTTTTGGCAAGCCTGAGCCCACTGCAGCCTCAGTCTTCTGTTCTTGGCTGACAGACTTGAACCCAGTGTGCATCCCTCTAAAGGTTGGACATGCATTCTGATATGCTTTTCTCAACACAATTGTACAGGTTGGTTGTGTGAGTTACTGTTGCCTCTAACCAGTCTGATCATTCTCATCATTCTGCCTGCAGAACTGATGCTGAGAGGATGTTTTTATCTTTTGGGGCAAAGTGTATAACTGCACGAAAGGATAAGTGTACAGACCTTTGGTCTTCTTTACAGACACTCTGGCAGCCCAATCTTAGGTTAATGAGGTCCTGCAACCAGTGGCCCTGAACTCACATTCGGGTGCTCTATTCCAACAGGACAATGCTTGTCTGGCATTCTAATGCCATCTCAAGAAGAAACAGATACTACGACTTGAGACATGGATACTATGTCATGGCCAGTTGCATTGCCTCTACAACTGGATGCGGAGACATCTGGCATCTGGCATACTGAGAGACACTACTTCTGTATGTGTAACTCAATGAATATTGACCATATCATTCTAAACTTTAATGATTTAATATTCCTGAACATTCATCTTCCTTCTGAATACAATCCAACATTTCCCCTGGGTGTATTTGCACCACTACTTTTTTGAGATATATATAAAAATAATGGTATATTATACATTATATATTATGCAAATATATTAATATACACAGCATAAGATTTATCACATGCCCCCACACATGTGAACAATCCTGTGTGGAACAGCCATAACCATGCCAGAACTGAGAGATTTAATTTTAGGGTCAGTTTCTCAAATGTTTACAGTATACTCATCATAAGAGGTAATATCATCATAGGCTTACGGTGATTTTGAATATGCTGCATGGTATTAGTTAACGCATAGTCATTTTTTTTATCACTAAGAAGTATGGATGAAAGCTGCTCTATTCCAGCACTAGAGTGGTGCCAATAAACACTCTGAAGGATATTCATCATTGCCAGCTTTAATGTGGCTCACTATTGATCTGTCTCCCAAGCACAGCAATAACTCATAATCTCTTCGAGGCATTCATTGTTTCATGCTAGGCATGCACTGACCAGTATCTCTTCAAAGCCTGCAGGACAGAGGAGGATGGAGAATGCCCCCTAATCCACAGCAATTTAGCCTATATTGCATTTAAGCAATGCTTACTCACATATATAACTGCTTATATGAGTCTCTATCTCAAATTTGCTCACAAGAGGATCATTACTCTCTCCTTGGCCCAATGACAAAACCCCATTTTCATGACAGACAGAGAGAAGTACCACCATGCATGGAGGGAGCTTGTTCATGTGTGAAACCCGACGAGGGAGGTCCAGAGGAGAGGCATGCATTTTAAAGAAATCCACTGTTTTCAAGCTCATATCTATCTACGCATTCTCTCCTGTTTGTCAAAGAGGTTAACCAACTTGAGCAAAATTATCCAAATGTAGGTCACTCTGGATGAGAATGTAAGCAAAGTCTCATAAATGTAAATGTAATTATCAGCTATTTAACATGTTTATTTAAGAAATTCGGCAGCTGCCCACTGGATTATAAGTGAATTTATGATCCACAGGTATTCAGCTGTTCTCTCAATCATCAGTCACTGAGGACACAACAGAAATTGAGCTTAAAAACACTGGAAAATGTCTGTAATATGTAAAAAAAAGGTCCATAAAGACATGGAAACACACTGATTTGTCTCTATGGTGTAATAAATGTAAATGGTGACACGCACCTCATACTCAAACTCATCTGTCCTTTCCACTTCTGCCCGAGGGTTGGACAAGTACTCTGGACATTCAAAGTATTCATGTTCCATTGTCTGGATGGAGTGGCAGCTAGAATAAAAAAAGATTAAAAGAGAGCATTGGTGAAAGACATTTCTACAACACAAAAGGGACACATTGTACTAGTGCAGCTCAAAAAATGAATAATAATTAAAAAATGCAGAATGTCATTTTTGTGCTCATTAGACATTAAGTGAAATATGCCAAGCTTTTTGGTTTTACTTTTAATCAGTATGGTTTAAACACATGAAAGTTTCTCCAGTTTCTCAAAGGATTAAAAATTCTGAGTTTGATTCACTTCCTAAGAATTTGGAAGGGCTTCATCAGGAGTAGACTGAGCCTGGTATCCGTGCATCGATAACCACCTTGCACAGATATGTCCATGAATGGGGCTATGATTGCTGTATTCCTAATATCAAGCATTTCATTTGGAAATCAAGTCCTAGAATGTCAATTCAAGCTCCTAGAGAAGAGTGGAGAGGCGCATATTCCAAGGTGTCTGAAGTCCAGTGTGAAGTTTCCACAATCTGATGGTTTAGGGGGCCATGTCATCTGCTGGTCTTGGACGATTGTGTTTTATTTAGACTCAACGCAGCATCCTCCAGGAGCTTTAGAGCTTTTCACTCTTACATTTGCTGATAAGCTTCATGGAGATTGATTTCCTTTTCCAGCAGGACTCAGCACCTGCCCATAGTGCTTAAACGTCTTATCTATCTTATGAAACATTCTAATAATCTGATTTTCCTGAGCATTAAGCCTTACTGATCAAAAGTAAAATGGAAAAAAGTTCCAAGTATGTCAATTTAAAACACGACTTTACCTTTGTGAATTAAATTATGAACCAATGATTTTTTTTTTACATTATTCTAGACATTTTGTAAAATTATATATCCTGCATATCCTCGTTCACCTTTTTAAGCTATTAGTTAACCCCTTAAATCGACAGGCCAATTTTCAAGTCATCAATGTTAAGATTTATTATTCAGTGACGAACATGAATTATTCATTAACCGCTGTTGAGCAAATATGAACTATTAGTTCTGCAATAATGGGAGTAAGCCATTAATGTGTGGGCCAACATTCAGGAACATAGATTTAAGGTGTGAAAAGGTTGACCGCCTGCTTTTAAGATATACACCTCAGAGTTTCCTCTTTCCTCAGGTCATGTCAAAGAACACTTCTAAACAGGATGGTCAATTTAGAAAACAAATTGGTTTAGTCTGGCTGCTGGATAAGGTTTTAACCAGATCACCTTTTTAATTACCTTGTGAACTCCTTATTAAACCCAGTGGATGGAGCAGGAGTGGTAATTACATGCAGGGCATGGTCAGCTTTATCATATTAGTGAAGTGGTGGGGAGGGGAGGGGAGGGAAGGGAAGGGGACATTATGTATGAAAAGATTGCTTAAGGTGTTGCTCGATAATGAAGAAATTCACAGCAAGATGTGGCTGAGCTTAAGCATTCTTGCTGAGAAATGTTTCCAATCAGTGATTTTAAAGCCACAAAGTGCTGAGGTTGTCAAATCATGCGATAAAGCTGATATGTTGGGTATTTCAACTTCGCCTTCCTAGACCTAAGCAGCAGGAATGAGCGACAATAATAGATTATTCGAAAGTGCTCAGGTCCTTTAGTTTAATGCAGTGTCCACCTATAATATTTGTGTGAATTAACTCTCATAAGCAATCCTAATTCTGTGTTATATGACTATTTTCAAATCATAT
The DNA here is from genome assembly GCA_034509495.1 of Acestrorhynchus altus. Lineage (NCBI taxonomy): Eukaryota > Metazoa > Chordata > Actinopteri > Characiformes > Acestrorhynchidae > Acestrorhynchus > Acestrorhynchus altus. Next base: position 12,777,843 of record CM067501.1, read on the forward strand.
TTATCTCTTAAAATGTAAAACAAGCTGTTCTTATTACTGCACCTTTGAGGCTGATCTCCTAATTGCCTGCCTCTGCTCTGTTTAATTCACAAAGCAGACAAGGCTGAAATGCTGCTCAGACCTTCAGTGCTGAATAGGTAAGTATGGAAATGTGTTGATCATGTGACTTCATGCTCAAATGAGCAGTTTGTTTCTGGAGATGGGCTGTAATGTCTATACCATAAGTCTTGTACTCCAGAAAATGAAGGACCCATTAAAATGTTTTGCAGTAATAATATTATGTCAGTATAACACTCTCTGTTTTCTTTTTAAGAAGACAGTAATAGTGTATGATGGATGTATGATGTCCTGTACCTGTCTGACAGCAGAAATGGACAGATGTCAGGCACTGGTGGAGTAGCTGGTCTCATTTTGGCCAGGGCCATGATGTGCTCGAATGTGATGTCCGTCTGAGTACATACATCCACCACACACACCTCCTGCAGATTGCCGTGGTTACTGGCTGTCGGACCCCGGCGTAATACCTGGACAACAATGGGATCCTTCCGCATTGCTTCAACAGCCACTTCATGTCCAGTTTTTGAAAAGTCACGCCCATTTACCTGCCAGAGAGAAACCAAGGCACATCAGATTTGCAGCATTTTTATATAATAAAATAGCAGCATATGTGTGAGTAAATACACTCACTGGACACATAAAAATCCTTTATCCATTTTTAGATATTCAGTATCACAGCTCGACACTGGTTGAGTCCAATATTACTTGAACATATTTGGACCAAGGAGAAATGTATGCTAGTTTTAATGCACCCTTAGATTGGAAAAGCTTTCCAAAGAACAAACTTAGGAAGGATCTTAAGATAAACACAGAGCTTTATGAAACATATTCTTAAATTCAATTCTCCAATCAGTGTTAAGAAATATATATATATATATATATATATATATATATATATATATATATATATATACATTCTCAGATATTCTCATAAGAATGTTTTGTTTTCTTATTTAGGCCATTCATAACATTACATTATATATTATGTATACATTTCACAGCTTGTTATCAATCATATAAAATAATAATTTCAAATGTCCAGTATTATGTGCAGTAAAATACTGGAGCGAATGGAGGAAATACAGAATCATTCCAGTAAACAAGATCATTTTCAGTAAACAAGAGATAGAAGTGAATTTTCTTTATTTAGAAATAACACAATAGAATAATAGACAATGCTGTAAGAATAATCTTCACCTTCACCCTTGTTAAAATTAGACGTCTATTTTCAGTTATTTAAACTGATGATTTTCGAATTTGACCTTCAGAATTTCTCCAGTCTAAGACAAGTGTGAGGCTACTGGAAGGTTAAGGAAATATGTAAGAATCTGTTATTCGTAGAATTGTTTCTTATGTGAAAAGTTAAAAAGAAAAATCAAAGCTTTTAGATGCTCCATAATGTTGCTGTAAAGCATCCATATCCTACATTGTCTTTATATTAATATTCTTAATTCAGGTCTTCTACAAATATTTGTGCAGCATGTGTAACAGCAATCATGATTCCTTTTCACATGACCATTTTCCAACCTTTTTTATATTTTTTACTTAAAATTAACTTAACTAATTAACTAAGTACATTTAAGACTATGTCAATGGGCCCTGTTTTGATTTGATGGCCAATATTGTGTCTCATTTCAAAGAGCAGTCCAGGCTGAAAAAGGATTTATATGATTTCAGTGTGAGGGGGCAGATGAGATTAAGGTGTAGGATGAACAGGAAGATGCAAAAAAATGCACTGTTTTTTGTGACAGCATAAAAGCTGTGAATTCAGATTGTGTGAACTGGGAGTGAATGGTGTGTTTAGCAGTGTATATTTTAACAGTGTTTTTATAGGACGTCAAAATCATTTATGTCCAAAAAGGAAAACTTCAGTTTCCAGATTTGAAAGTGTGTGTGTGTGTGTGTGTGTGTGTGTGTGTGTGTGTGTGTGTGTGTGTGTGTGTGTGTGTGTGTGTGTCTGTCCAACATTTGGAACTCACATGGGGCCTGTTGTTCATAATCAAACTGAAGTCTGATGAGCAAAACCTGACACCTGTCAAAGCCACCCTGTCCACCTCCGATCAGCCGTAACATTGGCTTTGCAGCCGAAATGAGCTTCACTGTCCAATTAAGAGATTCTTGTAACTTCAGTGTTCCCTGCATTTCAACCAATTATCATATTTTTTAATTAGCAGGATGCCTCAAATCTGCTTCTCAGTGTTTTTTTATGGAAATGCCTTATTAAATACTGTCATGAGTCCAGATCTAAATTTACTGAAATATTACATTTAAACAGAGTTAGTTTATCTGTCTAAAGATGTTTACACTTCTACATAAGTGTCAACCTCTAGAGACAGTTCACTCTCTGCGTGCAGTGTAAATTAAGTGACATCCATACAGCACATTTGTGCCATTAAAATAAATTGGAATAATTGCAATGTATTCTGTTTAGGATTTCTTTTGTATTAATCTAATAATCAGACGAACTAATTTTACTGTATTAAAAAAAAACAAACAAACAAACAAAACAACCTGTTTCTCAGCCAGCCTTTGGAGTGAAGCTGATGGAGACTGAGAATCAGGTTATGTACTGCTGTGAACTCGGGAAAATATTAAATGTTTTATAGCTTTTTCGGGAAAGATGAGGCTGAGATGAGATCATAGTACGTGACAGCTGTATCAAAGCTAATGCAGGTACACAAATTCACACTTCAGTAAAAGTCCTGCTACTCTGCTGAAACTTGACTTTAATAAAGATTACTCGAGCAAGAGTGTTGTATGTTTTCAGCTTGGGTGAGGAAGTCTGTTCCTGGAGGTCTGCAATTCAATTCAGTTTGTTGATTTCCTGCTATAACACACCCAAAGCTGCAAGTAAGTAATGAGTTGAATCCGTTTGAACAGGAAGGTCACTGGACCATAGTGAACAAGACTTCTCCAGGAACGCAGTTTGACAATGGCTGTGTGTAATTGTATTTGGTTTTATTTGATTATTTGAATGGTATTGTGGCTTGGTGGTTAGTACATTTGCCTCCCAGTGCTGGGGTCTTGGGTTCAAGCCTCTGATTGGGTGGAGTTTCCATGTTCTACCTGAGTCTGTCAGGGGCTTCCTCCCACCTTCCAAAAACATGAATATCAGCTGAAATGGCTATTCTACATTGCCCTGTTGGTGTGTGTATGTACTGTATGTGAGTGAATGTTTGTATGCCCAGATGTGGAATGGCACTCTGACCTGGGTGAACCCCTAGGTGAACTTGCAATCCTCTGATAGAGAGTATGCTGTGTGTGTGATTGGTTGCCTCTTTTGTCTATAGGTATCTAGAAAGGTGCTGTGTGAGTGTAAATTAATTTATTCATTCTGTTGGTTTCACACAACTAGAGTGCATTTAATAATTCAATGTGTTCTTTGATTGGTCAAAAAAACTGCATCCAAACATCTGCTCTGAAAGTGCCTCTGCATATTTGTATAATTTAGCACAGACTCAAACCTCTGCCAGAATAACAGACAGCTGTTTTGGATTTGGGCACTGCATAGCTTTATTAGGATTTCAGTTCCAAAATGAATAATGTACATCACTCCCATGGCCTCCTCCAATTAGATTATAAACTGAAACACAACACTTCCATCAGCATTTAACAAAGTGAAGGAATGTCAGGGCGGGACAGATGAAAGGCACATGCAGAATAAAATACACAAAGTCTTTAATGAAGCGGGAAGCAGAAAACGAAGTGAGATAATCCAGGTCAAATCCAAACAGAAGAACAAACAAGGAGATCCAGAAAAAACAGAGCCTGTAACAAGCTAAGGTCCAAAATCGGACAATAGGAAGGCCTAAGTAGAAATCGTAAATGAGCAAAACTAGAAAAATAGGTCATAGACTGAATAATAATAGATCACAGACAGAGCGATTCATCTTAAATTCTTATCCATAAATACCTTTATTAAAATAAAGTGAAGTTTAGCGAGAATGTAACTTGTTTGTAGTGCTGTGTAAATGATACAGAAATAAAACTTGGCAGGTACTTACACTACGGATATCCAGGACCCTTATGATATTAACACTAAATGTTCATAGAATGAAGTTTATCACCTGTGGTTTTTGCAATACAAACACAATGTAACATGAGTTGAACTGCTTGAATTGATCCAGTCATATAAAACTCTATCACCAATATTAGTCCATAATATCCAGCAATAAAATTGTTTTATCTCTCTTGTGCAATCTCCCTAAACAAGTGAACATGTGACATCAGTATTCACGTGAGAACCACTTACAGTGTAGAACAAACACACACACACACACACACACACACACACATTGTGATCGCCCCCCAAAATAACAAGAAATAAACAAACAAACAAACTACAAATAATAAAACAAACAACAACAACAACAACAACAATAATAATAATAATAATAATAATAATAATAATAATAATAATAATAATAATAATAAATATGTTTGTTCATCAAGCATACAGGTATATGAGCAGGGAGTCATGCTCTGTGTGAAACATTCCCCTGGTAAACATCATTAACAGTGTTTGTGCAGCATGAGCCTTTCTATTTGTTTGGATTAGGCAGGAAATTGTGCTTAAATTGGGATTGTGCATTGATGGACTGTGGATGCTCAAAACCCTGGCACCGGTTTATAGTTTGTCTCTACTCAGAACATTGTTAGTACTCTTCTCTGCTGATTGGAAGCCCCCACAAGTCTTCTCATGTCTGAGATGCTCTGGTCCAGTTATCTGGCCATAATGATTTGACTCTTACCACAGTCTTTCAGGTCTTCATGCCTGTCCATTTCCCAAGCATCAACTACAATAACCAGCTGTTTACTGCATATCCCAGGCTCATTATATCTATCTTCAATGTGACCCAAAAGCCTTTCAGCTCTTGTTTGAGGGATCATCTACTCTTCCTTTCAGAAGTCTTCCAGTTCTGTGAGATTCCTTGTATTGTGCTCTTTTGAGGTCTACCCACAAATTTTCAGTGATGGTCAGATCAGGGGACTGTGGGGGCCATGGTAAAACCATTAGCTTGTACCTTTTTTAGGTAGTCTATTATAGATTTTGGTGTGTGTATTGGATCATTGTCAATTTGTAGAAACCATCCTTTTGTATTTTTGAAAAATGGTGTTATGTTTGCTTCCAGAATTTGCTGGAATTTAATTGAATCCATTCTTCCCTCTAACTGTGAAATGTTCCCTGTGCCACTGGCTGCAACACAACAACAAAGCATTATTGATCCACCCCCATGTTTAATTGTTGGAGAGGTGTTCTTCTCATGAAATTCCATGCCACAAATTCCATGCTTTAGTTATTTTTAAAGAAAGTTCAACTTTGACCACTCACAAATTTAAGTAATGAAAGCCTGTGTGGTCTGTGTTTGAGGGAGACTTTGTACTGGTGTTGGTCAGTTAACTTTAAGGTTTTGTAGATAGACTTACCTGATTACCTGAGTTGAGGGGAACCAGGGATCATTATCTTTACAGTGCAAGTATAGCCATTTTATTTACTATCCAACTAACCAGTGAACTTACAACTATTTATTTTACAGGTGATGTTCATGGTGAAGTAGTAAACTTGAAAGTTCCTTTTGGGAACAACATACATGTACCTCTCTGCTTTCAACTGATTTTTGAACTTTTCAAATGTCTGGCACCTTTCATGTCTCTGAAAAATTCTGACTCAACATGTTTCCCATGAACTAGCTATTTAAACCAGGATACCCTAATGGACGTGCTTGCTTACTAATCAATATGATTTATGATTTGGCTGTTAAATCCTTTTTTAACACCAAAATCCAGGGTTTTAAGCTTCGAGCAAGTCGAGCAAGGATTTCCATAGAGCCAACAATGCCAGACCACCCTAGTCAAACATCTATTTGCTTCAAATTTCCAAAGTAAAGGAATTTGTTGGGTGTCTTCAGATGGCAGCAATGATCATATCATGTATTCAGAAGCATGCTAGAGAGATGCCTTAAGTCAGGCTGCATGTCCTAGAGTGACAGGCAAGGCCACGAGAGAACAGCTGTGAGGTGTTCAATGTGCATCCAGCAAGCCTCCATGCCAAACTGGCTCAGACAAGTCTCTGTAGCTCTCTCAGTGGGACAAAAAACCTGGAGCCCCCTGGCAACCACACAACCTTGTGATGACCTTGCAGCACACACCACTCTCACTATGAAGCAGGTTTTGATTTCTGACTGCTCACAAGAGAAAAAGTCCTGTGTTGCTGATGAAAGTGTTACATCGTGTTTTTTCATCCTCTGCTGAACCTGAAGTTCTTTCATCCTTGTGCTTTTTTCCATCTTAAATGAATAATCCTATCATCTTTCAATTCAGCTTGACTGATCTGGTAAAATTCATATATACAGCTAAAATGACTAAAAATGACTTTTAAAAGTGAAATTCATAACATTTGCAAAGAAACATTACATACAGTTTTTTTATTTGTTTGTTATTTTACATTTGTTGCACTTCAGCTCCTGTTCACTGGTAGCACTGTTCTGCCAAATATACATGAACTGTGTGAAATATATGGAAAATAAATAAATAAATAAATTAGAAAATAGTGTCAACACAGTTAGTAATTCATGAAATTTCCTCTGTAACGGAGCTGATAAAATAGCAATTAATGCACAGAAACATGTGGAAATGCTAAGAATTTCACATTCCACTATGGGTACCTTTATGTTTAGAGTTAGGGTAAGGGTTATTGTAAGGGTTAATGGTGATGGTTAGAGTAAGTGTAATGGTTCCATTACATTTATGTTCAGGTTAGATCTAAGGTTGATGTAAACCTTAGTTTAGGTTTATGTTAAGATGTAGGTACAGGCAATATAATTACCCTGGTTTTATTTGACCATGGCTTTTCTGGGGAGTATCAGTAATTCATACATAAGCACAAGGATCAAACTACATTCAGTACACATTTTACTAATCCTGAAATCACATGTACTAATTCCTACTTTCCTCTTCATGGTTGGCTTTTATTAAAGGCAATATTTCTTCAAAGATAAAAATGTAACTGTTTACTCCTTTCTACAAAAATAAAAAAGTCCACCATCATGCAACAACTAGGGTTTCAAAACCAACTTTGAAATAAGCTATATATATTTTCTTTACTTGTTTTTATGACATGTAGCATTAAACACAGTAGCTGCTCCTGAACTCCCCCTACAGTTGAATTTAATTCATATTTACATTACTGTCATAAATACAAATCGAACAATCAATGTTTTCTTATATACACTTTTAACAACAATGGAGTTTTCACAAAGCAGCTTTACAGAAATCCAGGTCCAGGCCTCAATTCAGCAAGCAAGTAGGCAACAGTAGCAAGGAAAATCTCCCTCGGGCTATGAGGAAGATACCTTGAGAGGACCCAAGGCTCAAGAGACATAAGGCATAAAAAGATAAAGAACAATAGAGGAACAATAGCTGTAGTAGAACAATAGTTGGCAATACATTTAATGCAAATGTAAATGGGTGATGAGTTAGGTGAGAAGTGTTAGTGGAATATATACAAATCAGGCTTTGAGAGGTGTTTCATGGACAGGTGTGTGTTTGTTTTATATGTGGAACTGAAATACAGATGTGGTCAGTATAATAGAATTTTACACAAATACGACTCAGCTTTGTAACGTTACTAAGGTTAACTTTTAACACATTCCACCAAAGATACATCATGCAATAGCTGGATTTTAGGCCTGGTTCAGGAATAACAGGAATGATCCATACTACAAAGCTGTTGATACAATAGCCAGATAATATTTCTTGGCTGGTTTGAGGGAGGAGCTCATTATCACCAGATTGCTTTCACATAGAAGAATTCCATTCTAACCATGGATCAGTTGCACAATTTCAAACTATTTTACTAAATGGTTGGATCATAGGATCATTTTATCACTTAAAATGATCCCGTATTTCCCTTGGATGCAAATACTCAAGCCTGAAGAGCTGCGTTTTTCTGAAGTCATAACATTTCACCTTCAAATAAGGAGCCATTTGCTAAGAAGACGTTTTTTAGCCGGGGGGGGGGGGGCCAGAGATCAGCTCTCTAAAATTGCTTTCACCCTTAACCAAACATACCATGCTCTTTAAACAAGCATTCCTGTGAAAATGTAGTAAAACGAGATATATGTCATGCACCACGTGTGTATTCTACATTGCATTATAGCAATGTTGTATTTTCATGTTTTACTCTCTGGTTGCCTGTCCAGAGTGAAACTAAAACAACAAAATGCTCTAAAAAGCTGCAATTAATTGTTACAACTGCTTCACAATCCTGTTTATGCCACCTAAAATGTTATGGCCTTCACCAGTTGTGTAGTTTATTCCACCTGCAAGCATTGTACTCCAACCCATCCTGATGGAACATTGCACCTGGTCGTGCACCTAAGGAAATCCCTATTGTCCTGAACATGGCTGTCATTAATCAACGGGACCACATGCAGGGGAAAGAGAGGCAATATCAGTGCCGCAGTGTCCTGACAGATGGGCCAATTAATTGAGCCTTGAGAAATGAATAAGCGAGTGAATACTAAGAGTATGAAGATGAAGCTCTGCTCTACCTGCTCCAAGCAAGCCGGGATTGCTCAACAGATGTGAATGGGTGAGTGGAAGAGAAGGGGTGCAAATCATGATAGAGCACACATGATGATCATGGGTGTTTTATTAGGAACAAATCACAGGCATGTTCCTTGTTTTGCTCTCTTATCAGAATGTTGACAAAAAGCCAATGCAGTTACTTAATTTACTTGAAGATCTCAAAGATAAAATATAATAATAACCATGTGAAAATATGGTGGATTTAATAGCCCAACACCTTCATTGTAAGGGTGTAGGAGGAGTTTCACAAGCTTTACAAGTGTTTGATGAATCGTAATACAGATTTTTCTTTTCAGCAGTCCTTAGGTTGCATTTATTCTGACCAGTAATTTACATAATAATAATAATAATAATAATAATAATAATAATAATAATAATAATAATAATATCTAGTCAATAATAGTCAAAAATATCCAACATCCAACAAATCCCTACCTATTCCTTCCAAATCCCATAATGATGTTTCACCAACCTTTATCTCAATCTCATGGTTCTAGGTACACTCATTTTATGTGGTCTGGTCTTCTAGCCCGAAACACCAAACTTTCCTCACGCATCCCTTCCTCTTACTGTCTCTTCCTCTAATATCAAATCCTGATGGCATGGTCTGAAATATTTATCTTTCATTGCACGTTGAAAAAAGCAAAAGCAAGCAGATCATACAGATCATTAACATATATAAATACAGACCTCCGTTAAATGCAAAAGGTAAACACAGCAAATCAAAGCCGAAATGGTGGAACCAGTGGAAATTGTTGCTGCCAATCAAATGCATTTAAAGCTTGACCATCTGATTGGTCACACAAAATCACATTCAGCTTCAAACCTCAGGTTGTTTATCCTCCATCATCATTTGTGATCAGGTTGTTTCTTTCTGTTGCCTGCGGCTCTTCACATTCACATTCACAACAGTCTGTACAGCCTGTGAGCAAAGTATGTGTTTAAATGTTTTATGATGACCTTCACTCATAAGCTATAAAAAAGGTGTTGGTGTCCATACTTTCCAGTATCTGCTTTTTCCAAACCTGTAGATAAGGTGTTAGTGTCCATATGTTCCAGTATCTGTTTTTTCCCCCAAGTGCCCTCCAACAAGGGAAACAGAGGAACATACCAGTTGCTTTCAGCTCCTCTAATATGAAATGAAAGGTCATTATTGTCAATAGAACCTGGGTTTCACAACTAGGCTATTCTGTCAAAAAGGAGAATACTTAGTCCACAGCCTTCATCCTCAAAACACAGTGCCGAAAAGGTCAGGTGTCATCCTGGTAACAAGGGTTTTGACCTATATAAGCCACAGCTGTTTCAGTTCTGTCACTTCAGTGGAGTATTGATCTCAGAATGCAATAATATACATAGTTCATGGCCAAACAACACTTCATACACTTAATACTTAAAGGCATATGGATTCAGCTGCCATGTTTGTGTAAAACTGTCAAAACAATTTATTGACCTAAACATACATATTGTTATAAGTGGCATTTTGGGTATTCAAGCACAAATCAGCACAATGAGACCTTATGCATGTTTGTCCAACTTGGCCAAAAAAGGGTGCATGTAGTTCGGGTCGTTCGAGTGGTGCCGTTTAAATATGATATATATTGTCAACGTGGAAGTAAAAAATATATGTGGCTTATTTTAGGACATGACTGTGTTCACAGTGTTGTCTGGACCTCAAAGATGAATCCTTTGACCTACATGACCTAATGAGGTCCAGTACACCCATAATGGGATACAGGAGACATAAGACAAGAATTTGTCAAACGCTTGTCCATATGTTATGATTATTGATCAGGAACCTTCAACCAAGATGTTCACTGACTTTTGTTCAGCTTGGCATTTTTGACCTTTGATAATATGCGGTAGTCAATGAATGAATAAGTCAAAATTCCAGAAAAGGAGTTTAAATTACGAATATAATATGCAAATGCACAGTTATTGAGAACTGAATCAAATGGGACCATTCATTTTTTTATGTAGACTACATTATATAATTGTAAAAGGAATTTAAAGATTTTAAGAGATTTTAATACTGAAACACAACTAGGCCAATCTGAGAAAAAATGCACATCTCATCAGAGTCTCAGTGCATACATACACTTGGAAAACAGTATGGGGACACTCCTAATCAATGAATTCAGCTGTTTCATTCAGCTGTGTTCATCCACATGTGTGTAAAACCAAGACTGAAGCCATTGTAAAGAGTCATTCTCTCACTGAGCTCACTGAATTTGAGGCTCTGTAATATGATGTCTCCATTGTAATGATTCAGTTCATGAAAATCCTTCCATCCAAGATATTGTACAAAGTGTGTGTGTTTGTGTGATTGTGTGTGTGTGTGTGTGTGTGTGTGTGTTTGCCAGTCAGCCATAGATATTCAAATGTTTTTCCAGAGAACAGAGACAGTTTCAGATGGGAGAGTAAGCTCAAAATGGTGTGACGTCATTGCCCACAGTAGGGCGAACTGACGCTCTGAAAAATCCAGAACAGTCCTGAGTTTTGTGTAGGTTGTCTTGAATCCTGAACTGTTTTTCCTAAACAGTAACCAATTTAAACAGTAACCGGTGAGCTGTCTGTCTGCTGTAAGTGGTGATTCCTGCTTTTAGTTGTTTAAATCAGAGCAGATAATGAAGAATGGAGGTGGCACTGTGGCAGGAATTTAGGAACTTTGCATAATAGTCTCAATCATATCCTCAGTATATTTTAATGGTTTGAATATTATTCATATCAGATTATTAGAATTAGTGTCTGATTTCAATCTATTTTGTTCTGACATACTCAGCCAAACTCTCCTGTCCTAAATATCACACATTCATATGCCTTTGAAAATGCCAGCTGAACAATCAGTGAAAAAAGCTATACATTGATATGGATCTATTTATCGCACTCATTGTTGGTTTGCCTGTTATATTTGTCAATTGTTTGGAACTGATAGTCCAAAATTGTATTTTAATGTATAATTTTATGCGTGTAGGTGGGGTGGTGGGTATGGTGTCACTGGTCTTATTGGGTGGTCAGCACCCCTGAAGCTCTGTCTTAAAGTCTGCTGAATAAAGATTGAACACTACTGTGCTTCTGCAGCCTTCACACTGAGTGCTTCCATGCATACATTAATCTGTGCTGTAACACATTCTTACCATTGCTTACTGGTTTCCCTCAAGGCTTTCTTTAAGCTGTTTCGTGCTGATATCGGATAACAACTTTAATGATGTGTTCAGTTCCTCCTTTTTCATGAGAATATTGATTTATGGGTATAATTAACATATTTATCTTTTTGAAAACACATTTAATCTTTTATTTTCAGCTAATTACTGGACTTTTATCAGCAACAATAGAATTCCCAGCCAAGTTATCAAAAGGAAAGCAATTGATTTCCATATGCTATCATGCTGTCAATATTTTGGGAGGCTGGGAAAGGAATAGAAAAGGAGAGGGAGAGAAAAATGAGAGAAAGAAAGTGAGAAAAAAAAGACTAAAAGAGTAGAGGGGAGAGAGAAAAAGAGAGAGAGAGAGAGAGAGAGAGAGAGAGAGAGAGAGAGAGAGAGAGAGAGAGAGAGAGAGAGAGAGAAAGCTTCAGAGGATGCTGGGAAGTGATGTGTGCACATCTGTGAGTGTGTAAACATGAGATGAAGCATTAAAAGCAGAGGTGGTCACATCCATATGTGGGTCAGTTCTCCTCAGGTTACACACATCTTCAGAGTCATTATGCCCCTCCAGCTGTGCCATTTACACAGGTGAGATAAGTAAGCTGGAGCGATAACACTACATTGTGTGTGTGTGTGCGTGTGTGTGTGTGTGTGTGTGTGTGTGCATGTGTGGCACGTCAAGATAAGAGCTGGAAGAGAAGCTCTTGGCTGAGCAACCAAAGCGCAAAGATAGAACCAAACACAACTTCCACACAAGGGCATCAATCCAGGAAGAATTGCCCAGCCCCTAGAGGTTATTTGGACAACCCTCATTCAAAAGCGTATTGTTTGCCTCTCTGCTGGCTGCTGCAAGAATAGAGAGGAATACAACAGAACGGTGGCGTGATTTTCCCTGGAGACCTCTCCACTCTGGTCCAGCCTCTCTTCAAGCTGGAGCCACAAAACAAGCCCACTTACACCAATCTCCCAACTGATCGGGCTCTTCCTGATTCAATTGGGGCTTCGCATTTGTAGCACTCTGAATATAGAAAAGCAGCAGAAGAATGAGCTCAGCTGGGAAAGGCCAAACAATCAGAAAATGTAATCTCTCGAGCACCACAAAGAGGGAAATGTATGGGAGATCCACGCTCTCCTTCATGACCCCCTGGATCGACTCATTTCAATACCGGAAAACAGGCACCGCCAGATCCGCTGTGAATGTCGTTTCATTTGGTGGAAGACAAAAAAATAAAAAAAAGAATTAAATAAAATAACAGAAGCAGCCTCAGATCATTGCCACAGTGCATAAGTGACACAGCCATGGCCTGTAATGGCATAAAATATTTTGGCATTTCCACAGATTCTAGCTGGAGTAATGGATTTGCCATTTTCACAGCAGACCTCCACAGAGACGTTCCAGATTCTGAGAATCGTCATCATTATATCAACTTCTGCCTGAGCTCCACAGCGGCTCTCGACCTTTAAGAATACACTATACTTACCTTTTTCTTTCATAAACCTTCAATTTTATTTTTCTTTATTTGAGGTTCGGGTTATACTTTATATGAAGGCTACCAGCATAGCGACTTCATAACACATGCATAAGCACTGAATAATGTATATATAAAGCGAGGCTTTATAACTGTATGAGAATTTATAAAAAAATGAATAACCTCAAAGGATATTTTTATGGTTTTGGTTGAGTTGAATTATATTAATACAATAGAGGTCCACGTGCCCTTCCTCGAGGTGAGACAGTAGTCCATATTGGGCCAGAGATGGTACTTAATCAGTTAGTAATGATTTAGAATAAGTACAAATTAAGATTTACTCTGTGTGTTTGTAAACTACATTTGAAACAATGTTTTCATTAAAACATGCTATTTTTAAGATGCTGTTTGGACCATTATTCTCACATTTTCATTGTCAGAGAAACTAAAGGCAAAAATGAATTTTCAGAAAAAGCTGAATTTTTTCTCGTGGACTGTTATGCTTTCTAGTTATTATATAGGTGGGCCATGAGGTGGAAAAGGTTGAGACTCCTGCCAAACGTTGTGTTACTAAAGTGACAATGTGGCTGACTGAACAAACCATGAGCACAGCAATGTCTACTGTTTGATGTTTATGTTAAATAAGAGTACTGTCTTCTCAGATTAGCTTATTAGAGATCTGTGTGTGTCTAACCAGAAGTAGCAATCATGCAGGTCTGGGGAAGATTTCAATACAGTTCACAACACTGTCATCCCAAAAGTGTACCAAAATAGCTTTTATCTCATCCCATATTCTATTTATTTGGCCTTGGGGTGATGGGACAGCGTTGTTAGGAGCCCTGCCCTGTATGTGTCATTCACTCAAGTGACAATAGTTTAATGCACAAATCTCAGGACCATGGTCTGTCAATTAGTCAATTAGTGACCTTTGAAGGAAGGCATTGTTGTATTGGTATGGAATGTTGAATGTTGCAGTCCTCACTTGGCCCTGTAGTCCTTCAGAGAGATGAAAGGTATTCAGATGAGTAATCAAACGACTCTTGTGAAGCAGCTGTATGTGTGGTGATTAGTGGCAAATCTAAGTTTAAGCTTCTTTGTAAGATTTTTTCTTAATAGGAATCATGAAAACATATGTTAAAAAACATCTTATTTAGTTCATATTACATTCATTAAATGCAACCATCAATCAGTCTCATTATAACGTCTCGTTATTATTAAAAGAAAGTAGATTAAACTGCGGAACCATTAGACACTTATGAGTCTGAAGAGGAACATCAATAACTCAAATCAAACAAGTTCAGAGGAGCATATTCTCAAAAGGAGGGATGGACCACCTTCCTTCATTTGCTGTGTGTCCACTGATTGGCTCACAGATTTGTCAGATGTCACAGTTGGGAGCTTAGTAACCTCCTCTAAGTGTAGTGAGGTGCCCAGCAACACTGCATGACAGCTGATGTCAGGCAAGCATAAGCACAAACAACACCACCCAGCACCGAGTGATGTGATAGATGAGTGGTGCAGGCTCTTGGCACCAGCCTACTTGAGTTGTCCAAAATAAACAGTCCACACAGGCTGCTCTATTCAGTCACTGTGTGCCTTTGTGTCCCATTGTTCTATGCACTCTCCGTTTCACCGTCTCCACTCCCAGTCTGTAACTGGCCACGTTTTTCAGGGTATTCACTTCCACATTAAAATATTCATACATTCAGAAAGAGACTATTAAGCATTTGCATAGAAGCTATTTTCCGTGGCCTCTCTGCACCAATTAATCAATGTGACAAGGAATTAATGAGAGGCAATTAGCACTTTAACAAAATGTAGTGCACACACACAGACACACAGACACACACACACACACACACACACACACACACACACAGGTACAGAGAGAGAACACAAGTAAGTGTGTGGGAGAAGACAATGCAGGCCTAACTGAATAAAATGTATTTGCTAACAGAGTAAAGGTAAGCTTCAATAAACATGCATCTAAACCCAGCAACACACAGCAAGACAGCAAACTAAATCTGCATATGAATTAGACTAACAGCACTAGTTTGTGGTTCAGTAAATCAAATTAGAATTTGATTAGAATTCAGATGTACACATCAGAATTTGTACATTTGTGGGAATATTTTTGTCTACATTTTTAACATAATAATAAAATACCTTTAATAAAGCATAACTATTCCAACAATTTGACCCTTTAAACTGAGGTTCTGAAACAGAGAGTGAAAACGTTTGAACTGCGTAGGGAGCAGGGAGCACCAGTTTATCAGTGCATGGGAAGTTGAAGGTAAGTACACCCATCAGTCATGGTATCTTGGGGGTTAAACACCTGGAGCTCATCACAACTAAACTAAATGCAGCAACATCAACGGAGATCACATTATTAACATGAAAAAGAATCCAGCAGAATGCGTGGCTACTCAGGATACTGAGGCAAGGGGTTCTCTAAAACTACTGCAGTCTGTTTTGCCCATGACTATATATCATTACATTAGTTACTTTATTTTATAGTGGATTTTCTTCCTTCCATCCCTTCCATTCCTTCTTCCTTCCATCCCTGATGGTATTGGTCACAAATGAGTCCCCCCTTAAAATCACAGAAAGGCAGGACTGCCTGTTACCAAGAATCTGATGCTTTCTAGTTTGCCTGTCATCCTGTCAGCACATTTACATTTACATTTATGCCATGTAGTAGATGCCCTTATCCAGAGCAACATACTTAGCAATGTGCTTAGCTTTAGCTTTAGCACAACAAATACCGAAATAGTCTCTGTCTGAGCTATGATACCATCTCAATCAAACTATTGTTGTCAGTGTTTGTTAAGACTTTGCAAGACATTTCTATATAACATTTCTCTTACCCAGAACCTTTTTTTAATCTAACAGAAAGTGGGATCGATACAGTAAATACTGCAACTGACCTTCAGTAACACGCTAACCTTTAGTAAACTTCAAACAGTATTAGTGAGCTGAGGGAGTTCTCTGTGTTTGGAAACTTTCCCTCAGCTGAAATGGTTTGGCAGTCTTTTTGAGTCTATAGGCCAGCATCCTATGCAGTTTAGGGAGATGGGAGGTTATTTTTCTTTATATAAGTTTAAAGAAAGTATTTTGAGAAAAGGTGGGCAAATGCTTGCCTCACTTGTTTCTGGTGACCAGAACCTGGTGCAATTTTTCTAGTGTACTCTAGCGGAGTATTATTGTGTGTTACACTGGTATAAGTGGATCAGACACAGCAGTGCTGGTGGAGTTTTTAATCACTGTGTCCACTCACTGTCCACTTTATTAATCACTCCTACCTAGTTGCTCCACCTTGTAGATGTAAAGTCAGAGAAAGAAGCTCATCTGTTTCTGCACAGTTTGTGTTGGTCATCCTCTAGTCCTTCGTCTGTGGTCACAGGATGCTGCACACAGGACACTGTTAGCTGGATATTGCTGGTTTGTGGTGCACATCACTCAGTAACACACCACCACAATGCTCTGCTCTGTGGTGGTCATGTGGGTCCTCTCCATTGAAGAACAGGATGAATGGAGGTTTAGAAAGTATGCACATCTTTCCAATGTCTGATATCCTGTTACCTTATTTTGGGACATTATTAAAACAGGGTTGTCCAGATAGTCTATCTCCAGGTATTATGTTCTGTGCTAATGCATATTAGACATACTGCACTCTACTATAACACTTCGGAAGGAGTTAAAAAAGTGATAACTTGTAGTCAATTTCTGCATTAACTCAAAATAAAGTGATGCACATCTGCTGCAGGATTACTGTGTAGGCTGAATTTAATCACAGCAGCAATACCAATATAATAAAGTTCCCCCTGCAGGCAAACCTCTACAGTATCACACATTAGAATTAATTCCAGCTCCATTAACGCTAACACAGCATCCATACGCTCCCTCTCCAAGGGGAAGTCCAATCATACACACACTGCTCAGCTTGTGCTCTCCGAATGAATAATGTATTGGTGCAACTGGGACATATATCATAGCAGGCTAACATGTCTAACATGTATGTAGAAGTAATGGGCCCTTCAGAGAGGCCCAGCCATGGATGGCACAGGTTATGACAAACTGCATCAACACAGCATTTATTAACGAGAGCTCACAACACCTCACAGCTCACAGCCTTCACCCAAGTATCAATTCACATCATTACTGTGTTCGTTCTTCCTCTTGTCAGAGCTGCAACTAACCATTCATTTTAATAAGGGTTGAATCTAACAGCTGTTATTTGATGAATCAGCCAAACCATGATGCCTTCTGGAGTTGTCTCTCAGTTTACTCAGTCACAGTTGTTACAAAGTTCAGTTACTTTTGGGAAGGTTTTCAGGAATTCAATACAAGCTAATAATACGCTTAAATACAATTAAATGGAGGATGCTGTATGCCGTGTTTGGGAAAGAAGGGTAAGGCCTGGTACATTCCCACCATAGCCATTACTTCCTCTTTTGGGCAGTTGGACAACAAAGATCATTGACACGTGTACAGAATGACAGCAATTTTTGTTAAAGATTTTATATTTTGGCAGGATAAAGTTCAGATAATGTACAACTGATCCAGTCATGAAGATATGATCAACAGACAACAGACAAATCCGTATGGTCAGGTGGATGGATCAGAGCATCTCCAAAAAAAGGCTTCTCCAAGGTCTTCGTGCAAGCAGTGGTGAGTGCCTCGTGATAGTAGTCTGAGAAGAGACAAACCATAACCATAACCTCACCGCTTGAGGCTCTCTGGTTTGAAGTTAGACTATGTGCTGTGCTATAAATAGTTCCAAAGCTAACATTACCCATTGTGTTTGCCTCATAACCTCTCTGGGTAAGGGTGCTACCCCTTTACAGAAACAGTAAGAGCAGACATGTGGATGTTTAAGTGTCATTTAGCTGTCTGAGTCACAGACTCGGCTCTTCTTCTTATTATTATTACTGTAGTTCTAATCTGCATCAATCATCTGCAAGGACCAAGGAGGTTTGAATGTGTGAAGTACATCTATATCACCTGTTCAATGCTGAGGTGCTTATCAGTGTTAGACTGTGTGTGTGTGTGGGGGGGTATGTTTGATTGGACAGTGTGGACAGTGTGTTGAGGACAATGGAATCGGTTTGTAGCAGAGCAGAGCTGTGGGCTGTGGGCTGTGGGGGTCATCTTTGGAGGGAGCCTAATGGGAGTCTAATTTAGGGTTTTGCTTTTCTACAGTCATTAGTGAACCCCTCTGCTCTGTCAGGAGTGTGCCACTGTGTCCCCTTAATGACTGTAATGAAGGGTTATTCTACTATGCTCCAGAGAACATGGGAGAGAAGGATAGAGTGAGAGTGAGAGAGGTGGCACAGAAGAGGAATGATGATCAACAAAGGAACAATATAATCAGACAAACACTAAGTGATGAGACGGATGTAAACAGGGACTCCAGCAGCACAGTGGACATTATTGTATTGGAGTTTGGTCCAGCTGCACCGTCTGAATGGGTAATGGATGCAGTGTCTGGGGCCACCTCCCACGCTCATATGAACACATTAATCTCCCATCAAATATTACTATAACAAACAGAGGCTCTACAAACAATAGTCAGCGTGCACAACACACACACACACACACACACACACACACACACACACACACACACACACACACACAAAGCAATCTGTCTAAATTAGGCCCAACAGAGGAGCACATTAGCAAGGCGGCACATTATGCTTTGAATATGAGTTCAGGGGGAGGTCAGTATATCTGACATCTTGGAGGATATAAGATAAGTATCTGGGATCAGCTGCCTGAGCCCATGTCATGCCATTCACTGAAATATTAAAGCCAACTGATCCTAGATCAGCACTTGCACTGAAAGAAACTGAATACGGAAGACCCCATGGCTCAAAGCTGCTGATAAATTATTAGGAGGTATGGTCACAGGGCATGAGAGGAAGTCCTACTAAACACAAATTACATCAAGGAAAGGTGCTTTAGGTGTTAATGATGGCAGTCTGTTGAGTCCATAAAGACAAAAACACTTCAGTGGAATCGTGATGTTGACCAACAATGAAGACCTCTTCTGAGACATGTGGAGGCCTTTTATCACATCACATTTATGAAGATGATGCTTTAGAAAATCAAGAGTAATCAAATGCCACATGTCTTAATAGCATTGCACTCTATAAATAATACGAGTCAAAATAACAGGGGTGGAAAAAGTACAGAGAAACTGTATTAAATGCCAAATGGATACAAGGTTGTTTTTTTAAAGTCTCATTATCACATCTCAAATATCCTGCTGAAAAATCTGTAGATCAGATCTAGACCAGCTTTGTCTGGTAGCTGGTTTTGGATGGTCTAAGTTGGCCTGATGATCCTACACTGATCCTTTACATGCCCTATACTGGTGAGCAAGCTGATTAAGCAGCTTAGCTTGACCAGCATAGTGTATGTTTTCATTTGAGTTTGATGGTTTAGCTGGTCTATCAACATGGTAACCTGGTTGACCAGGTTGGTCATGCTGGTCATACTAGTCAACTAGCTTTGTCATGCTGATCAATTGGCATGTCAGCTAAACCATCAAACTCAAACAAAAACATTGGTCAAGTAAAATAATACATCCTGCACTTAATCATTGGGGTTTATAGGGCCCACCCATTTCCCCATGCCCATATTCTAACCACAATCTATCTAACAAGCTCTTCACAGGGGTCGTCATGTAGGCACCTCCCTTCCTCTGTGTTTCACTGAATTAATCCTAAGACACCTCCAGAAAGCTCAGCAGTGAGCTCTGGCGACCCAGACCCACTTGCCTCCAAGCTCACCTCACAGACCTATCACTTAACCAACTTCAACTGTAGAACCACTTTGGCCTCCCTGGTGAATAAGGCTGTACAAAGCCCCACTGGCACTGTTAATATATTATTCCACCAGTTTCCAGTGTAGATTGCATGCACAACCGCAACACCACCAAATTCAACATACTTCTCATCCCCACCTTCACTCTTTCTTGTCCACAATCACTGACTAGATCTTTCAGCCACTTCTGAAAGTTCCTTCACAGTCGCTTTAATAGTAAACAGCCTCTAAATCCAAATGTAACCAGAAAAGTTGTGACAGACTTTGCTACAAAACCCCTAACACCTATATCTACTAGTCTAATATATGCCTGCCACTAACACTCTCTCACTTCTGCCACTAGATCTTTATACTTCAGCTTCTTCCTTTCGTAAACTCCACCAACCTCTTCTTCAAAAGGAACTGTTAACTCTATAAAATAGACCGTCCATTTGCTCTCCGTTTAGCAGCTTGAGCTGACCAGGCAAAGGTTTTTTTTCAGCAGAATTTAATAGTGTAGCCTTTCAAACAGTGAGACCATGGTCAAGAACACAGCGATATCTCAGGTAAATCCATTTTTAGCCATCAAAACACAGGTTAACTCTTAGAACCTGAGATCCACACTTTACAGGCAGCTACATGCCATTTTTTAAGCTTCATATCTCAGGATCAGAGTAACCTACAGACATGATACACATATCATAACAATGTGAGGGGGCACAGAAAGCACTGCTCTACCAGAAACTGAACTTACATTCATCACCTGGTTGAAAAAGTGGTCACGAAGGTCAACATACCCTATACTGGTTTAAAAAAAGCTTATTAACAACCACAGCATACATTTTCATTGAAGTTGGATAAAAACCAATATTGCAATATTAATATAATTAAGTGCTCCCTGCAGGCAAATGTCTACAGTATCTTGCTGTATTCCTGCCCACAAATGTCTGTGGCATCACCAGGTATGCCTTGTGATAAATATCAAAGGAATTTGGGCGAGGTGGTCAAGAGGTACCTTGCTTGGATATTGGGATACCTCAAGGATGATACACATCCACATCTAATTTGAAGTTATTCAGTCCTTGCCTTTACTGTACACACAGAACAAAAAAAAATATTTACACAACAAATACGTACACTTTTATATTAGAGTAGGCTGAGTTAAAAGGAGTGGAATTTTAGCTACCACAGATTAAAAGGCCTTTTACACATGCATTTCTGAACAAGCTGAGAAAATTTGAAAAAAGCTGGACTGTGGCAGTACAGTAATATTACAGGACTGCACATGAATAAGAGTCATGTTAGTATGTCAAGGGTGACACTGACAAAGCTATTCTAGAAAATGGAGTAACAACATGATTTTGAAGCTATAATTGAAATGTAAAAATGTTGTTTTATTATAATAATTCAGGGAAAATCGTCTGTTTCTCAACAGAACATAAAATGTAAATATATGGTAAATATATTGTCTTTCATCTGAATTTTAATTCAGATCTTTTTGTATGGCTCCCAGTCATCTGACCTTTTTTGTGGTTGTAGACAGCTCACAAGGTACTGAGATTTAATGCATGTGACAGTGGCTCTTTGGCCCTGCACAGGCACTCAGCATGCCTCTAATGTGCCACTACAGGTGGACACCATAACTGTGCCCAGCGCTCTGCCAAGCCAATCCAGACATCTGGTTCTCATCACATTCGAGCTCATGATCTGATTAACCTGGCAGCTTAAAAGCACCAACACACATTCTAATGTGTATGCTTACCAGTGCTGAACCCAGTCGAGCCAGTGAACATTTTTATGTGTGAGAAATGCATTTACATCACGTTACACCTTTAATAAGAAGCTCTCAATCTTCAGCCAAACATTTTTCCTCATAGAATGTGACTGTCATTGCCCACTCTGCCTTTATCACACTGACTAGGATTATTATTCATGATGGGTGAGGGATTCAGCTCACTGACATAGAAGAGACAAAAAAAGAAAACACACCTTCACACCTCGGTACACACCAACACAAGACACATACACTCACCCCAAAGATCACACACACATTTGTATTGCTATCTAAGGTTTTACTACAGTCTCTGCTACTAGAGATCTATACAATATTAAAAAGTAATTATTTGAATAGTGAAACCATTTTTGGTGCTACATTCTTTTGTAAAAAAGATTGGAGGTATGCTTGTTATCATTACCCTGTTAGAGATGTCATCGTCTTTTCAGCTTCAGCATTTTAACAGTCGATCTGGAGTGTGCATGGAGGACGTGTTGCTATATTGTGGAACCCATTCTACCTATGCAGCATTGCCAAGGTCACTTGCTGCAAAACAACCCCAAAGCATGATAGATCCACCACCAAGCTGCACAGTTGGCAAGGTTTTCTTTTCATGAAATGTTTTCAGTTCCTATTTTTCCTGTTTTGAGGATTGAGTTCTATTTGAACTTTGTCACTCCGCAGCACTTGTTTCCAAAACTCATCTTGCTTCTTTGCATTCTATATGATCTAAGATTTTGAGAATGTCACAAAGATTCTTTGCCACACGTCATACAGATGATTTTCACAAATGCACAAATATATCAATAAGTAACTCAATAAAAATTCAAAAGACCAACTGAGACAAATTGGTTTGTGTTGAGACATTAGTAAGCTGTGGTCACTTGAATGTGCTGAGAAGAAATTTAAATTATAGTTAATATATAATAATGGTTTCTGTCCTGTCTGAGCCAATGTGGAGGAAGCTCTGATTGTTGTGGTTTCAAAATGGGAGATATTATCTGATTTTGTGTGGATTACAAATTACAGCATAAGTGAGAGGGGGCATGGTGCACAGTCAGTTGGGAGATGACCTTGGGCAATGACCTTTTCTTCATTTTTGCTGCTGCTGATTTTATACTACTGTCATTGCAATGCTGTAGTTCTGGCCCCACTTGCAGCTACACCCATATGCTGTCTGGAGAAGGACTTTTTTTCACACATTACTAAAGATCTAGTGTGACTGCAACTTAATGTAGAGAAACCAAGATTGAATTGCAGTGTAATTTAGCTCCATTAAACCCATAGTCAGTCAATCAGCTCTAGCAATAAGATACATTAAGATGTATGACTTTTTGCATTATGCGTAACTAGCCAATCAGATGCTACCATGACATGATTTCTGTGGTTCCTTCATATTACTGTGGAAATTAAGATTCTGCTACAGGAGCAGCAACACACAACAAAGAGAGTAAAGGTCTTGTGTTCCAGGAAAAAAGGTCTGCTTTACAGTCTGACCCAAGCTGGTGACTCACAGCTCCTCTTTGGTTACAGTGAGGTGATACCAGTTGTAGGCCACAGATGGTCTGCCTGTTACTCAATACTCAACTGAGCAGCACAGGGGGGAGTCTGAGGGCCGTTAATGACTTTGCACACATACACTTGGTTAAGTGAGGAAACCAACAGTGGTGGCTATTTAAATTAAAGCACATTTCAGACCCATGGACCAAGAGCTCTCCTGGAGACCATGCTTTATCTGTGTATTTAATTTCCAATCAAAAGGTAATTAATGTCAACCTGAAATCAAAATCTAGGTCTATCAATCATGTCTATAAATAATTAATAATTCTCCCATTCTACTACGTTATCTTTCTTTCAAAGTCAAGGCCACTTTGGTCTTCCGTGAAGTTTTTTTTGGAGATACGTGTTTTTCAGTGGACAGTGACGATACGTACAGCTGGGTGGAGCATAAATGAATCTTTTTTATTCATTTATTTGAGGTCAACTTTTTATGAATTCCAGTACACCAACTTTCTTTTTTGAGAGAGAAGTTAAATTTAAGACCCACTTTCTAAAAGAAATTCAAACCCAGTCTCTTGAAATAAATGGAAGTTGTAATAAAGGTAAAGATTGAATATAAATTTACTTATTAGAATCATGCTACACAGCTAGGGGAGTGTATTGTTATGCGTCTTGTCAAAAGATTTTTTCTGTTGCAGTGTGTTTTGCTTACCCAGCCAGGAAATCAAACTCTACTACTGACACTGGCAGGGCGGTGGTGTTATCTTACTCCAGTGCGTGTCATCTGTGGGTCCTGGGGGCGCTATACCCTGTACATTTTAATGCTTTTCCTGTTACCAACACACAACACAACTTATCAGCTCATTACCAAACCAATAATTAGTCAGAGTTGCAGTTGTTGTATTAAAGCAGGGAAAGCACTAAAATGTGTAGGTCAGGGTGCATCCAACACTAGGGTTGAGAAACAAATGTTTTACACCAACCAAGTTTGCTATTATATTTAGTTGTTGAGGCTTCTGTCACTTTCAGCTATTTTCATATACTGGGACATAAATAACTATACTTTGTAATTGAATGCTAGAGTGTGAGTATGTTGCTACATAGAGCGATTGCAATGTACCTTGCAATATACAGCTGAAAATCCAGTTCAAGCCAATGGTCAAGATCATTGATAAGTAGGTAATTTTTATGAAAACATACACTCTTCTGGTAAACTAGCTGGTCTAGTGTGATTTGGTTGGTCATGCTGCTTGACCAGCTTGGTCATGTCGGTTGCCTACATTAGCCTTTTGTGGTCAGACCACAAATGGATAAAGGCCAGTATTGCATTAACAATTAACAAATGATCTATTGTTCAGTCCTACACAACACCTGTTCATAATTACACACAGATTCTCCTTTTACACCACACACACACACACACACACACACACACACACACACACACACACACACACACACACACACACACACACACAGCCATTCACCATTTTCTTAACGCATGCTGCATTTAGAATGAATGATAGATGAGGTCAGTGTGGTGTGGGTCATTATCAGACACACACAGACTCGGAGGATGCAGCATGGCTGAGCCAGGGTCTGTCAGTGGTCAGACAGGTTGTCACTCACCCAGGGGGCCACGGCCAGCCAAGGGGAACAGACAAGAGTACTGACCCCTCAGTCTGCCCCCAGTAGCTCACTAGGACTCCATTGTTCATAATAAATAAACATACAAGCCCAAGGTGACACACCGTACAGCACTCTGTCTGTCAATGCCATATACTATACTGCATATGTTATACATCATGCTGTCAGATAGGGATAATGTGTGTCCATTTGCATACCTCTTATGTTTCACTGTATGTGTCTTTATTCATGCTTATGCTGTCAAAACCCCATTAGAGTCAGTTTGCAAATGGAAGGATAACCCAGGGTGACACAAAGGTGCAGGCTATTGTGCTTCTTTGGAAGACTTTTTGAATATATCCAGTCAGACACTAGTGCACTGTACAAAGCACAGTGTAAGAGGAAAGGAGATCATTTTAAAAGCACAATGCTGTTCAGACCATACTGAGATGGTCATTTAATGCACAGAGTATGGTTGCATTCAGCAGAAGCCTCTCTTTAGCTCAGTTCACTCAGCAGTGCCATTTTCATTCTGGCACATGTGACACATGTGTGTGTGTGTGTGTGTGTGTTTGAAAGAGAGAGACTGCATATGTGTTCACAGTGTTCCCAGAGCTGAGGACAGACATATCAGGACCTGCCACATTTCCCAGTGACACTGTCCGTACAAGAAACTCTATCTATCTATCTATGTGTCTTTCTCACATATGAGTGAACACACACTCCATCCCAACCCTTCACAGTCACTATTGTTTCAGAGTCTCCCCCCTTTCACCAGTCTTTCATCCATAAACTATCAGTGATAAAAGAAGATGCTGTCATTTCCAGCACTGAAACAAGGCCAGCAGTTTCCCACTGAAACCAAACTTGCTTATTCAGGAAACTGCAAAGTTAGTTGGATCCGACATTGAATTTTTCACACTCTGACAAAAAAATGATGCACCAAGAAGGAGTTGCTGTACTCAAAAATCGAAAACAGGGCAATTGAAAGGAGACTCTACTATCCGGTTGGGCTGCCTCTAGCCTGGATACAAGAGAAATGTTTGGGCATGGAGGCATACAGGTTCCATATGCCATCCTACACACTCATAGGTTGCCGAAGCTGGCATCTCAGCTGGTGCCATAAATGCTTGATTTGCAAAAAATCTGGTCACCATGCAGGCCAAGGAAGTATTTCAAATCTGGCCTTTCTGTGTGTGTGGACAAGCATTATTCATTCATTCATTCATTTTCCAAACCGCTTATTCCTGAATAGGGTCACAGGTGAGCCGGTGCCCAGCCGGCAACTCTGAGCGTAAGGGCGGGAAACAACCCTTGACAGGGCGCTAATCCATCGTAGGGCACACACATGCACACACACACATTCACACACCAAGGGCCACTTTAGAGTCACCAATTCACCTATCATGCATGTCTTTGGACTGTGGGGAAAACCGGAGTACCCGGAGGAAACCCACGCGAACACGGGGAGAACATGCAAACTCCACACAGAAACTTCCCAGGTCGCCCCACCCGGGGATCGAACCCTTCTTGCTGTGAGGCAACAGCACTATCCACTGCGCCACCATGCCGCCCTGGACAAGCATTATTCTGCTGAAAAATTCCAGAAGAAAGATGAGAACTTTTGCCTCCCATTAAAGGTGACGTGTGACTAATAGGGGTGACTGACTGTTGTATGCGATGGCTCCCCTGATTATCAAACCAACAGTTTGGTACACTCCACAGCCAGGGCAGGATCGAAGCCCTCCATACTCCAAACAGTCTGTTCCAAACAGAACCTAGAATAGTTGCTAAAGACAATATTCAGTAGCAGTCCAGATTTCTCATTCACAAAACCACTGCAAATGAAGATGGTGGCTGGTTGTTAATGGCAGGACCAGCCTTCTCGTATAAGTCCAGTGATTTGCTTAAACTCTGTTAAGTGGGCACAATGTCTTCACATGCATCATAGAAAAATATCTAGCATCGACAATCTCTTACCTAAAGGTACATTACCAAAAGGTAGTCTCTCAGAGCCTTTAAATCTTGCCTGGCCTGGGCTTCCAGGGCTATTTTAGAAATTCTGTGTGTGTGTTTGTCAATAAGTGGACTTTTTAATGGTAGATCAATTTTGAGTGCGATACATCACCATGGAATTATTCAGGATTTCCTATCATAAACAGTTCTTATACCAATCACATCCTGCCCTATAAGAGGTCTGGAACCTTGCATTTATTTAGTGGTCATTTTTTGTCAGCAGTCAATCTACAGCATATATATTGGTTTTCAGCAGAGGAAACCAAGTACACACTCTTAAATAAGGTGCTAAAATACTTCTTTGAGCAATGCCCACTTTGTGTCCCATAATGAGCCGTGTCTGTAATAGAGATGTGTGAGAAAATATTTAAAGGTTTTTCACACTCTGTGTCCATTTTATCATCTCTACTTTCCATACAGGAGAACTTTGTAGTCCTATAATTACAGATTGTAGTCCATATGTTTAGGTACTGTCTTAGCTTCCTTTATCCTGTTCTTCAATGATCATGACACCACAGGACCACCACAGAGCAGGTATTACGTGTGTGGTAGGTCATTCTCAGCACTGCAGTGACACTGATATGGTGGTGGTGGTGTTTTAGTGGAGTTTAAAACCCCTCAGTGTCACTGTTTGACTGAGAATAGTCCACCAACCAGAATATCCAACCAACGGTGTCCTGTGGGCAGCATCATGTGACCGCTGATGAAGTACTAGAGGATGACCAACACAATCTGTGCAGAAACAGATGAGCTTCTGTAACTGAGTTTACATCTACAAGGTAAATTAAATATACAGAAATATCTAATAGAGTGAGCATTGTGTGGACATAGTGTTTAAAAACTCCAGCAGCAATACTGTCTACTCCACTCATACCAGCGCAACACACACTAACACACCACCACGATATCAGTGTCAGTGCGGGGCTGACAGTGACCCACCACCCACATAATGCCTTTTCTTTGGTGGTTCTATGAGGTCCCTAAAGGAGATTAACAAAGTATACAGAGAAGGACGAAGCATTAATGATATGGTTGATCGGTTTCTTGTACAATAATTTTTGCTGAACTTAATACCAGCAATTATTAGAGCACACATTAATGTGTAAAATGTCAACTTTGTTCAAAAACAACCATTTAATTTTGACTTTTTATTTGTTTGCAGTATTCAAAAAATGCCATATTTCAATGTCTGAATATTTTAATAAATAGTTTATTTTGCTCTTTGAAAGGTTGTAATTGCATTATTGTATTATTATTTTATCAGTGGAATAAAACGGTCTTAAAATGGCAATTATATCATTCATTGCAATTATTTCTGGGACCGTATATTTTGTGACATGCCTGATCATGAGGACAACTCTGACAATTTACTGTATATAATAGGATGGAATTAACATGTTGCTGGTGTCCTTTTCAATGTGACATAAACATGAGTCTGGGAAGTGCAAAAAAGAGGTGGTAAAAATAATCCAAACACATTCATTTGCATGTTGTCTAGAGATTAAAGCTGTATAGACAGAAGGATTCCTGCTTTTAGTGGTTCACACATTGAGGATGGAGGTGTAAGCTTGAAATATTATTAAATAGACAGGCACATTAGAAATGAGTTCAGCATTCCGAACCACTGCATTTCTTTTCTGTTTATCAGGAAGCTACAGCTAGACTGTTTGCACCTCACATCAACATGTACTTTATGATGATATCGCAAAAACAGGGGATGTTTTTTAGAGTAGACTCTTTAAAATAAATAGAAATTAAATCATCGCTATCATTCAGCCTTCAAACCCACACCACTAAAGGTGCAAACTAATCTGCTTTGCACTCTTGCGTGTCATTCTTCAGTAATATTAAAATCAATATCATTTTCATCCAACCTCTTGGTTTATTTTAACCTTTCACAGAACTTAAAACACAGTGCTCAGTCCATTCATTTCTCTCTGGGATAATCTTCTCCTCCCTGTAAAAGCTGAAAATGTCATATTTTATGGTCTCCCATCCTTTCTCACATTCAGTGCTAGGAACTATTTCCTCTCTTGGCTCAGAGCCAGTGGAGGTGTTACCCATGTGTCTTCTACCCATATGGGCCCGTTAATCAGGTGATAATCACAATGGCACACTTCAGCATGCTGCCACACTGCTAAAAAAAAAAACAAAAAAAAAAAACATGTCCCACAGAGTGTCATTATACTCAGAGTAGTCAGTCTGCACATTTATCATGACTAGTTTTAGCATTTCTTTTTGTGCAGCATTCACAAGTTCATAAGACCATTTTAAGGTTTTAATACATTTTAAAAAGCAATCTGTGCAGCAATTGACTGAGAATTCTAAAAGGAAATGTGGGGAATGTGATAAAACTGCATCATTTTTGTAGATTATTGTGAGAATTTGTACAGATTTGAAGATATATCAGACGATATATCAGACAAAATCAGTGAGTGGCCTTTTAAAGCTGACTGTGTTTAAACTGTAAGGGTGTTTTCAAACCAGCAATTTTTGGTCCAGTAAAACCGTTTTCACTCTTTGTTCAGTTTGTTTGGGCAAGTGTGGAAACAGTAATCATACTCAGATACAGACCTAAACAAATAGAGTGCAAAACACTCTACAGGAGGTGGTAATGGTCCAGCCCCAAACCATCTCTGGAATGACTCATTTGCATGTGCTTACGCAACCTTCTTTCTGTCTTTACTTTCTTGCTCCCATCAAAGACAAGTCTGACGAATCAGTGGAGAGGACATTCTCATGTGGTTCTTTATGATGTATACCACCTGGGAAAATACTTAAAGTCATTAAATAATTTGGACCAAAGCAAATCAACTACAGGGTTATTTAACTTTTGATGTCAACGCATTGCTTAAGTGGTGAAACCTTAAAAATGGAATATCTGTTATATCAAACTTTTGAGTAATGTTGTAATATGCTGTTCAACACACTCTCTTCTGGAAGCTCAGCTTTAGCTTCAGAGCTGATTGTGGCAGGGTTTTAGCTATTCTTGATCTAAGAGAGCATTGTTAACAAAGATCCTATAGCTCAGATTACGGGGTTAAAACAGTGGTGTCAAGTCTTATCCATGAAAGGCAAGTGTGGCTGCAGGCGCTCACATGATTAATTGTTTCAACACTGACACCAAATTATTAAAGGAGTGGGATCAGGTGTGCGCGGGCTTGTTTGGAGTAAACCCTGTACCCACAATGGAAGATAAGATTGAACACCCCTCTTTAAAACGTTCTAACTGGCTTGGTTCTCCTGCGAAATTCATCAAAATGCAAAAGGAAATCTGTATCTGGACATTAGAGCTAATTGTGTTAGATCTGAGCTCTCCAGGTTGGAATCTCCAGAATCATGACTGAGGAACCCTCATCTATATCACTGCACCAAAGGCTTCATTTAAGACATTTTAGATACACATGGCAACAACAAATTCATTATCAGTAGGTCTGATGCGGTCAGTCTTAAAAAGCTTGACAGTGACTGTCGAGAAGCAATAGCTCAACTATAGCTTTCAGATTTCATTTAGTACTGACTTTAAATGAATAGCATTTTTTGCATTTGCTGAATAATAAGTTTTGATGCATGTTTTTAAACACAACATACCAGGAATGCCATAATCAGCCTCGATCTTCTCAGTAAATGGGACAACTCACAGAGGACTTGTGCAGGTAATGAAGGACTACTCTGCAGCTCAGCTTCACTTCATAATTACCAATCAGGTTTCAAAGTGCTCAGGAGCCTTGTGCTAATTACACACATGCGTGCATCTAGAGGGGACAGCTGGGTCATTTTCTTTTCCATCTGATTTGACACAGCATTTTGTATCTTCTCAGCTCAAAGTAGAACAAAGGAGGGAGTGGGCATGATTCTGAGAGGAACAAAACACCATTACGTCACAAGGGACCAAGTTCAAGAAACACATAATGGGCTAACTATGATGGAAAGCCACAAATACATGATGTATGATCAGAACGGGAGTGTCTTACATGCATGAGTGCATTTTACCATGCCTTTCCTTCTCCTTATTACTACTCAATGCATGACCCATGCATATTTTGGTGTACACTGAGCATCTGAGAAGCTAAGAGTGAGTGGTGGAATTTTCTTTGCAGGTAGTTACATGCTGTTTTCTAGGCTTCATGAACCAGGGTCAGAATAATCTACAGAAATGATGCACAGATCATAACAAACTACAGGACAACATTAGAGTGTGATGAACTGTCAGTGAATAATCCAGCTCATAAACCAACTAAAATTTACTCGTTTCCAACTAAATTAAATCCCAGTTGAAAGGAGTGCAAGGCTCAGCCTGCACACAGACTCTGACTGACCAGTGAGAGTGGGTGGGGCTAATCACTGATCACAGAGATTGGGTTATAGGGTAAAATGAGAATGGAGAGGCTGTTTGCTGTTCTACACAATGTAGATGTTTCAGAATAAAAGTCCTGAGAAGGAATCATACTAATACTGATATTTTTACTTCTACTGTCAAGTATATATATATATATATAATATTATATTTAATATATTTAATGTATAATATATATTACAAGCTCTACTCCATTGCTCTCTTCTCGACGATGCCTTAATCTTTAGAATCTTAGCCCAAAACAGCATGTAACCGCCCGCAATGTGCAGATCTCGGGTTGTAGTAATGGGGTGCAGCCTCAGTGACACGCTTTGGACTCTTTTAAGAACAAATCCATACTTCATTTTCTTAGTGTGTAATACAGTACCACACTGGAATTCAGTGAGCTCTATGGAGTGACCTGTTCATTCATTAATATTTGTAAGGGTAGCCTGTAAGGGTAGACTACAAACTTGGTTTTACACACCAGGCAATGAATGTGGTCTCCCAATACTTTTGTCCATATAGTGTTTTCTAAAGTTAGCATGCCTAATTAATTGGTCGGGTGGTGTAGAGTATTTGTGGGAGAGAATGGGATAGAGACATAGAGAGACAATATAAGGCACGGTGAAGATCTGCTGTACAGCGTTTGATAAGCAAGCAGATAGAAAGGTCAAGCCCCACACTCTGTGGGATGAGAAAGCAGAGGAATGGAAAAGGTCAGTTGATTATTCTATACAATAGACTTTCAAAGCTGTCAAAGAGTTGGCAAGTCAAACAGCAGTGTAAAGCACAACCAAACTCCAGTCTGAAAACACAGCGCTAAAATATACAGGCTTGTTCCAATGACACACACTGTTATCACCCTGTTCTATTGTTAATAACTCTACAATTATATAGATATTTCTATCAATATGGGGATATAAACAGAGCAAGAAATGGCTGAGGTGATATAGAGATATTTATATCTATATCAGTGGATAAATAGAATGAGATATGGACTAGGTGGTATATCAACATTTATATCTATATTAGGGTATATACAGATCAGGATATGGGCTGAGATGGTATATCAATATTTATATTTATATCAGGATATAAACAGAGCGGGATATGGGCTGAGGCTCTATATCAATTTTCATATCTATACTGAGATATAAATAGAGCACAATATGGGCTGAGCAATATTGTTTATATTGAGTTTTACATTTAAAAAAAAACTTTTTTCTGATCCCTCTGATCCCTTTTCTGCCCCCCTACTGTCAGCTACTCCTCTACTCTGCTCCCTTCCACTCACATTCTCACAGACACACAATGGAGGGGGCATAAGACAGAACTCTGGCTTGAAGAACTCTGGCTACACAGCTTACTGTGTATACAGAAGAAACGGAGATTAATTCATGTTGTGTATCGTATATTGTATATCACCATTGAGCTGTAATATATTGGAATATTTTTGTCCATATCACTCAACCCTTTCCTAAACTTGAATCAAATCAGATTGTCAGGGAACTCACAAAGGCACACTCTGTTTTGATTCCTGATGCACATTAACTAAACATTTGATTCAGTCTAGCTTGAGTGGTATTAGATAGCTCTCAGAAGTTACTGTAGAAGAGCTGAGACCCTGTTAAAGGTCATTCACATCCTCCCAGTTCATGGACAAGTGGAGAAGAGGAAAGATCAACTCAGCAGCTCAACTGTAACATTCCTGAAAGGGGTTTTCCAACCTTATCTGCTGCTTCAGTACAGTACAGTTGACACAGATATTCATTTCATGCACATCCTTGTACTGCGTCAAAGAAGAGAAAGTCTATTAACTTAGAATACAGTTGCTGGAGCACCTTCCTGTTGGTTTCTATTATACAGTAGGATGTTCTGTTTTTTTTCTAAGGACAAGGAAACATATACAAAAATACGTGTATGATAATTAACTACATTCTGCCCATATATCAAACAGGGGTTAAGCGTAGTAACGCTAGAAATATTCATCTAAAACACAGCAATATTTACTAGTGGAGAAAGCCCCAGAGAGAAGGAGGGGTTTTTACCACCAGTCAAAGAAGTTCTAGCCCCATTAGAGCAGAGCAATAATTTGTTTAAAACAAGATTCCCATGACAGAAGAACACACACACTCATGTAGATGTTCCCAGTGCTGTCTCAGCCTCTTTCAGAGAGCCACCCCCTCTAAGGCGTGTGCTATCTGTCAGGCTTATCATCCCAGCCAAGATCAATCAAAACAACATGTTCTTTTCTCTCTGTCTTCCCTTCCTTTTCTTCTTCTCCTGCCCCCATCATGTTCATGGCTGAAGAGAATAAGTCAAGTCAGTCAGCTGCTTAGGGACAGCAAGATGGATGGCTACATTTGTAGATGACAGTCAGAGGCATGGGGCTGGCACACACACATTGTCTTGAATGTTAAGGGTCTAACAATATCAATAAGCCTGCAAGCTTATCCAAAGACACTCTGCACTCAGAAACCAACATCAGCAATCAAGAACAGGCTTCTGGATGCAGCCTATCAAAACAAAGTGGGCAGGGAGAGGGCATGACTTATTGTTGTTTATACAGTGAAGCTTAAGGCTTTGAAAACCTTCTATAGGCTTTGTCTGAGTCAACCTCATATTGTAAAGAATTAGAGCTTTGTTAATTAGTTTTGAACACACTATCAAAAATCAAATCATGAGCTCAGAATTAAACATTTCTTTAATCAAGAGATTTTGTGTCTTATTATGGCCCAAGTGCGCAACTAGGCCAGACATGGGCATAGCACAAATATTACAGTATTAGCATTAATATATGAACACAATACACTGTATGTAAAAACACTACATCAAGACAACTTTCAAATTAACCAATCATCATTCTGCAAAGTAACATCCAGTCTTGCCTTAAAAATGATTACTTTTGCCGCACTGTTCTCTTTACTTGCATTTGATATTAAATGAACTATTTGATTACAGGACTGCTTTGTTTGACTGCCTTACAAAAATCTTTTATCCTCAATTTTCCTGTTACTTTTTGACAAAAATGTCATGACAAATTGGCCAATAGAATCACTCCAAAATCATTTGGAACAATCTTTTAACACTGATTTCCACTGAAAACTGTTAAGGTTTAATAATGTTCCTGTAAAGCTCCCACAAGCTTTTTTTTTTATTAGTGACAATGATATATGTATTCTTGCATGTGTACAAACAAAGGAAAAGGCAGTGATTCATTGGTTCCCTTTCCAAAGATTGCCCCCCCATCTGGAGCCACATTAATGACCAAGTTAGAGTGACCACATTACTCCATATGGCCATCAGCAGGCACAGCAACACACCTTCTGCTCTCCTCATGATAGCAGTAGTGGGGCAAAGGTGGACTGTCTACATGCATCCTGGACAAAAACTGGACACAACTTGACTGTATTCAATTTCTATAGTTTCTATTATTTAGTTTTTTCAAACATAAATCGCTGATTTAATCTGCATGTAAACTGACGTTTTGATTGTCTATGCTTTACTGGTCTGCATTAAAATTGTGTTAATATAGTTTGCTTGTAAATTTATCTGCTTGTAAACTAATCTTTGGCTTTATTTATTTGAAAATATTATGGCTAATCACATAGTCAAGGACAACAGTTGAAAATGAACCAGCTCATTATCACTCACACATTTTTTTTAGGTTAATCTTCAAATAAATGAAATTAACAAACATAAATACGTTAATGAAGAATTGAGTTATACCAGCTTGTTATGGACTTGTCATGAGCTCTTCTAATCCATTTTTCTCACTAATTCAAACCAAGTTCTGGGTTTAAAAATGTGACTGTACTCAGCAGGTAGGAAATGCCCCTCTGCCCACCCCAGTGCCGCTTCACAGACAGGGCATGTGGTGAGGCATCTGTCCTTACAGAGAACTGACCCTAGCCAGAAGCTCCATTACTCCCCTGGGAGCCGGACTCACTGCGCCACCTAGTACCACAAACCCTGAACTACCACATCCAGTGCCTCAGACTGCGGTAACACTACTTCTCATAAAACACAGCAAAAAGGGAAAAATAAGAAACAGACTGTAAACAGAATATGAGCCTTTATTAAAAGTCTGAAACCTGTTTTCACTTTTAAACACTCTTTGCTCTTTGTAAGCAGAATCCAAAGATGTCTGTCATCCTAGCTAAGCAATGAAATTTTTCATAAAACTGTGGAAATACATATCTATGGAACAAAATTGAATCATGCATAATGTTTCCAGAGGTAAAATGAGATTCCTGCCCATTATAGGACAATCAAATCAGACACAGCAAACAAATAACCTGACGTGGGAGAGATAGAATGAAAGTGAGAAAGTGATGCCAATTGCATGGGCTCTTTGTGGTGAGAGTAACAAAAAGAGGGAAGAGGCTTCTATGGAAGACAGAGAGAGAGAGAG
>CM067501.1:12818579-12923579 GCA_034509495.1 Acestrorhynchus altus
ACCCTGCAAGAGATACAGCGCTGTGCAAAATCTGAAACCTTCACTGGTTTTATTCCCAGTCAAAACAGTCATTATGAACATCAGTTTATGCAGTTCATTTCTAATTAGATAAAAGACAATCAAAAGCTTTCATCTTTGAGAGAGAAGATCATTCCTCATTCTCGCTTCAGATTTGAAACATCCACAGTTGTTTCTCTCCATCTTTCCACTGTGAGAAGACAAATCAACACTGTGGGTCGGAATGTGTGAGGAGCTGATCAAGAAGCTCTAACCGAGAATGAGGAACATCAAACCAAACTAGAAAAAAGCTGCTGCTGTTCTTGGAAAAATGCAACCATCCCAGTCCACAGTCTAGACTTTAATAATATATTTGAATATATTTGGACATGTTTTGATGGTGAGAAGCAGAAAATGCTCCAATTGTCTAAGACTGAATTCTTGAGGTGTGCAGAAAACTGAAACTCATGATGATGTATGATGTTCTGGCTGGGGGACTTCCAGTAGGTCTAAGTTGTAGGGCTGTGGCAGTGCAACAGAACTATTTCATCTGCAGGTTGTATATTATGTACTTATTTACGCATTCTTCAGTTCTCTGTCCACCACCCATCTCCCATTGCACCTGACCGCTTTGGCCCCTCTCACAGGTGGTGGGCCCATGGGAAGGCAGACCCATATTTCCTCTTTGGGCTGTGCCCAGCCAGGCTCCATGGGAGAAAGCCCGACCACCAGACGCTCGCCAGTGTGCCCCAACACCAGGCCTGGCTTCAGAGTGGGTCCCCAGTGAACCACATCTGGAGCGGGAGATTGACAGGTGGACTGGCACTGCATCAGCAGTGATGAGGAAGCTGTACCGGTCCGTAGTGGTGAAGAGAGAGCTGAGCCAAAAGGCAAAGCTCTCGATTTACCGGTCAATATCGGTCATGTCCCTACCCTCATCTATGGTCATGAGCTTTGGGTCATGACCGTAAGAACAGGATCTCAGATACAAGCAGCTGAAATGAGTTTTCTCCGCAGGGTGGCTGGGCTCTCCCTTAGAGATAGGGTGAGAAGCTCAGTCATCCGAGAGGGACTCAGAGTAGAGCTGCTGCCCCTCCACATCAAGAGGAGCCAGTTGGGGTGCTTCGGGCATCTAGTGAGGATGCTTCCTGAATGCTTCCCTGGTGAGGTGTACTGAGCACGACCCACCTTCCCAGAGGAAGACCCAGGACACGCTGGAGAGACTATGTTTCTCGTTTGGCCTGGGAACGCCTTGGGGTTCTCCCGAAAGAGATGGACCAAGTGGCTGGGGAGAGGGAAGTCTGGGTCTCCCTGCTTAGGCTGCTGCCCCCACAACCCAACCTCTGTGTCCTCCTATCCAACTGGAGGCACGCTTTCACCAAATACCCAAAACCCAGAGAAAAATAAGAATAATAATGAAAAACGTGTGGCTTGGTTTCCTTCTGGAGCTTACAGTACAGGAACTAATAGGTAAAAACACAATGTCACATTTTACTGACGGTTAAGGTTAGAGTTAGGTTTAGGTTAGGTTTAGACTGAGATGTAACTTCAACTCATATATTTATACTGCTAACTTCCTAACATAACCACACTGCTGTATGCATACACATCCACATGTGCAGGTAATAGAATTCTTGGACCAGGGACCACCAGTGGTCTGTCAAGCACTCTCTAGTGTTCCTCAGGCCCATCCTCAGGGTGAGACAGTAATCCACAGTGGGCTGGAAATTCCACTTTAAATCCTAATCATTAAGTTTAAGTGAAAGAAAGATTAAAATCAAGAGATCAAGTGTGTTAAACATGGGCTCAGACATGTCTGGTGTTAGCAGTGCACCTTTTCTGCTTGATTTTCTAAGCTACATTTGGGAAATATGTTTTCATGAAGACATGCTCTTTTTAATCTGATTTAGGCCCTTATTCTCACATTTTCATTGTCAGATAAATAAAAGGCAAAAACAATTTAGTTGAATTAAAAGTCCAATCAAGTCAAACTAATTTGAGATCATTTATAGTTTGCATTTTTAGGCTGTGGTCAATTGGCAGTGCTGGGAAACAGTTTGACAGCGTAAAGATGTAGACCAACACTGGCAGTGTGAAGACAGGGCTTAAGCAGTTTGTATGACGTGTGTCAACTATAGGAACAAAATATTGAAATCAAATTAAAGATTCCTGGATTCATTTTTCTTGTTCTGTAAAGAGGACATGTCCCGGAAAAAGAGAACAGATGGTCACCATTGTGTAGATAATGAAGCTTCTGTGTCATTTTCTGTTAAATATGTATTTCTGTTATTTTTCCTGAAGTTGATAAAATGAATAATTTGTAATTATTGACCATTTTGAGTGGAAGTGACAGGTAAATGTGTCAATATAAAACAAGATGTGAGGCAGCTGCTCTGCAATAGGAAGTCACACAGACGACAATTGATCAACAAAGTGGCTTCCTAGCTCCCTCGATAAGAGCAGAGAGAGAGAGAGAGAGAGAGAGAGAGAGAGAGAGAGAGAGAGAGAGAGAGAGAGAGAGAGAGAGAGTCGGAGTCATACAGTTAACCATATAGTAACAGAGCAGTTGTCTGTTGGCCATGGAGTTGTCCTCTCGGGAGGCGGTAATCCGATTAGCAGAGCTTTAATTTCACTCAGCAGGCCTGTAGGGGAGCAGGATGAGCGCTTCTGTCCACATCAGGAGTCCCTCTAGTCCATATTTCTCTTACACAACACACAGAGACACTCTCCACTGACACTCCTCCTGCCAACCCACCTGGCACCTACACCCACCTATACCCAGTCTACTGTGAGAGAATAAAGAAAAGGTTTTTCACATATATCAGGATCAGTACAAGACCATGACATTTGTTTTGTTTATCATCACAATATATAGACCACAATGTATAGCACAACAACATCTTGAAGACAATCTCGAGGCCTTTTATTATTTTCAGCTCTGCTTTTGAGAAGGGAAGGAAAGTGTCACGTGGGAAGATCTAAAGATGTTCTTCAGGATAACATGGGCAGATCTCATCACCGTAACCTTTTAAAGGTGGATAGACATGCTTTGAGTTGCTACAATGGGGGGCTGACCTTATGTCTGTTTGAGCCCCTGACACAGCACCCCGTTCAATATAGTCATACAGCAAGAGGTCAGAGATCAAATAAAAATTAACTGTGCAACCTTCTGAAAGAAAAAGGAACAACTGAGAACATGTCCTTGACAGGTCATTTTTTCCATTTTATAATAAGGATTATTCTCACAATTGCTGACAAATATACTATCCCTGGTATAGTATATAATGTATTGATTATTTTATTATTTGTAGACCCCAGCAGAGATACACTATGCACTTACCTCTGAGCCTGGTCTTAAGAGGAATTCATATGTGACTAATACAGCATTTCAGAAATCATACAATATATACCGACTGTAGTTTGACCCTAATGGATATACACAATTTAATAACAAACCCAAAAGATTTGAACACAAAATATTATAACACAATTTCTGTCATTTTATTACCTAACCCTAATCCTAATACAAATCCTAACCATAACCCTAATCTTAACAATAACCATAATCTGAATTTAATCTAAATTTAACCTTAATGTTAACCTAACCTGTAGCTTAACCCTAACCTTATCCATAATCATAATCTAAACTTAATCTAAACTTAACCTTAATCTCAATTTAATTCGTAACTTATCCCTAACCTTAACCATATCCATACCCTGAATTTAATCTAACCCTAACCTTAACCTTAATCTGTACCTAACTTGATTAACTTATTCAGTATCTTAACCCTAAGCTTAATTGTAACATAACTGATTACAAACTCATCTTAACCCTTAACCTAAAGCTTACCAAAGTGAAAATCGTATGGTTTCTGTATGAGATTGTTTCCATTTTCAGAAACTCCATAACAGGAAAAGCCCCCAGCATACTGTGCCCATGCTGTTCTTTGTGTTCTTTTTTGTTAGTCAGATCCGTTCAGATTGTTGGATATTGTTTGACCTGTTGGGGTCAGTCTATACAGTGGCATGGAATGGCCTTAAGATTGTCATGAAAGAAATAGGACAGCCCATTAAATATTTTGTTCAAACCTTAACTATAGATAAAGGTGATGTAATTGCATCACCTTCGCGAAAACAACGAAAAATTGACTTAATATAACATGAAGCCTCAAACCATGATATGTAAAGAGGTCACATGTGATGTAACATATGTCACAACAACAATTTTATAACTTATATTTTGTCAATTAGTTCTAGACATGGGGTTAGAACTGGTTAAATGTAATATTCTATATTTTATTAAGTGTCTGAATTGTTAGATGTGATGGAGGAAACACGCTTTTAAAGTGAGCTAGTTTTGTCTCAAGCACTAACCAAACACACCAGTGTTTTGTAAATGAGGTCACATGTCCACACATTAGTTCAGTACATGTAATGTAAGGACTACATGACTTCTATAAGGAACTTTCCACATCTTTTAAAGGGTCTGTGATGCCTACATGCCTATTAAGGTGGCTTTATAATGACTTACAACACATATTCCTGGAGAGTCCAAATTTTGATTAGGATTTCAATACTCTAAAGCTTCTCCATGACCTTGCCAGCAATGTCAGCTGACTAAATCATGAACAGAAATCAACCCTCCTTTCTCTTTATAACATGCTGCCAGAGGCTATATCAAGAGCAGCGCATCTTAATCAGCAGCTGATGGAAAGTTTTTCCCCAAAGTTTTTTTTTCCTGTAAGAGAAAGATGAGCAAGGCTTCACCAGAGCCAGTCTTTCATATCTTCAACAGGGCACCTTGAGCGATCTCAGTTCAATAGTTTTTCATGAACGAGACTGAATAAAGATCTGAGACACCCTTCTGAGTCCTGTGTTGAGCCTGAGATTACTTGTCGCTCTGCAGCCACAAATCCCTGTGTGACTCCTTAAACAGCCACACTCTACCTTCACAAATTACTCAACACATTAGTAATACTTTCTATTTTAGTTTCTATTTTTTCTAATATGTAAAGATCCACCAGATCAGTAAAAGCGTGAAATTCTGCAGAAAAATCCACACTTTCAATCAATAAAAAAATCAGAAAACACAGAGCATATATTATATGCTACACTCTGATTTTATTTGCATTTAAATCACCCATGTGAATGTTTTTATCCCTTCTCCCCTCAAACATTTACAGACTGACTTGTGTAACACTGTGCACTTGGTCCTTATGATCCTTTCCAGATGCACATCTCCATGTTTCTTCAGGCAGTTGTCATGATATTTATTATCCTGCTGTGAATATTTAAAACAATGAAAAACAATGACTTTTTTTATTTGGACCACTGTCAAAATATTAATAATAATAAAATATTAATTCAATATAATAATTATGAATAACTCATTATTAAAAATATTGCAAGGACGATCAGTTTTTGAGTTTTATATTTTGGGTTGAGGTTAGGGTCAGAATTAGTTTCAGGGTGATGTTTAAGGTTTGGTGTTGGGTAGAGTATAGGGTCATGTGTCAAGCGCAGACGGATGGAAGAGACAACAAGGGTGCAGAGGGTTGATGATTTAATGAAACACAGACAAAAACAAAGCTGGGATACTATCAAACAAAACTGGGGAGTTGAAAGTAACACTAAATACACTAAAACAAAACCTAGACAAACAAAGGAACCAAATTTACAAACAAAAAGGATCTACAGAAACAAAGACCACAAACAAACCAAAAACAAGCTACACTTACTTACAGAGTTGGGGAACAAAGTATAAACAAACAAAAGCTAACTATGCTAACAAACCGGGTAGGTAACGAAAGGACTGAAAAAGACAAAGGGTCTTAAGTACAACATGACATTGATCACAC
The DNA here is from genome assembly GCA_034509495.1 of Acestrorhynchus altus. Lineage (NCBI taxonomy): Eukaryota > Metazoa > Chordata > Actinopteri > Characiformes > Acestrorhynchidae > Acestrorhynchus > Acestrorhynchus altus. Next base: position 12,824,435 of record CM067501.1, read on the forward strand.
CTGGGACATGATAAGGAGAAGGCAAGGTTACAAATCAGACACAGATGGGAATGGGCGGAGCAAGGGAGGAGACAATACCAAAACAAACAAGACAACTAGAGCACAACAGGAAGACAGAGGTGAACAGTACTGACAAAGGGCAGACATGACATCATGATTAAGTTCAGGGTGATGTTTAAGATTAGGTTATAATCAGGATTAGAATTAGTGTTAAGGAGAATTAATGCAAATCTGCTTAATGGGAGTAACACGACACATCAGCTCCTCAACTTGTAAGTAATTTATCAATAGTGCATCTATTTCAAAACATTGAAAGTAGAGCGGATTTGCTGAATGCTGCGTTCTGGAACACTGATCATAGGTTTTTAAATGAGCAAAACCTCTAAATGATTAAACCTTATAGACCATTTATACAATATTTAATACAGTTTGATGGTGTGTTTTGCATGTAATTCAATGTTTTTAACAAAAAAGCACTGACCAAATTACTTTTCAAAGTTAAAAGGAAATGGTCATATCTGAAATAGCTCCTGTACTGGTGACAGACTTCGGGTCATGATACACAACCACATGCAAAACCTGCACAATTATCACCTACAGCAGGGTGGCTCAGCTCCAGCACAGTTTGGTATATGAGAAGTTTCCTTCCTCTCAAACACACCTACATAAGGCCGGTAATTAACAGATGAGTTGAGTCCAGGAATGTCTGATTAGGGAAATCACCAAACGGTGACTGCCAGGACTGGAAATAGAACCTGTGATATACAGTCTGAAAAGAAAAGTCTCCACCTGCCTCTACAGGAGGAGCCTTTCAACTTTAATTCAGGATCAGATTTTAAAAGGTGATCACGTTTTTTTCTTACAGAAGATCCAGTATTTAGCTCTGTTCAATTAGTACTTTATTCAACAGACATTGGATTCAATCAAAAATCCATTACTGCACCCCTAATGATCAAGCTGTGGCCTACAGTCATAGGAAGACTCCCAAAGAGAGGTTCACACTGTGCTTCTTTGAAGCTGCTAAGAGCATGAATCGCACTGTGCTGGTTTTGTTTCTTAGTAGATTCACTCTGTGTTTTCAAAGGTTGCTTTGGGTTGCATTTCTTTCTGTTGCTATGCGACAGTAGCATCTTGGCAGGATATGTCCAAATGTGTGAAGGTTCTTCCACAAGACTCCAGTGCAACATAATCTTTTACCTGTATTTTACCTTTTACATTTTTATGTAACATTGTGCTATACTACATTCATCCCACTACTTTCACATTTCCCATGTTTTACTTTCCCTTTCTTCCCTCCCATGCCCACCTATTTGCTCCCGCACGGTTGCCCAAAAAGTAGGCTCCACAGTATCTTTGAGGGTCCAGATGTTTCAACTCCTGGGTCAACATTGAGACCTGCACCAAAAACTTTAACATAAATGTTATCTTTCAAATTGTTAAATCTCATAGGGATTTTCTTCTTCAGCACTTGCCTCAGGAGTCTTCCAGGCTGAGCTGTGTTCTCTGGATGAGTTGTGGAGTTGGAATGAGATGGATCATCTAATATTCTGACCAAGCTCTTGTCAGTTAATGCGATCAAATCCTTACAGCATTGCTCCATTATCTAGTAGAACGCCTTTCCTGGACAGGAGAGACAGTTACTCCAACAAAAGCAGGATAAACAATGAATGAGAGTCCCAGTCAATGTATTGCACTTCTGTTACGATGCTAACGTGTTGAAAAAGCGTATCTGTTTTTTGATGTTTGTTTTACTTTTGTTCCATAAGTAATAGGAATGACTAATTCCACTGATGCTACAGATGTCATAGAATGCCCACCTTATCTTTGAGAGCATCAAAGATAAATGCAAATCAGGTAAAGTTGTTTTCACTCACATACATAGGGCCTGTTCTCAGAGGAGGAGGTTTATATTCATGCAGCTGAGAAGTTGAAGCAACATCCCTTTCCATGTGTTCACAGAACAGTGTTAAACGGTGTTCATGCATTGAGACCACAAAGGAAGCTGCAGCTACTAAAGGGAGATCTATAGGTTTATAAATTATAAAAGAGTGTTTTTAGCCTGTCATGTGAATATGCACTCAATGTGCTTAGTGAAGGACAGTAACAGAACATCTGATTGTGTGTTAATAGTTTAGTTAGTTATGTTTATCTATAACCAGCTAATTCCAGAAGATTCACCTTGGATTAGCAGTTTTTCTTTATAGCAGTCACCAGTATGATGCGGTCTCCAAGGCCAGGTCCTGTAGTGACTCCAAGATTGCTCACACAAACGCACACTAACACCTAAGATACATGCCTAGACCCAGCCCTGATGCGTTAACCCAATACAGCAACTCCCATAAACTTGATTATGGGACTTTCCCCCCAGCAGTAAAGTCTCTCTCCTTGGCTGTGGAGCTGAAAACTGCTCTAGAGGGCCTCTTTAAAGTGCAGGAAGCATCTGGGCCAAATGTGAGACACCTTCCATTAAGAGCCAAACCCAACAGCTACCAACTGCTCTCTATGGCAGAACTGGCTATGGTTACACTTGCACAGCAGGGGTACAGTAAACTAATGCCACCCATTCTCTTTCCATCTCCTCTCTTGCTCTCTCTCTCTCGCCTTTGAGAGTCCAGTTGGTGTCAGGTTGCACTTAGCCAGCTGTCGGCAGGCGCTTTGTGTTGATTGTACATTCAATGAGGGATCTCAGTTCGCTCCCTGTACTCCATTTCTTATTCTCTCTCTCCCTCTGTGTCTTTCTCACTTTGACACTCTGAGAGTGAACATGTGCATGTGTGTGCATGTGTACACAAGTGCACATGAAGGCCATGCCAGCCGTTCCACCCATTGTGCAGGTGCTTAACTAGATTATAACATCAGAGGACGGGCCAAACGATCAGTCCTGAACTGAAATGATCAGCCATAGCAGAGGACAGAGCCTGTGGATGAATAAAGACATGCACACGCTCAAGCTTAACACAACCTGAGGTCTCTCTCTCTCTCTGCTTTTCCTCAGTATGGCTCTTTCATTTGCTAGATGTTCTGCATCCAGTCTTTATCTCTACATCTGGTTAAAGGCCAGAGAGGCACACTGCATCCTAATCTCATCCCACAGAGCAAAGCATAAGGCTGAGAGTGGGAGGATTGGACACACTCCACTGCACGTCCCTCCCGGATCAGGCTTCACCTTCTCGCTGGCCAGATCAGAGAGCTTTTACTCTTTGTAGCTGCTGGATTTTGTCTGCCCCTGACATACCCCCGTGGCTGAGATAAGGATGCTCACACCTCTCTTATCTCGTCTTCACTCCCCCTGAAGCCTACCACATTCTCCATTCATAACTGTATAAGCTCTTGGAAAGTAGATGGTCCTTAAAAGCTGGAAATTTCCATGCAAATCATTTTCATACATTAAACAGGTCGGTTTAAAGAAGAACAGGCGGAAAACACTCCCTGCCCATCAAGCATTCGGGGGTCACGTTGAAAATATTCATGCATACAAATAAAACAAAAATGTATGTGCTTTTAGACAAATATAACAACACAGACTAAACAACTTCTCTTAGTATAAGGAGCCACCCGCAATGCCACCACACAGCCGCCAGGGGGTGCTTGGCGACTGGAAAAACCTGATAATGACCCTAATTGAGTTCAGGTGTGGTTGGTCTATTTAAGCAGCTCCTTATGCCTTGGGGTTATTTCCTCCTGAGATACTGCTGGTATTTTCCCGTCTCATGCTGTCCTGTCTCATGCTGTCCCGTCTCATATCTTGGCACTGTGAGTTCAATCCCTGCTTGTTGTGTTTGAGTCCAGAATAAAATTTGAATTTCCGGTCCCAACCTAGGTGGGTTTTCAAATTAAATTCCAACTGGGTTGTACACTGTGAGGCATTGTCCTGCTTATTTCATCAAAGGTACACAATGCAGTTAGTGGTGTTCTAGACCCAAATTTGCAATGAAGTCACTATGAAAATCCTGAAGCTGTTATTTTAAGGTAAAAATGCTGCAAAATGAAACAAAAAAAAACATTCTCTACAGAAGGTGTTTGGCTAGCAGTGTGATTTCAAAGTCATAGGATGAAGTGTTTGCAAGTTGACATGAACTATTGTGAACTTGTGCATCCATAGTGGATGGCAAATGAATGGAAGGTTCCATTCCTGAAGATGTTCAGGAATTTAACACATTTGTACCATGAATAAGTCATATGCACAGTGGACAGAGCATTGGGTGGTAATGATCATGATCCAGAATTACCTGTGCCAACAAACAAGTTACTTTGACTGGAATCACATCTACATTCAATGCAGGAGGCCCCACGTGCATATTTTTCCAGATAAGTACAGCATTCATTAGCTTCCACAGGACATGGCAAAAGTCATGGGACCAGTTCCTGTCCCTCAGTTCCTAATCTCTTGTATTTAAGTGAATAAGCAAATGCTGCATGATAAAGTGTTGTGAGGTGGTGATCATAAACAGAGGACCTAGAGCATCTAAAACATCTTACTCAACAGGAAAGTAATAGTAAGGCAAATTTGCATTTCAAAAGCAGTAAAAGTGTCCCCCAGCAGTAGCATTTAGCTCATGGTAGACCTAATGTGTCCAGCTGTGGACAGAGGGTAAGTAGTAACACTCACTGCATTGATCTTAGTTTTTGTGTCTCCACTTGCCTCTCACCAGGGAGCCACTCAATACTCTCAATAACAAACCAGACTGGTGCAATGGCTTAGGCCCTATGGAAGAGGCTAAAACAGATCTATAAGACAAATTTGCACAGAGGACACTAAGAGAGTCTGACCCAAACACACACACACACACTCACACACTCATACACACACACACACACACACTCTCTCTCACCCTGGCCCAGAGCAGTGGATGAAGTCCCCAGGCTGCAGTAACAACCCAATAAAACTTTTACTGGTCCAAGATTGGCCCGTTCCCTCTGGGACATGCAATCTAAAAGATGCAATCATGTATTCTGACACATTTGTGGTCCTATTTTACAGTCATTATGGAAAGCATTATATATCTTACCGTAAGACACTGACTCCATGAGGTCAATGCAGACTATTTTTTTCTCCTTTTTACACTGAGAACTGAAGGCAGTATGTTACAATCATATTGCCATTCTCCTCTTTCATTTTTTAATTAAAGCAAAAATTCCACCGACTATCTGCATAATTTAGTGATTGAGTTTATAGTGGTGGTGACAGGAACCAGAGGTCACAATGAATATAAAACCAATGTAATTCATATCCATAATGACCAGATAATGAATTCCTTCTTCTGAGCGTTATATGTTACTGATAGTGAAAAATAGTTACAATAACTATTGTGGAACTATTTGTCATATAGTTAGAATGTTGTGAAAATGACCATTTGTGATCATTCCAAAATGTCATTTTTTCTATTAAATTGAATCTACTACAATTTACTGTGTAGCAGTAAGGATGTAGAAAGTTACAAATCATATTTATGGTGTAAATGTAAGGATGTAGAATGTTTGAAAAATATGTCTTACATGTTTTATTATTATTATTATTATTATTATTATTATTATTATTATTATTATTTTGTTGTTGTTGTTGTTTATTAGGGGGTTCGTTCTAACCTAATATAGTGAAATTCCCCTGTGAATGAACACAGAGAGGGTTCTGCTTTTTTAAGGGTAAGTCAATTTTCATTCATCTTCCTCTTCTTCCTCTTTTCATTTATTTCCCTTCCTTATGTTAAGAGATTACTACAGAATTACAACAGCAAGCCCAGGGGAAGGTATGTTATTTTTCTGCTTTTCTGATAACACCATATTTGGTGGGATTTGGTTTAGTGGGTTGATTTCTCTGCAGCTGCAGGGATTAGCAGCCATAAGTGCACTGCTTGGTTTAACACTGACATCTAATCCTTCCGAAATAAATATCTGATATTTTTAACTAGGTCCACTATCGCTGCAGTTACAGTTACTGCAGTTATATGACGAATGTGTAATATATATGATAAATAAGCTGAAGGCAGGATGCCACCTGGCTTCCTGTAGGGTTCGCTGTCAAGGAAAAACCTCACATGGAAACTTTACAGGAGGAGGAAAAACCTTTTTAACTTTCAATGGAATTCAATTTAAAAAGATATTATTCCAGATCATATTAAACATTTTCTGGTGGTCCATCATGAAATCTTGAGGTAACGTAAAGGACATCTACCAGATTCGAATTATACTGAAAAAATGGAGAAATGGAGATACAATGTTTTCATCACAGTGATGAAATATGTTTAAAATTTTTAAATAACTTTTAAATAAATATAAATTCACATGTATACAAAAAAAAATGAAGCACCATGTGTTGTTTTCAGGGAATGTTTATTCTGTTCACTCTGGCTACTATACAAGTGCTATATTCACATATCTATTTAAATCAGTGACACATTTCAAACTGTTTTTGTTTTAATGATAATAATGTCTGATTAGCAATTTATTCTGACTCAAAATATAATTTTCTAATAATTTGAGAAAGTGTGTGAAAGAGATTTCTGGTCTTCATGAGCTATAAGTCAAACTCATCATTAACTGAACAGTAAACAAAAAAGAATTTAAATATGTCACTTTACATGTGATTTACACAAAATATTAGTTTATCTTTTTGAATGAAATTATTAACATGCACAAAGGTTTTCACAATATTCTAATTATTTGAGAAGCACTAGTATATATTACTTTTCTCATCTCAGAGCTTTCCAGCTCCTGGTCTCACTGTTACATTTTCTTAGTCTTGGACTTGATGTAATGGTTTTGGTCTGAAATCAGTCTTGAAGATATTTGATATGTTACCTCACATATAACTCACACAACTAAAAGTATTGATGTTCTTCCATGAGTTCCTTTGTTATGTTATGTATTACAAACAGCAGTACATAATAAGAAAAGCTATTTAAAAAAACAGCTCTGAGAAAGTCCTGTATTCTACTGTAATTTTATCAAACTGTTTTCAGAGGTGCATTGTAGTGTATTGGTCTTTGAAAAAGATTGGTTTGAATCAGTGTTATTTTTCTTTCTTTCTTCTTCATTGCAAACAAACACATCTCTATATTACAACAATGTCCTATAACTATATCTGCCATAATCTGTCGTCTTCATTTTCTGGAACACATTTCCTCTTCCATGCCTCCCGTTTTTTCACATCCCTGTCTCGTAAAGTGGGAATTTACCATGAGCCTTACAGAAAGCAGGCCAGACACAACACTATGACTTTATCGTCATTTGGAGAGTCCTCAGCATGAACTGGAGTAAATTGCCTTTCGGCTGTTTAAAATGAGCAGCAGAGGTAATATAGAAAACCTTCATAGTGAGTCAAGCATCTGCCCTCTATTGCTAAACGTCTTCCAGGAATGAACATTGATTTTCTAGGAAAGCTGCACTGGATGTATGCATGGAAATCCACTTGATGGAGTTGTGGCTGATCTAGTTTTTCTATGTCTTCTCCAAACAGGTTCCTTGGCCTCACAACGGTTGTCAAGGCAACCTTGGCATATAACGGAGTTCGTGACAAAGAGGTAGCGAGGTGAGATTCATCTCAGAAATAGGCGCAGCTACACTCACCAGGCAGCCATGCGTGCGACATAACTCAGCTTGCAGCTGTAGCCACACAATACAAAAATGTATTTATTCAAATAGGCTTTGACCCCAGATAGGCATGACAGACCATATGCATTTTGATGGCCATAGCTTTATATATACCCTGCTGAATGCACCACAGATGGAAGGACGTATAAAGATACAGCACGTGCACTAGATTGCTAAGAAGAGAAAGAGACAATAGTGTGGTGGTGGTGGTGGTGACAGTTTGTGGAATGACTTAAAATGATCAAATAATGACTTTGTGACTATGTGACAGTAAGGATGTACAATGTTAGAAACTTGACTTACTTACTTACTGTGTCAAAACAAGCACATAAAATGTTACCAACATGACTTAATATGTTACAGTAAGGACAACAAATATTACAAACGTGACTTACTGCATTACAGTAAGGATGCAGATTGTAACAAACTTGACCTAATGTGTCATAGTAAAGACGTAGAACGTTACGAACATGGCTTACTGTGCCATTGCTATGAATCTGTATATAGGAAAATCAGAGTAATTACTGATGTTACTGCCATTACTGATATATTTATAGTGAAAAAGGAACTAAAAAAGTAGTGTGAGTATATGTGAGAGGGATGAATACAAACATATGGCCCAATAAAGGTCCTGAAACCGACACAGAGAGAGCAAAACACCACAGCACAACCGGTCAGAATTTCTGCAGGGCAAAAACGAACAGGATTATTAGGACATGTTATTAAAATACAGTTCTGACAGAGGCTGTATGTATATCACTGTTAGTCTTTCATTTGCATTTTATCAGTCAGAGAAATTTGTCATTAGTTAGTCAGTCAGTCACTGTTCCACTAGCAGCACACTTGCCAAAATGTGCAACGTGTAATATAGAGATAGCACATAAGCATTTAAATATCATTTGATATTTTAAGTAAACTAAATGATTTAAAGATACTACAGAAGGAAACAAAAGGAAAATATTTAGAGAAAATGTTCATGTTTTTTCTTACATAGAGGAAATGGATTTCCATGAATTCCGAGTGATTATTTAACATCTATGTAATGTTTATTTCTGCCTTGAGGCTAAAAATCAAACTGAATTAGAATTCTTTCCACAATTTAACATCATAAAAGCGTAGCATGCAAAAAAAAAGAGCATCCTCTTTAAAATCATTTACATTTTCTGCCTGTAATCTTACACCGCACTCGCTCACTGAACTGAACACCACTGTAGATGGAAGAAATGAAACTACAGTTAATTTACATTTACAGTGATTTTACAATGACTCAGTCGTGACTCAATCCTGTTATACTTTACAAAACATCACATCTGTTCCTTTATTACAATCCATGGCTTTAATTTTGAGATTTTCAGTCCATTTTGACACAAAAACAGATAGAACATTGCTCATTAATATACATTTGCTGATTAACATCAGCATTTTGATGGCTGTTACTAAGATCACAGGCAAAAATGTTACTCAGACTGACAGAGAGTGGTGCACTGAGAACTTCACAAATAGGACTTCATTAGTGTGTCACACTTTGCATACATAAAAGCCAATATATGTGATACAGTAAAGACACAGCTTACAAAATTTAACAAAAATGAATTAATCTCACAATTTTACTCAAAAAAACAAACAAACAAACAAACAAAAAAATTCAGTTCCACTCACTCGCTCACACATAAGTGCACATGCACACACACACGTGCACACACGCCCTAGCTAACATAACCCCCAGGAGGTCGTTACAGTGTGATGCTGCGGGGGGCTTGAAAATCCCCTAGGCTGTAGCAGATAATGCTGGTGCTTAACTCCTCATCTCTAGTTCATCCAGCACTCCATCTGCCCACTCACCCCTGGATTTCCAGTCTACCTTGCTGCCCCCTTGTTGCACAATAATTGTCCTGAAAAAAGGTCAGCTAAACCGTGTGAAAGAGCTCCTGGTTGCAGGATTGTAGGTTACACAGCATGACTGAACCAAAAATCTATTGGAGAAGCAAGAGTGTTTTAAATCACTCTTCAAATGCGCCTCTTCCAAAGCACTAAAACGATGAAAGTGGGGTATCAGGATTTGAGACTCAAGCAGTGGAACCCCTCTGTCATTTTTGCTAATGCAATTGACAGGGAGAGCCTGTAGATCTTCACAGCAGACCAACGTTACCAGAAGAACTGGTTTGTTTCGGTGCTGATTCTGGTATTTTTCAGTTGTCTTTACTACATGTCTTTTATTGTTCCTTTTGTTTTATTTTTATTTTCATTCTCTATCACTTTTCGTTATTATTTATTAATTACATATTTTATTTTTATTTGTTTATTTATCCCCAGCTTTGCTGGGATGTTTTTATTTTGCTGCATGTTTTATTTTTTACTTTTTTATTTGTTAACTTATGATTTCTCATTTATGATGTTTCTTTAATATGGTCCTACTTTTTTCTTTATCATATATGTTTCATATCTTAATTGATTGATTGACTATCAAAAGAGAAGAAACCGCAGGTCTACAACCTTTGCTGCTTAATTGCCATGTGTTTCAATCAGCCTCATTTTCTCCCCTAAACTCTTCCCTTTTCCATTGTCCAATTCCAACAGTTTCTTTTCTAAGTGCACTTTCTTCTCCAAACATCAGTTTTTAAAACTTATTTTGCTATATCATAAGAAAACAGGGTTAATCACTTAGGAAAGAGGTGGTTGACAGCCTTGGCTGGAAGACACTGGTGGACAATTTTGGTGTAAATTCTATAGAATGGAAGGCAATGGAACCACAGCATCCATTCTACAGTTATTAGTTTAAACTGCTGTGTGGATGACATCAGAAAATGAGGATAAAATAAATAGGGTTTTGTATAATCAATATCATATAAATTTACCTGATTTTTCTAATGTGTTCTTTCTTCTTGAACTTGAATAATAAAAATAGGAATAGTAAGAGTAAAAAATAGCTAAACAGATTTTTTTATATAACATATTACATAAAAGCTAAATGCAGTATGTAAACACTGATTAAAAACACACTGTTCATTCCTCACTCCATACAGTCCATATATGGAGACTGAACTGCATTTACTGAACATTCTCATTCGTGTAAAAATGAGAAGACATTGAAGCAGGGATCAGCAGTCAATGAGCTGGACAGACAAAATATAAGCCTGTGTAGTATGACCAATCCATTATGTTCTAAAGAAATTAATGAAATCATAATAGCTCCTGGTTTCAGTCACTCCTTCCACATTAAGGACCCAGACTTGAACTAATGCTTCCTGGCGGTCTGGAAATACTGGCATTTTTTATTTCTTCTTTTATTCAACTCATGTTCCACTTTAACCCCTCAGCCACCCAAGGTATCAAGGCAACTAGTGAAGGTAATATATACCATTATGCTTTTCCATCACGGCACCAATCCGAATTCCGGCTAATTTGCTACATTGCTTCAATTTGTTTTTATTAAATAAATGTATTGGAAATAAATTCATTATGGATCATTACAAATACTTTGCTTTAAATGTAACAAACAGTCTCCCAGTGAGAAAAAAATAAATTACATATAAAATCCTGAGGTGCCTTGAGTTTCCCACCCCTAGCATGAATTGTTCAAATAATTTTAAATAAATTGCCATTAAAATTTGCTTTATTGTGTTTATTTGAGCTCCTAAACAATTACTTGAAAAAGAAACTAAATACACTTTGCATATAAGATTTTAAGTTTGCATATATGACTTTTGTGATTTGTTCATAAAAAATTCATCAAAAAATTATTGCTCTCAGCTGGATTTTTTATACAAAGTAAAACATATACGACACATAACTGCTATAACTTCTCTATTTATGTAATTGATTATTATTTATTGGATGTATTATATATTATTGACATATGCATGAAAAATGCTATCAGGTAAAAGTAAATAATTAAAACAAAATAATAATATGGGTAATTTATTCAGCTACAGATACAGAAGTGTCCCTCAGTATGGTGTTGGGTATAATGCAATATACCAGACATCTCAGAACGGAGTTGTAGAGATTCCTAATGTCTTTTGATAACCCATCCCAGTTTATGCAGCTTATTCTCACTCATTTCCTGCAGATTGTGCAGTAGGGGAGGAGTGTTGATAGTGTGCCCAGTATCATCCTACACATTTTCAGCTGAGGAGCATTGTCCTGTTGGAATAGGACATGTGGACATGTAAGGCCTGGCAAGAAAACTCTTGGCCTTGAACACAAGGCCTCCACAGATTTGTAGGTCATCTCCACTAAGATATAAGAGGAACTTGTCACTGAAGATGACCCCCTGCCATTATTTATTTTTCACCCTGATGTTGCAGAGGTCTTTAAATGAAAATTTGTATCAAATATGATGCACTTGGCTTTAGAGCATTAAAGAAGTACTACAGTCCTACACTGTGCAAACTACAGACATTATTTTTTCCATCCACCTGCACATGTTGGTGTTTTGCCTGCTCCAACAGGCTTGACAATTACCTAATTACTGGCATCAGAGTGAGAGTTGTGCTATTTCTGAAAAAGACAAGGATACAACTGTCACACTGATGTTCATCTAGGGATATCGTGATTGAAGTCGCTACAAAAAATAAAACGAGATGTGGTTAAATCGAGTGTATATTTAGGTCTGTTTAAATATCAGACATGTATATATTAACATGTATATGCTGATAGTAGGTTCCAGGTGAGTTTGTTTGACTATTCCTAGAACTGAAGATCTCTTGGGACTCTCAGCTTGGCACTCTGTAGAGTTTACAGTGGTTTACAGTGGCTCAGTGGTGTAAATGAGGAAACACCTCCAGAGAGAAACAGACAGACATGACTTGTTGATGAATGAGACAGACAATTGCCTGACTGGTGCTCACAGAACAATTACAGTAACTAAAGTAACTATAATGAGCTGTGCATCCTCTCAGAGGTGGAGAGACTACACAAGCAGAAGAAGACATTCAAATCCACTTCTGTTGGCCAAGAACCAAAAGCTGAGATGGCAGTGGACACAGGCCCACCAAAATGAACAGTGGAACTGTTCTGATTCATCTCGATTACTGCTGCAGCTCACAGATGGTACTGTCATAATTTGGTTCCAAAAGCATGAATCCATGAACCCAACCTGCTTTTTGTGAACAGTCCAGGTGTTGGTGGTGTGATGGTCTCAGGGATGTTATCTTGGCACACTTGAGGCCTGTTAATACCAATCATTCAGTTGAATGCTACAGCCTATTTGACCATATGCATCCCCTCATGACCACAACTTAACCATATTCTAATCGTTAGTTCCAGCATGATAAAGTACCAGGTTCCCAAAACAAAACAATCTCAAACTGGTTTCATAAACATCACAATAGGTTCTTCAGTGGTCTTCCCACTTACCTGGATCTACTTTAAATCGAAATGTCTTTGGGATGTGCTGGAATTCTCAAACGAATTTACCACACCTCGAGGAATCCATTTACAGAACATTACATCATTTTATGTAAGTACATTATTTATTAGTAGTCTTCTGTATATACACTCTGGCCATTGGGAGAACAGTGAAAAATCTTGGTGGAGCAGTATGGTTCTGGGCTCCCCCAGTTGAGAAAATGAAACCAATTACAAGGGACCCAAGGTCACCAATGTCCAGCCCTACTCTAATGCTCAGTAAATGGGGATGTCAACTGATTAAAATAATAAATCATAATAAATAACATAAGTTTCTCTCATTAATTGTGATAAATCGGCCTTATTTATAAGAATTCGGCAGCGAAAAAAACTTGGAAAATGCAATAACAACATAAAAAGGGGACAATACACTGTGAGTACACTGCCATGTTTTAACTGGTAACCAATGATCTAGGCTTTCTCACGAGAAAAAAAAATATCCAAACAAATGTTTTTAGAACAACCTTCAACTATTGTCTGCCAGTGCAATTTCTGCTTATGTACCCAGCAAAACACCCCACAGCCACCAGGGTTTTCTCTAACCTGTAAGCTAAAATCCAATCAAAACTATTCTCACCAAGTGGCCTCCAGTGACAATTCAACACCAAACCGCATGCAATTTCTTTCAGGCTTCCACAACAGATTAGCTGTGGTGAAGGTTGATGTGTGATTGCTCCAGCCATGTCCGTTATCTATACAGCAGCTCATTAAAAGCTGATTTACTGTAGAGCGCTGGTTGCAGCATGCTTGCCTCTGTGTTGCCTCGTGGGGTCAGCGGCGGTCAGTGTGCCACCAGTCAGTCAGAGTGGGGAATGAGTCATGTGGAAGCAGATGGGGGTAGTGGGATCAGGTGTGTGGGGCTGAGCTATACGCTGAGCTATTTTTTCGCCTACGTAGCCTCACAGCAGCCCCAGGGCGGTCATTTGCTCATTGGCCTGTTACGACCAATAGAACCTGTGGTAATTGGCTATTTGAGGCTGGTGAAGGTAGAGCTGACAGAGGTGGGAGAGAACAAGCAGACCGTCTATCAGTCATGTGTATCAGAGCCATTCATCAATTATGATGACATTGTTTGACAGACGGTACGTCACAAGCCACATGACTAATCAAGCAGAAACACCTTCCAGATCCAGCCTAGCTCTACAGCTCTATGTAATCTGATATACACTGGGGTTTTGTGTGGAGAAGTGTTGTGTCTTTAAATTTCTTTTTTAAACTTGGACCTTATTTAAATGTCACCTTATGTTTGGGTAATTCTGGAAAATGGGGTATATATTGACGTAACTTAAGTGTAAAAGTTTTATTTTATGCAACATCAGTATCACATCTATTATAACACAGCAGTGACAAATGATGTCCTACAAAGACTTCAAATTAAGAATAGACCACAGACCCTCAATACTGTTGTTTTAATTTTATAGAAATGTGAAAATTGTAGTCATGTTGTACATAGAAAATGTCACAGCAATGATGAAGGATTACATTTCTGTTAAGTGTGTGGAAATCAATCAAGTGTTGTCAAGAAAAGTCAATTCAAGAACTTGGACTGAGGCTGGTGCCAGTGGATCAAGAGCCACCATGCACAGATGTCTCCAGGAAAGGGGCTACAAAAGGGGCATTTCTAATATCAAGCCACTTCTCAACCAGGAACAATGTCAAAAATGTCATATTTTCTCTAAGAAGAAAAAGAACTGGACAGTTTCTCAGTGGTCTCAACCCAAGCTCCTAAAGTCTAAAGAAAGAGTGGAAATGATGGTTTAAGGGGCCATGTGTGCTGATGTTGGTCAACTGTGTTTAATCAAGTCCGGTCATCACAGTATGTAGAGTTAAGGTTTTAGAGCACTTACTCCGTGCTCTTCTGTGTTAAATAGGAATGGACAGTGGTCATTAAGATGCAGTCTTGAGTGGTAATTTCATGGTGAGATGCAACCCAAACAGCATAACAATAGCTAGCTAGGTAGATAAGTTAGTCATCATTGATCGTGGCTGACGCTACTCCAGCATTATCACACAGGTTATGGCCCTTGTGCAAAACTGGCTTCCTCCAACCATGGTGGTGTTAGTGCACAAGCTACAGCCCTTATGCAAAACAGCACCTGCCCATAGTGCCAAACCTGCTACCAGATGGTTTGCTGACCATGATGTTTCCATAAAAAATCTCTTGGGTACTGTCAAGAGGTAAATAAACCTGGGCTCCAAAAACATCTCAGCAGTGCCACAAGCTGCTTGCTTCCACTCAAAACCACTTTGATTCTGTAGTTCACGGTACAGGAGACGGATAGGAGAGAGGAGAAAGATAGTCTGTGTTTTTTTTTTTTGTCTCTATGTTTGTAGGACACCAATTACCACTGCTGTCTTAGAATGACCCATTTAACATTAACAAGATGACTGTTTAATTATGTCAGTGCAATTAGAATCTGTTCTTGTTATTAAAAAACTAGCAGGACAAGGTCACTGGTTGATACATTACATGTGCTGTTCAAAAATGAACTAAAACAACAATCAGCTCCCATTTAATGCAAATCACACAATTAAAGGATGAATAGTGTATTCTATTACTTTTATTTTAACACTTACTATTACATATTATGATATATTAAGATTACATATTATTATCCTGTATAAGTAGGTAGAGTTCCTTACCTTAAAGACACAGTCTGTATATATATATATATACACTAAATGGTACATTTTATATTTTATATTTATTACATTTGTTTCACTGTTGATCAACATGGCTGATACAAAACAAATTATTAGAATGTTTAATTATGATTTTATATAAATTACTATCAATATTTAAATAATATTGAAATTAAATTTTGAAAAAAAACGTTTGTGTTATATTGTAATTTTTTAAGATTCACTGGTACAGTTGTGGTCAGAAGTTTGCTGTCATTATGGACAATGAATGTTCTATATAGTGAAAAATATAAAAAATGTGTATTCAACTTTTAAGAGTAATGGAACTATTTTAAACGTTAGCTTCTACAATCATCTACAAAAGTATTCTATTAATCTACAATCATCTACAAAAGCCCAAATATTTTTTACATAACAGTGATTTTGTTTCAAAAGAACAAGATGAATAGACCAATACTTGGACTATTCAGAATGACTGTTCTGTATTGATTTCCATTGAAAGAAGATTTGTTCCTTGTCCTGTAAAGTTTGTCACTAAATGTTTCAGGAAAAAGTCAGAGCAGGTTTATTCTGACTAGAGAAGCGAGAGTGATACCCGATACTTAACAAACAAAATAAACCAGAGATAAAAGTAATGACCTGTCATAATTATAATATAAAAGCCTCCTTCAACACCAGACCTGTAAGACATATTCAATTCAATTCAGAATCAGCAAACACAAAGACAGTTCCTGTGTTTTCACTCAATTTAAGAGCGCTAATGTGCTGATGTGTGACATGTCGAAAAGTAAACAGGAGAATGTTAAAGTGTTTGATGATGTCAGTCTAATGTGAATTTTAAAAGCCATGGTGAGGCTGTATCCATTAAAACCCCCAACCAGATAAATTGGAGATTCAAACTGTAGTGGCAAAATAAATTTCAATTACAGTCTCCATTATCTGAAATTGGATTTCTCTTAGACATCCACCCATACACCCACACACACATATGAGCAGACACATATGAGCACACACACACACACACACACACACACACACACACACACACACACACACACACACACACACAAGCACACATTTAAAAGGCAGAATCATTAGAAGGTCAGAGGAAACCTAGGAATCATTACTTTGATGTGGTCAACAAAGTCGGCGCTAATCAAATGAATTACACTAAAGCTTATCTGCCAGAATCAATACTTTGAAGCTGCTTTGAAGATCACACTGCTTCTCCAGCAGGCTACACATGCTGGATCTAATTGTTGGGAGCATTGATGGGCTTCTGAGTTATTTTCCAACACGCGTTCGCCTCCTAAAAAAGCACAGCATTGCAAAAGAATCAATACAGCAGCGAAGAGATGAACAGGACCCTTTCTGATGGCAGCGCGAGTTAAGACCCCACTTTTGTTTCTGGAAGCAGACAAGCTTGAGACAACTGAAGAGTCCATTAATGGAGTTCAGAATCCCTGTCATTCAAAAAGAACAACAGCTCAAACGTAAATGCTATGCAACAACCACATCTGTATGAACACAGCCCTGAGCTCCGAGAGCCACCTGCTTATGAATTACAGGTGCTGCTTCTAAAGAGAAAGAAAGACGCACTTAATAACCCACTGGCATAACCGTCTTTCTAAAGTAGGAGTCCTGAAGTATCCCATGGGCCATCAAAAAGAGGGGGGATTTGTACATTTGTGGAAACTCACACAGGATCCAGGACAATAAAGGATCCAGGACAAAACATCACAGTTAATGTCACAGAGTATGTGTGTAATCTTTTTCCTACTTCTCTTTAGAGAAGAACAGGTTTACGATAATGTTAAGTTTAACTTCACATTATTTTCACATTTTAGATTTAAATTTAGGTCTAGAAAATTGCTTCAGTCAGGTTTGAGAAGGTTTAGGCTACAGTGGTTGCTGTGTAACACTCCTTCATGTGTTTCATTCCTGTGTGTCTGGGATGCATCAGTAATTTGTGCACATGCATGAAAGTCAACCTATATTTAATAATACACATTTTCATTCTCAACACATTTCTAAAATTGTGTTTTAGTCACATGTATGCATTACCTACAGAATGGTCTTTTTCTTTTTTGATATTGAAATTGTCCAAAGGTATTAAAATGATATTAAATATTAGATATTAGATTATATTAAGATATAGTAATTGGCACCTACCTGCTGTTTAAACTTGTTTTTTTATTTTTATTTTTACATGTTATATCTGGATCAGATATAACTCAGGATCAGATTAACCTACAGACAAGATACCCATATCATAACAAGCTGTACTGTGATATGCTATGTGTATATTGTCTGTAGTTTACTCTGATCATAAGTTATGGAGCCTAGAAAAGGGCACGCATCTGCTTGCAAAGTGTGGATCTTGGGTTCTAAGAGATAATGGTGTTTTTCACTCAAATAATAAAGTAGGTGGCAAATCCTTGTTTATGAAAGAGCAACGAGTTTTATGGTGTTTGTCTCCTTTTGTTTTAACACATATGGTTCATACAGCAATGGCTAGTAAAAGAGAATTTACTCTACAGGCATCTTTACTGGTTTACAAAAATGAACCGTGACATGCAAAAATGTGATTTTGACACTGCAATTATAGTTTTAATTTAAATTGAAAACGCAGTGAGACAGGTTGCTGTATTTGTTTTGATTTGCATATTATGAGCCACATAGCAATCAAATCAAATCAGGTTTATTGTCACATCTCATTACAGTGTAAAGGTGTGTGAAAAACTAAGTGCACGGTCCTTGCCATAGTAAGTACACAGATATAAACATACACAGTATAAAAAATACATACAGATTATATACACACTATATACACACACACTATACCAACATTACTTCACTGCTTCTCTTTTTCAGAATGAATATGATTTAAAAATGTAAAGAAGGTAAGTGTGGACTCCTTCATAATCCTTCTGTTCATCTCATACAGCAGGTTTGGGAGCTGAATCTCGGTAGTGTTCTGGGATGTTTGCTGCCGTGCTGGTGTACATGTGTCCTGAGGACATGGATTCAAACCAAAAGGTAGAAGAGGCATTGTTGTACCTTCTTTGCCACCTGTGTGGTGTGTTCTGTTCATGTTCCTCTGTGCTATGAACAACAACTTGAATTCAGATTTCAATCTGACTAATGGTACAGCCATAATATATATGAAATAACCAGATGTTACAAATAAAAAATGTAAGCAATTAAACAATGATGGTTTTTAAATGGTCAAACAAGCATCACATTTAACAGCTCTCTTTACCAACGTAGGTAAGTGGGTTATGGGAGACTGGGCAACTGGATGGCAGTGTTGTTAAAGAAAAAGCAACACATCAGAAATAGAACCCAGTGTCACTGGTTTGCATCAGGGCACTTAACAAACCTCATCAAGGAAGAGTTATTGGTACTAAGGTCCAATGGATAAAACTGATTAAATGCTGATAAATGATATCACCTCCAGTGAGACAGGATAGCAACCTTGCTCATTTGCAAAACTGAACACCCACTCAATAAAAAGGCCTCACTCTTCATTTTCTAAGTGCATGCTGACCTTGTCATGCACGGGACGTGGGAGTGTAAGGGAAAGGGTGAAGCAGATGTCACCCCTCTCTAAAACACATTCACCCTCACCCCTAAATCCCTACAGAGGGTTCTGGGTCAGCCTGGGTCAAAAAAGGCCAGTGAATAATAGCTAATATGCATTTTTTGCATCAGCCACAAATAGAAGTGTGGGTGGCTGAATGCATTAAAGAAAAGAAGGATGGATGAGATGGATTTGCCAAAGGTCATGCCAGTTTTACATTCTTGCTTACATAGGTCGGACCACATTGAGGATTTCCGTTCAAAAGTTACATAACAACTGTTCCATCATACAGTGTATGAAGTCAATACCTCTACATCATCCTCACATGCTCTATTAAACAAATATATGTGCTGAGGGGCACAGATGGGTCTTGTATTGAGATGAGGTCATTGCAATGTATCACTGTCTAACCCGATTAGCCTCACATAGACCTCATGACCTCTGCTTGATACTACTCCATGCTCAACTACCTGCCTGGGTTAAAGGAACTATATTTTTTAAGATGACATATTGGCCACCATGCCACGAGCGTGTGAGTAATTCTTCCGTTCCTTGTGGATGAACTTTGCATACAGCATTTTATATAACAGCAAAGAGCTTTGTGAGACTGTAGGCCAAAACTTGGCCTCTTCAATTTTATTTTTAATTACAACATACATATTTAGCTCAAAGGGTGTTTTTTTTTTACAGAAAAAAGCAGAGAAGCTGAAAAGAACCCAAAAAGGTTCTACTATTTTATGATTGCAGACACCTTTTTCACTACTATGTAGCAACTCTTTCAGATAGTATATAGTCTTAGAAAATAAGGAAACACCCACATAAAATGAAAACAGTTTTTAATTTTATACATGAGCTGTGTCTGAGGAAGGAAACCTGTTAGGTCAAGTCATCGACACGATGGACAAACTGAATGTATCCATCTTGGACTGAATTTCAGTTTTTCAAATGAGAAGATGTGTGTATGACATAAAACTAGTAAAGAATTTCACCAGAAAAATGTTGTAACTTTATGTGTTTTTATATGAAAACCAGAAAGTCTACAGGCTGTGTTTCATATCCTGTCCAATATGTTTGAGAGTTAAGGCTCCCTTTCCCCCATTCCTGAAGAAATGTCACCAAACATCTGGCTAACACAACCATAAGCAAATCTGTCTGAAGATGAACAGCATTCTGTATCTTTGAAGAGCACACAAGTGCCTTGACATGACCCCACAGAGAGAAAAGGGGTTTAATGAGGCGAACTAGATTGCCACTCAACTGATAACCTATCTACTTTTGTAGAAACCGCACATCATGGTTGTCTCTAACAATGCATCTGTAATGAGGCAGGGCACCGTCCTGTTGGAAGAAATCAAGAAACATTCATCCTCTGACCGCAAAAAGGAAACATGTCTTCTTATGACAACCTTCCATCAATTAAGACAGATCCCTCAATTCAGGTACCCGATACATAAGACCAGGTTCTAAATAGAATCTGAAAATGAGGATTTATCTTTAGTCACAGTTCAAACATGAGAACAAAGTTACATTAACATAAAACACACTTTGTTTTTCTTGTGAAATTGCCATTTACTTTGGAATCCATTCATGAACCACCATCGTTTGAGTTTGAGTAATGTAATGTTAATAGTGATAAAATAGTGGTACAAAAGTGGTAAAAAGTTTTGTGTGTCCTGCATTTACCTCTTCACGTGAATATAACTACTATCTAGCACCACTAGTGTGAACAATTATGACTCTGTGGATTTCTATAGAATGTAAAGAGAACCTGGACATTTTAACAAGAACAATTCTGCAGACATTTTGTAAAGAGGCTGGAATTCCATTTTAACCTGAACTTGCACTGAAAGGCATTCTATCACCCATCACTGCCTGGCTTATATAAGGGCTCTCTCTCTCTCTCTCTCTCTCTCTCTCTCTCTCTCTCTCTCTCTCTCTCTCTCTCTCTCTCTCTCTCTCCCAACCTTCCTATTCTATGGTAACTCATTAGCAAGCCTAATAAATGACAACCGATGACACGGACATTCAGCAGCCAGCTGAGCAACATATGCAGGACTAATTTGAGTGAAACTGGCTTCAAAATTTCAAACAGAGTTCCTCATATCTTTGCATCATCTATCAAGTCTTAAGCACTCAAGAGAATATTACAGAGAGCCTTCACTTGAGTCATGAGTGCTGCACAGGAAGAAAAACAGATTTGAAGATTTATAGCTGCTGGCAAATCTAGATGGCAAAAATATGAACTAATTTGAGACAGATTTGGGTGAGATTTGGTCCTGCACTGTGACATGTTGTCTCCAAACAAACTCATTAAACCAACAAATGACAAATTTTTATAAAGGAATACATGAATTATATGTTTTGGCCATAAAAAATAACCATAACCATAAAGATATTTTCTATTTAACAGGTGATATTTTCCATTACAGCACATCAGGCATGAGGCAAAACCTTTTCTTTTCTTTCTCAATGTCTTCTGCTTCTCTCTCTCTCTCTTTCTCTCTCTCTCCTCTCTCTCTCTCTCTCTCTCTCTCTCTCTCTCTCTCTCTCTCTCTCTGCCATGCCGCCCGACTTTTAAGTGCTGTACTTCAGAACATTGGATAAGATGCAGACCCGCCGTGCCCCTCCACTCCCCCAGAGTCTCATTAGCCTTTTGATTATGAGCTATGGTGTACCGCTCTCTTTACTGTCAGACACACACGCAGCACACGTCTGTTCTTTCCCTACTGCCTCTGCATCTCCCAGACATCCGTCTCTATTTCATCCCCTTTGCAAAATGGAAAACACAGCACAAGCAACACACACAATGGAAGAAAACAAGCCTGCGCACAGGCCCATGCAAAGCCATAAAATAAATATTTAACGCCACTTGCTCTCTGAGGCTAAAATTCAGCTGAAACATTGTAGCATGAACATGAGATGACTTTAGGGTCTGCCTCCTTTAAAATTACAGCAGTCCACTGGGAGGTTTTGTGTGTGTGGTTTCTCTAATTAGCGAAATGGAGAGCGGTATGGTTAAGTAAAGCCTGGTCTGCCGGGGACAATCATTAAACTGTGCTGTCTGCAGTCAAACAGCAAGACTTCTACAAAAATATTTTGGTTCTGGCTGAGTTAGGCCGATCACGAGAAAGGCCCCAGGCGTCAACCTGTGTGTGTGTGTGTTGTGTGTGTGTGTGTGTGTGTGTGTGTGTGTGTGTGTGTGTGTGTGTGTGTGTCTAAAATGCACAGACTGCGAAACCCTTTTCTCCTTTGCATTTCACCGATGACAGATCTCAGTGGGAGAAAGCTCTGTCGTTTCATTAACTAATTCTAGACAATAACACCTCACACTCCTCCCAAACCCCCTACACTCTCGCTTTCCTCTTCCACTTCCCTCCCAGGTGCCATTCAGCCTTCTTCTCTCCTTTTCAAATGCACACATTACTCATGAGACACACACAACCCCCCCCCACCACAATCTGTGGAGATGTTCTTGATGCTGTCACCAAAAAGAGCAAACATTTTGCTGCCTGTCGTGGGAATAAAAACTAGAGCATTCATGATGACGTCCCTCTCTGCTCGACTCTTAGTGTAATGGTAAGCTCCTTGTTAAAGTGTTAGTTTAGTTTAGTTCCAGAGTTTTTGTTTGGATTGTAAGACTTGTGGGTTTTTATAGACACATGCAAATGTATGACTGGAGAGAAACGTGCTAATCATGCACAGATAAGAACAGCAGAAAGAATTCCTTCATAATCACGAGCTTTTCGAAATGCATGTCTGAGGAGATTAATTAAAAATGTTCAGCATGGGTGAAGATACTGCTCAGGTGAGTCGACCCTAATGAAATGCTAATCTAAGTAACAGTTTCACATCTACATTAGATTTCTCTTTCTTTGTCTTCATGTCTGACAGTGCTCTTCTCCTGCAGAGCCGTTTATTCACTACCAGACACCTCGGCTACAGCCAAACTAGAGAGTTCTCTAGCTTATGGTTAAGACATACACTAAACAATCCAATCATTAATCCAATCAACTAATGTCAAATCAGAGTCTGAGCACAGTAATCAGGCTCTACATTCAAGAATCACCAGTTTTCACAAGTAGCTTTAACACTTAGGACGCAAGATCCGCTCTTTGTGGGCAGTTTTTTAGGCTTCAGAAGTCAGTGTTTTTAGTCATCAGTGACTAATCGAGCTCAGAAAACAGCTAACTCTAACTGAATTAAATCCCAGTTTAAATGCCAAAAAGCCGTCCAGTGCATATTTACTTCTCTGTCCGTGTGTACAAGTTCAACCTGCATGCAGACTCTGCCTGATCAGCAAGAGGGGGTGGGGCTAATGACATCCATGACCCAGATATTGGGATATAGAGGAAAACAAGAAGGGAGAGATTGTTTTTGTTTGTGTGTTTTGCTGTTTGCGAAACAATTCAATAAAAATCAAACAAGCAATAAACATCCCAGTATAACAAGTGGTGTCTCCTGAATGCAGCTTTTATTGACTACTGCAGTCTCACTTCATTCAACCCCTTCATGATAGCATCTTTAGTACTTAATCGAATGCCATTTTGCTGTTATGACCTGTTGCCAATGTGATGCACAGCTTCTGGCAGCGTTTCTGAGGACTCTTAGTCAGTTCCTCATGGGCAATGGCCTCCAGTTAATATTCTTTAGTTTGCTTGCTGCAAACCGTATCCAGGGTGGCAGCAGATTTCCATTCTAAACAACCAGCAGTGACACCTGATTCCACTCATTTAATCAATTGGCCAGTCTTCAAACAACTAATCACATGCCTCGCTCTGGCAGGAATGAAAACATGTCGCCACACTGCCCTGTTGCAGATATAGTTTAACCCATGTTCTAGGGGTTTTCAAATCAGAAATCATCATTGTCCTGTCGGAAGGTCCAGAGATAGGAATTCCTTAACCTTGACTAGATCCATCTTGCACAAAGCAGGTTTACAGTGCCAGAGGATCCAAAGCATAGGCCAGAAGTTCCAATCTTGTTTCATCACTCCACAGAACATAATCCAAAATGTGGCTTAATTAAATGCTTTTGTCCAAACTGGAGCTGACATTTCTTGTGCTGTTGGGTCAGTAGAGGTGTACGTCATGGAGACTTTCAGTGTTCAGCATGCACCTTACTCTGCAAACTGAAACCTCAGGGCCTGCTGCCACCAAATCTTGCTGCAGGTCTTTTGCACTTACGCAAGGTTTTTTTTACTACCTGCCACCTCAGAATCTAGTGGCATCTGGTGACAGCTTACTCTCTCTGCCTTGTCTAGCTAATGTAGACAGTATTCCTTTAATGATAAACTTGCAAAGTGTGTTTACAATAGGAGCATTTAGTGGTTGGTGGTTGGTGGTGTGTGAGGCTAAGATCTCTCCAACGAATGTTTTGAACAATTCTCTTGACCAACCATATTTCACTCACTCTGATCAGCTGTCACATTCAACAAACTGTGAGCCTGTCCTAATAAACTTAAAATACAGTCTACATGTTACCCTAAATACAGTTTCAGATTTTGAAGAAGGAAATGAGAGGCTATAGGAAATATACATGCTACATTTTTTTTAAATCAATAAGTGATTTACTAAGCCTTTATTTACCCCCAATGTTGAAGTTTCAATTATCCAACCCAATCCAAAGCATCAGGTCCCCAGCTCCGATACAATGGCTTACAGATTCCTGTGCTGACACGCATCAGGTGTGAAGAGAATGTAGGTGGGAATAGAACACCATCTACCCACCCAGAGAGAGCTTGGCCAATTTTGCCTTCTCAGACTCAGCACGGCACTGATTTGAACCTGCAATCCTTGGATCATAGTGCTAATGCGTTAGATCACTCAGCCACTCAGAGCCCAGTCACCCGGACACTTAAAAATGTCACAACAAGCAGAACAGGGAAAGAATTACAGAGCGTGCTTGGTCACAGTGATATAATTTATCGCATGAACACATTTCACCAAATATAGTGCCAGTGACCTCTCATGATTCTCTATTTTTACAGATTAGCATTTTTCACATATTAGCATTTTTATTTAGTGATGTAACACGGACCATCATGGTTGGGGGCAAGATGGTGCTACTGCTGAGTTCAGAAGGTAGATTATAGTTTGTTACTTTGTTACACACACACACACACACACACACACACACACACACACACACACACACACTGCTTCTGCTGCTGCTCTTGTGAAGCATGTGTTTGGTTAGCATAATTCTCTCCATTAAATCTTGTGTTTTGTGGCCTCCTGTCTGGATTTCTTCCTGACAGTCCAGTTTTCATTTTGCCCTCCACCAGTGGAACAAATGAGCTTGTGATTATTTATGATTCATCAGAAAATTTTGTTGAGGTTAATGCTATTATCATTTTTAATCAGTAGGCACCTCAGCACAACATTTTAAATGATTCATACACCTAACAGCAGTGAATATTTTGTGAGGAGACCTATTAAAATTCAATGAATGAGAACTCAAAGGAAATCTGTATTTTTTTTTTGGCACAATTGAATAATGGGAGTTGGCAGCATATAGAAATAACATAATGTTGTCTTTTCAGTCCAAGGTATATTCCACATAACCAAAATAAGGCTGTAAACAGCCTCCAAAATGTACAAATGCCAAGCCCACGAACAAAATGCTTGTTAGAGTGTGTAAAATCAAACAGGCATTTCAGGAGACTATGGTTGATATTGCTGATATCAGTGCTTTTAAATGTAGGCCACACCTTGCTTTATATGTAGAGCAACATAGCAAAATCCTGTATGAGTGCCTCTTTTTTGTGTATTTTTGTGAATTTCTTTGTGAAATTTGGATATTTTCTGAGTTATCACTGTTACACTGGGTATATTTAGCTCTCACAAAGTGAGTGAAAGGGACTTTTTTTGAACAACCTGTTTCAGGCCATATGCTTTTCAACAGCGAGCATCACATCTCTTCACACCTCCTATCCTCATTAGAAAAAGGGCATCGTTAAGCCAAGTGTCAGCAACAGGCTTGGACCAAGGGAGTCCATGGGCAAGAGCTGTGCCTGCAGCTAGCTTATTAGTGCTTTCCACAGACTGGGCATATTTTAATGTCTCCTGAAGTTGATGAGGCAAGGCAGCAGAGGATCAGCCATTAAAAATGCATCTGTCTCAATTAGGCCAAGCATTACAGCCTTTCCCACGCGAGGCGACTCCATCTACAGAACAGAAGACATCAGACACCTCAGGCCATAACCTAATCACACACACACACACACACACATATAGGTATACTGTGTGTTGGTGTAGCCTAGAGGAGGTCTTCCCACCACGTTGACTGTGGCGTAAATAACAACCCATTTCATAATTAAATTGAGAGAAAACAGCTAAAGTAACATTATACAGGTGTTGGAGTCACATAAGACACATGACACTGAGATCATCATGAATTGTCCCCTGAACTCAAGTACAAACGCACACACATGCCCACAAAGACCATAAATCAGCTGTATTCTGAATCTTTCATGTACAGTTAAGTGATAGCTCAGCAAATTTACGAACTTCATTTCTGAAAAAGCACGAATGGACACAGCTGCAGTCAAAAACAGAAAACAGTATCAAATATTGTCTGGAATCACATGAAGAATAGTCTTTTACATGATTCAAGTATTGTCTGATGCTTCTGAATGATGCTTAATTAAATACTCAGTCTGAAAACCACCCACAATCTCTTAAACACTGTGACCTTTAGTACGTCCTAAGAATGATTCTTTAGTATTTACACAGAAAAGTGCAAAAATGTATTATGTTACAGGAGTGAGTAATTCAGTGGCATCTTCATAGGCATGTTTTTACCTAAATTCAGTCTCAGCACCTCTAAAAAAGTGTTTTAGAGTATATATACAGTTTTACATCTGTATATGTTTACACTTTGATCAACTCTAAACCTTGTAATTTAATACTAATGACAGATGTAATGCAGTTCAGGCCTGCGATCTTCATAGGATATGACAAAATAGAAGAGTCCTGGTGGTTCCAAACTTCTTCCATTTGCAGATGATGGAGGCCACCGTGCTCACTGGGACCTTCAATGCAGCAGGATTTTTTCTGTAACCTTCCCCAGATCTGTTCCACAATACAATCCTGTATCGGAGGTCTACAGACTTCATAACTTGGTTTGTGCTCTGCATTGTCTACTAAGAGACCTTATATAAACAGGTGTGTGCCTTTACAAATCATGTCCAATCAAGCTGTAGAAACATCTGAAGGATGATCAGTGGAAATAAGATGCACATGAGCTCAATTTTGAGTGTCATGGCAAAGGCTGTGAAAACCTATGTACCTATTATATTTTTATGTTTTTACTTTTAATCAATTTGGAAAGATTTCAAACACAATGGTCTTGTCATTGTGGGGTACTGTGTGTAGAATTTTGAGGGGAAAATGAATTGAATCCATTTGTGAATACAGTGAATACTTTCTGAATGCACTCTCTACGGCACTCAGTTAGCAAGCTCCTGTGGGTTATTGTGGAATTTGACATTTGTTGATATTGTAAATGGTTGTATTTACAACACAATGTGTGGCTAAATGTGGTGTTGGCAGCACATTAGGTCATCATGGGTTATCCAGTTGGGGACCAGTAAGCCCTGTTGAGACAGGATTAAATTTACATGGGGTCTTGGCATATTTTCCTATTTCCAGGCACTCCTCTGTGATTTTATTGTCATCTAAATCAGCCATGTCTGTACATGTAGACCATGCAATCCAAGAACATTGCAGATTATTGAGTGTGTGCTGAAAGTGTGTGAGTGATGCCTCTTTCTTTATAGCACTGGCCCCTCACTCTGTCAGCTCTACCCTTCCAGTGCAGATGGGGTAATATGTCAGTCGCTTGGAGGAGAAGGAGCAGCTGTGTTCTTTTTTCATCTGCACTGCTGATATTAATGCACTGCTCTTTCCCCATCCTTCTCTTTTCCCATCTCTCTCCTCCCTAACACACAAAGCAGTGGCAGCGTGTTCACTTTTCACAGTTCACTTCTTCCACTCTCATCCTGTCACCTTTCTTTCTCCCTCTCCTGTCAGGCTAGCTCTTAACATGACGGGTCACAGAGAGGTAGACTTTACATACAGTTCAATAACAGGCTGATGCTCTCTGTCAATGTTCAGTATTGCTTTGATTTAAAATATGGCCCAGTATAGTGCACTGCTCTGCTCTACTGTAGACTGAGTTCATAGCTTATTTGGTACACCAACCTTTTACCTGCACTCACTGATCATTCTATCCAATAAATCAGACCCCATGCACACATATTTTGGTGGGACAGGGGTTCAAAGAAAGAGTATAAAAGATTGGGCTTATTGTCAAAAATTCTATACTCAAATATGATAACATTAATGTTAGTATTGCTCATAATTTGTGGGCATCTAACATTCCTCAATCCACAGTATCATATGTATACTGGGAGAACTGAATGGGAAGATATTACCTCTCACAGTGGACAGCACAGTGGGTGCCCATGGGTGCTTAATAATCATGATCTATCTAGAATCTTCCATGCAAACAGACAACTGATTTTGGCAGAAATCACATCCACATTCAATGCAGGAGGCACCAGTCACCAAATATCAAGGTTCACGAGGTTGTTACCTGGACCGTAGAGGTCTGGTAACATGTGACATGGTCTGATGAGGAATGGTTCCAGTTGCTTCTGTCTGTTGGTAGGGTTTTATTGTGGCACAGGACCCATGAAGCCATGGACCCCATTTGTCAACAAGACACTGTGCAGTCTGGTGATGGTTCCATATGGGTGTGGGGTGTGTTCTCATGGCACAAGTTGTGTCCACTGGTCTACTTAAACACGTCAGTGACTGGTGCCCACGGTGTTTCTCTAATTGGTGACCATTTACATGTACCCACACAAAAATGGGTTATTCCAGGCGGATATTACATCATGCTACTGTTATCCAGAATTGGTTCTATAATGTATTCCTAGAAAAAATGATACTGTGGATTGAGGAATGTCAAATGCCTGCACAACTACAACCTCACTCACAAGATATTTTATACAATTTATACAGATGTAGGCGTTCCCAAGTTCCCAAGAGTTAATATAAGAGTATATCACTGATATCACATGACAAATGCTCTCCTAGGACAATCCCATGTTAGTGTAATTCATAACAGGTTGAAGCTACACTGTTTATGTCTCATTTGAAACAAATTAGAAATAATTCAAACATATAAAAATAACTACCATTGTTTCAGTGCTATTCTCTTCAACAAGTTTGACTTTATCAAAGCTGACCTGCAGTACATTGGATGTTAAATAATGTTGAAGCGTGCATCTATACTGCCTTCAAAGATTCTAGACTGGAGGTAGTATTGGTATCCTAATAGACAACATTCTTGTGCAAATATTTGATTGACTGGGTGTCTTCCTGCCTCTGACTACTGCCTGAATACTGAGCACATTTTGAATTACATATCTTTAAGCATATACTAGACTTAGTCATCCTCTAGCCCACTAGTGATCTCATTTTCTGGTCTCGGGAACCATGGTTGGTTTGATGTTTTTAAAAGTGTGGGCTATTTTCCACCCAGCAGTGACACTGATGTGTGTAAAAAAAAAAAACACAGCTGTGTTTGATACACTTGATCTAGCAACACACACTCCACCACGTCACTGTCACTACTCTGCTGAGAATGTGGGAATAGTCCACAACTCAAATAATAATTGGTCAGTGGTTCTCCTTTAGGGGTCTTTTTCACATTGATGGACAAGGTAGACAGGTCCTGTGCAAAAACAAATGGACTACACTCTGTATCTGTAAACCTACACAGTGCACCTTAAGAGTGACTGTTTCTAATAAAACAGCCAGGGAGAGTGTAGCCAAGATGAGCCAAATTGGTAACGTAGTGTGTATTCTAACATTGTCTATGTAATATATTTCTGTCTATCTCTGTGGATATAAATGAGCTCTTTTTCACAGTTACTGTGACTCTCTCCACTCTCCCTCCTTCATTTTATGGTAGTGTTCCAGCAGGTTTAAAGAATGTTTATCCCAACTCTGCTTCCAGCATGATGCAACAGCTAAGCCACTCCAGCTTAACTGTGTGTGGATGGGCCTGTGTGAAGCACCAAGCTGAGAAGAGGATTCAGACAAGGAAACTGAGATAAAGTCCATGACCTCATCTACTGAGCAGCAGGTCACTGTCTTCCATCTCTCACACACTCTCTCTCTGAGACACTCACAGCAATCTATTCCTCCAGGCACTGTTGCAACAATAACAGTTCCTACTGTCAGTGCTGCAGCCACTGCTCTACCACCATCATTACAAAGCTCAAACAGGACTCTCAAAGACTCCAGAACCCACTGGAAAATGTTTTGCGACAGGTAAACCACAGGTAAAAGTCATCACTTACAGCTGGGGGAGCACCACGTCCATTTCACTGAAGATTGAAGGCAGAGACTGACTGACAATAGCTGCAAGGTGGGTTGAAAAATGATCCTGCACATGAAAGGTTGGCACAGTAGCACTGCTCAGCAGTCTGGGTAATCCTTAATTAGGCTCCGAGAAGATCATGCCATCCATCTTCTGCCAGGGAAAGCCAGTCTTCCAAGAAAAGTCAGGTTTGGTGGGACTGCCAAATCTGTGTGAGGGTTTTACAGGAGAAGAAGGAAAAACCATCAGAATGTTGATAAGCCAAAGAAAAAATGCACATTATTGAAGAATTTTGTGTCTTGTTTCAAGCACAAAGAAACGTTCAGTACTTTCTAATGGTTGTGTTAAAATTCAGTTAATATCAGTGCATTCTTACAAATCTAGGGACAAACATATAAAGCTGCTTATTCATTGTTTCTTCTGAAATAAAGGCTATAAAAAAGTTTATCCTGCTTTTGTTGGAATAACTCTCTCTGCTGTCCATGGAAGGATTTGTATTCGATTTTGGAGCATGGCTGGGGGGGCTTCTTTATTTCTGTCTAAAAGCTGTCTCTATATGTCAGTTCCCATGTCAACAATCTGACTTCTGTTATCACATCATATCTGATGTAGTCTGGGTTGTACTGGCAGATATTTTTCATTTCAGAAACATTTCAGAAACAGATCTTTGCTTCACTAATTGTCTGCATCAGATACCTGCAGCTCCCCCTGAGGACTGGCCTGCTTCATATCTAACTGATGGTCCCCGGCCCACAGGCTGAGAAACCCTGGTATAGACTACTTCCACTTTTTATGCGAATCTGAATCTGTGGCTTGAATCTGTGAACTGGTTTCTTTAAAAATAGCATGTCCATTTTGGCACCAAACAGATGCTGAGATGTTTTAAATTAGGTTTCGTTTTGGCTGCGAACTGTCTTATGCATAATGTAACTGTTGAAAAGAAGAAAAGAAAAAAACTTTCATCAGCTGTTAAGGTAAAAAAGGTTTTATTTCTAGTTTTTCTATTGATTTTAAATGATCTCAAAGTTAAAAACAGAAGAATGGAGCAGCAACAATCCACAGAACACTAGATTGCTACACGATCATGGTAAGGCTCCAGTTTGAACCCAATGCTGGAGTACATCTTTATGTTAAAAATAAAACAATCCAGAGCAGTGTTGGAAAGATCACAAAGGCCACAGGTGGGGCGTCACAGTACTATTCTTTATGGGTAAACAGTGCAATAAAAGTGTCTATGTAACAAGCAGTTTCGATCATATATGTCACCCCCCGCCATGCCAGTAAAACTGCAGGGGGCTTGACAGGCAAGGTAACGTAGTGACACACAACACAGTGTATTATGAATGACAAGCTGGATCACGCTGGCCCAAGAGAGTAGAGAGTGTGTGTGTTTGTGCGGGTCTTCTCATCAAACCACTTCACTTCTCCCATTCCCCATAACCCTACTCCCAAGATGCAGCAGACGCCACAGGCCCTGCCATGTGTACTATGATTGATGACCCACTGTCATAGCTAGTACATGCCATTTTACATGTGTCCTGTTATAGGCTAAGAGTGGGGCCCGATTTTATGGCAGCTTCAGATTATTCACACCATCCCCCTTTCGCTGTAACAGCCCTACTAAATAACGAACAATGCACTCGCTAAAGAGATTCATGGAGCCATACTAGAACCAAGTATGGTCAGGACTTTGCAGTCAAGGGCAAGTATTAAATTTATCACAAGCAGGAATACGTACACAGGACTGCTTTAGGGACATGGGATCAGTTACTCTCTCTCGAGAATAATGTATATAAACACTAAAGAACATCGTAATGTACTAATTCTACATGGTGGTAACACTAGTTAGACCATTTTACCATTATTTGATATTCATTTAGTGATGTTGCAGACTCTCTAAAACAATGGGCCTTAACGCTTGACCTCCAACATGGAACCAGACCACCCCTAAAATGCAGTTCTAACTATACTGCTGCTTTATAGATCTAACGTGAGTCTTTCACTCACTCACTCATTTCATCAGACTTATGAGTCTTCACAATGATAGAGTTTTAAGGCTCAAGCAGTTTGATAAAAGTGGTGTTTCTTATTAAAGGAAACATACACAATTTCAATCTAGCTCTGGAAAAAAGTCCTGGTTCTGTAAATGGGACATAAAGACTCGACCTGACTATTCCATCCTATTCCTGCTCCTGCACAGAGTGATTAAAGGCGAGAGGCATGGAAGAGAACATGCAGGTATACATACAGAGATGGCAGAGCTAAAAGAACAGCAAACAGGTGCTTATATGAAGAAGAAGGATAACGTTTTGGCACTTGAGAAAGGCTGAGTTCACTATCATCCGTTTGTGAAGCTATCAGGAGGGAAAGTGCTCAGTTTGAACCTGTTAGACTGGGAATCCTGGCACTAGAGAAAGGCTCACAAATGTTAGGTCGTGAAGCTTTAAGGAGGGAAAGAGCTGAGTTTGAACCTGTTTGACAAGGAATTTTGCCACTGGAGAAAGGCCTGGAGAACATTAACATTCACAGCAGCTACCTACCTACCTACCTACCTTAACTGATACAATGCTACAGTCCTCTCATCAGTTACTGTAATTTTTTAGTAACAATATTGCTATTTATTTCACTTTATTATGTTTTCTTTGCTGTGTTTGGACCATAGTGTTTTAGGTGGTGGGTTTATACATTGCATTTTTGAAGCCATGTTCTTGTTGTCCTTTCGTCCACAAGGTCAGGGATGTTACCTTGGCAATACATAGGCATGAAGTTAGGGATGGGGCTTCTGACAGAAAGGGAGTGTTTGTGTTGCAGTTGAATTCAAATATAAACAGTCATTCCAGGGCCTGAGTGGCTCAGTGGTCAAAGTTGCTACCACTATGATAATGAGGATCTCAAGTTCAAATCCCAGATCGTGCTGCTTGCCATTGGCTGCCAGGGTCCAGAGTGTGAAATTGGCCTGCTCTCCCTCACTGGGTGGGTAGATGGTTGGTAAATGGTGCTCTTTTCCCACATCACATTCTCAAGGTGGTGGAGGTGTCTGTCAGCCATTGCATCAGAACTGGTTGTCATATGTATTGAGGAATTAGACACATGCTCATCATCTCCCCCATCGTGTCAGGAGGGTCACTTGTACGAGGAGGACCAATCGGGATTAGGAAATATATATATTTAACTATACATAAACTGTCATTCTACAGTCGTTTTCTAGAATCTTGTTCCCTTCCTTCAATGACACTGTGGTTGTCTTTACATTTCATTGCATATGCTCAATGAAATATGAGCATGGGAGTTGTTTCAAAACAGATGTGTCTAATATCATAATCCACTTAAAACATCTGTGCAAGTTTGTAATGTGAGTGCAGCCCTAGATTATGCTTCTGCTGGCAGTGTGTTGATATGGATGTGGAACATATTGACGCAAAAAGGCAAGGGCTTCTTAAATACATGAAAGAGAAGAGAAATCACATGCTTAGGCTGCTTTGAGCTGCTCCACTTCAATCAGACAAACAAATCAATCACACAGACTATCTCCCTGCCCTGGCATGCTGTTAACTCATCCACTTGTGATCCTTGCAAGAAGATAGTGGGAGCAGCAGCTCCCAAACAAGCCTCTCACAAAGTGCCCAGGTCTGTCCATAATTTCTCAAGTGAAATAAAAATTGAAGCCGTTGGCTCCTACTTAAGGAGCTAGTTTTGTGAATAAGGAGGAGGGAGGTGATATTAACAGTAATGAGAATGCTCTGGCAGCCCTATTCTTGATTGTTTACATAGCAGGATCACATTGATCTATTCCCTCTGGATATCTGCATTTTTTTCATCATTGCTGGGAGACAAGAATGAGACAAACACCTTTCCATCAATAGGATCAGAGATGGGGGGCTGTTGCATTCCCTTCATCCAAAACCTTTCATCTCCCATCCTCAGCAGGCTGCAGTGTTTTCTGACATGACGTCTTCTCCACTAGTCCCAGCCATTACTCCACTAGACCCAGCCATTACTACCAGCCATCACACATCAACAGTGATTTCAGAGCTGCTGCTGAATCACACTGAGCAGAACTGTATTTTCTCCAAAGCAGGAATCAGCAAGTCCTTTTCACTGAAAGAGCAACAGTCTAACAAGCCAGTGTGGAATAATGACGTCCAGGTAGGTACCAAACAGGCACTCTGATGTGAGGCAGAGACATCCACGGCATGAACATTATATCTTGGCAAGAGAAAGCTAGAATTATTAATACTAGTAATATTTAATATAGCTTGAAAAATGTTATACTTAAAGTACAAATGTGCCTGTAGAATAAGATCAGAGTAACATTAGATATGGAAAATGTATAGAAATAAGTTTAGCAATGACTGAAGATAATTTCCCATCTTTTTGCAGTGTAGAAGGAAATGGAACTGGTGAGTATCGGTTGTGTATTTACTACTAACAGCTCCCCTGTAACCTGAGTGAGTTACCAGTCTGGGGTATGTGGTGCATCTCGTCTGAAATTGTAAACAGAGAGAAGCAGCTGATATCAATCCTAATACTGAAATCCCAATATCACTGTGTTCCACTTTAGTCATAATAGACTGCTGGTCACAGATGAGCTTTGTTTTGTTCAGCATAATATTAAAGGTATCCTTATGACTAGTGAGTTATCATTTATTATGTCTTTGGTTATTCAAACAAACTCTTCTCTATCACTCTTTCTCTCATTTTGCATTTTGGCATAAATTGTTTCATAAGTCTCCCACCTGGTTCTAGTGCAAAAAGCTTTTGTGGGTATTTCAGTGTTTTTTGTTGTCGTTGATATTGTTGTTGTTTACTTTCGAGGTTTTTCTCATTTGTTTTTAGGCACATTTTCAAAACAGAAAAAAACATTCTAGTTTTAAAAAGTGTATTTGTTAAAAACTACAAACCAATTAAATCCAAAGCATACCACTCACTGCCAAGACCTTCAAAACACAAATTCCAGTGAAAGGATTCAGTCCACAGAGCAGTTCAGGCTGTATTAATTGCAGAAAACTAGAGAAGAATAAGAAGTAAGAAGAATGAAGAATGACAGTATATTGCTTTTCAAGCTTTATAATTACAAGCTTTAAGAAAACACAAAATAAATTATTCCAATGACAGTGTGAAATTAGAGATTTCTGACCCACAATGTCTGGAAAAATGAAGATAACTCATGATAAGAAATTAGATGAAACAACATGGAACAAAAATATATGTACAGTGAACTGCATTTTACAGGATCCTTCTACTTTTTGCTTTGTGAGACTGGTCTGAAAGCCCCTTCATAGACATTTTAGACCCATCTTCATGATATATGCTTTGTCAGCTTTGAAATGGACACCTGAACATGAAGGTTTCATGTGATTACTGACCCTATCTGATTCTCTGTGGACATCTTTTTATTGTCCTTTTAAATGGCTTTTAAATGTTATGTTAAAACAATGAGTTTACTGGGTTCAAAAGATATGTTTATTAAACATTTTGTTGAGCTATGGGTATATTATATGGTGCAGCGTGCAATGTAGTGGCTGAGAAATGCAGCCTTTCTTTTCCCATCTCTGATTCCAAGGTTTTACTTTCTGTCAATCCATGTTTAGTTTCAGTCTAGGTTTAGCTCCAGCTTGGGTTTTGTTTTTTTATTTGCTTGTTTGTTTGTTTTTTAACATTTCTGTGTACAGCCCAGTTGCCTCACCTTACTTTTCTGGTGTCTGCTTATTTATCTGCTTTTAGCTTTTTGTTTACATAAAATTAAATGTCCAAATAACTGTACTCTGACATCCAAAATGGATCATAGTCAGACTCTGCAAATCCACAGACAATAAAGAGGATCCCTAGCCAGGCAGTTTCAATATTTGATTGTTTTGCATGCCCACAGATGACCAATAGAGGTCCTACTCAGACATTCAGATAATAAACCCATTTTGCTCATACACTGACATCCAGTTGGGGTCGTAGTCAAATGTTCAGATGCAAAAGTGGGTCTGGACTGGCCAACATAATATAGACATGATTTGAACCTTTAACAATGACATTAAAGCCCTCCAGACACACACTGCGGGTTTAACAGTGATCAGTGTTTGCTGATCATGTCATTTAAAAGCTGAACTCTTGTTTCTTCACCTCCCAAGAACATCACACAAAGCTCAGACCAACACACTGCTACATCTGGAGCGGTGGGTGGAATCTGTACCAAATCATCCCATCTGTTTCCTTCTGTAACAGTGTGAATCTCCTGCCTGCATGTTGTAGAGAGTGTGTAAGTATTACTCACTATGCTACTATGTCAGCTGACGTGTGTGAACTCATGTGTGAAAGGCATGTGGTAACATGATGATATCAAGTCAAACCCTTATAAATCATCTCTGTATGGAAATTCAGAATAAACTGTTATGAAAAAATAGCAAAGCTCTGCTGCCACCTTCTGGATGGATTCCAGTAGTTTAATTCAGGTAAAGCTCACTCTGTTAATTGGTGTCTTCCAAAAGCAATAACGAGCTTGTAAAGTGGGGCAAAGTACTAAGAACCTAAAGTCTGTAAGAAAAATTCCAGTAATATCAGGTCCCTTAATGTTGGCTGGTCCAAATATAGGCCACTTTTGGATCTTGTTCAGTTTGTTTCTCTCCCTTCGCCAATTGATTGCAGGAAATTCCCAGGAATTCCCAAGGAATTCCCAGTTTAGTCAAATCTAGACATATTTAACTATTATAATAACTATTTTCCAGTTCTTTACAAAATCATTTTCTAAACTGTGTTTGCATCAACACACCACACAACCATTTACTGTAAAGCATCATATTCAAGCTGAACTTATTCTATTACATTTACACACTTGAGGACATTATAGAAACAGTTTCATCAGAAAACTCACAGCCAACCTCAAGATTAATTCTGATGATTAGAATCATCCTTTACACACTAACTCAGATCTCAACTCTGTCAATCATTAAAGAGTAGTCATTCATATCCTACTTTATGTGGGGCACTGCTTAAATCACAAAATTATGATTTCTATACACACATAATGCACATCAGATCTGTATCAATAATCTGTGGCTCTAATGTTTGTATGGTTGCCCTCTACAGCATCACATGTCCAATGAACTCTGTGAACTGTGGATTCTGGCTTTAACTTTGTATATAGTCTTAGTGTATTATTTGAGGTGTAGAGATGAATCATAGCCCCCCCATTAACAAACAGGTGTGCTTTAAACACTTCTCTTAATAAGACGACTGTGCCTTTGCATAAACATTTGCACTCCTGCGTTACAGAAATGTATAATGGGCTTATAAATTACAAATACATAAAATATATCATCTTTCTTATTGTGGAGGAAGCCTTCAGCAGTTGAACTTAACTACAGCATACACTGACATGCCAAAAGTAATGGTATAGCACTGCGTAAATTATTTCGTTTTAGCTCAGAGGACAGCTTGGGAACGCCCACAACTCTGATAGTTTGTGAGGTGTTATCTTGTGAGTGTGGCTGAACACTGGCCAGCTTGCTTGGAGTAAGGTGGTGTGAGTTATCAGAGATTGAGCAGCACAGGTGGATGGACAATTCCATTTCCATATTTGTGCAGGATTTTAACATTCATCATGTCAAGTGTCTTCTGGGAATCATTGGGACCATCAGTGTGGCTAGAATTGTACATGTGAACAGACAAGTGACTCTAGCAGAAATCACATCCACATTCAATACAGGAACCCCAAACACATATCCCATACGATTCCATGGGACATGATAACTAGTTCCTGTCCCATTCATTTAGACATTTCAGTGTAGTTTCAAAATATGAAGTGCTAGTACTTGTATATAGAAAGAACAGGATCTTCTTCTTTCGGCTGCTCCCTCCACAGTGGATCATCTGCCTCCATCCCCTGCCTCCTCTACTGTTACATCAACACCAATCTCCATGTCCACCTTCACTACCTCCATAAACCTTCTCTGAGGTCTTCCTCTTCTCCTTCTGCCCGGCAGCTCTATCTCCAACATTTTTGTCTGTTAGCTATATAGAGAGAACAGTATGATTTCACTTAAATGTAATTTGTGTGGATTTGTTTAAACCACAGCTTAAATAAACACAGAACATCCTGGAACTACATGGATCTGTGTTCATCTACTGGGGGATTCTAGATGATACAAAATCACAACAGATTGGTAAACTGCAGATACATTAGACTGCAGGTAATGATACTGATCCAGCTGGAGAAGAACTCATTCCTGAGGAAAACTATATTATAAGCATTATGAATTCAGTGCTTAAGATGTATTCTGTGAAGTCATGTATTCCAAGGACGGCTAGTGGCAGAAACTTCAAGCCCATTCAAACTCATTCTAAATACAAACTTTAATGAAGACAGAGCTTTATACAGACTGGATTTCCCTACATCACAAAACTGTGAGTCATATACGAGTGTGATGTGAAGAAATTGCACTTAAAAAACTAGAGCTGCATGTAAGCAAATGTGGTGTCGAGTGGATTTTACAGTGGTGATTAGCGTACTGTCTAATGTGTAACCTACTTAGCAGCATATGCAGCCAAAATAAAGCATCATCAATCACACAAAGTCAAGGTGTCTGAATTAGAGACCATGTCTAAATGGACGAAACCATTTACTCCCTGTGATCAAACCTACTTTCCTCTTCATTCTCCAAAACAAATAATAAAAATAACAACTCGTGCTTTTAAAGCAACTCAACCATTAATCAGAGATAATGACAAGTTCACTAGAGTTCCATGTTTAACAATATATCATCTCATATCAATAAA
Organism: Acestrorhynchus altus; assembly: GCA_034509495.1. Lineage (NCBI taxonomy): Eukaryota > Metazoa > Chordata > Actinopteri > Characiformes > Acestrorhynchidae > Acestrorhynchus > Acestrorhynchus altus. The sequence continues at coordinate 12,863,820 of CM067501.1, forward strand.
CTGAACTGAAAACTGAAAATAAATACACATGAAGGGTTTTAAACATTTCACAACAAGATACAAAGAAATTATCGCTGCGCTTCCTAAACCAATAAGAAAACTGTACTGCACTTTTTATATGGCTCATCTCTCACTCCAGCGAGATGAGTATGACTGTACTTGAATCAATTGAGTTAAATGGTTGGGGACGTCATAAGGCAAAATCAACAAATTCCATTTGCAGAAAGGTGGGCTAGTGGTTTTTGTTTAATACAGTCCATTTGACCCAGGTGGGTAAAACAGGGTCTCATTACAGGACAATGTACATCCAGGACCACACCAGCAGCAGCAGAGAGACAGCACCAAGAGACTGAGAGCCCAGCGTGGCTCGACCTGTGACACACAACAACAGACAGCAGTTAGTGAGAAGATCAGGAATGGAGCATTTGACTCATTTGACTGTTAATGGAACAGGAGAACAGGTTAAATATTTGAGGCCAATGGAACGAAGCAGACAGTTCTGATCTTTATTTAATTGGTAAAAAATGTTAAAAATGTTGTACAAAAAAATTACAAGAATAAACATTTTGCTTTTGTAAGTGAAGTATTTTAATTGATTAATTTCAGCAAATTTACCAGCAAGACATGTAGTTTGATTGCATTAGAGCCAAATAACAAATATATGATTATTTCCCCAAAATATTCAGCCAGTGCTGATTGTTGAAGTTTGAGTTTTGATCATACTGTTGGTTTCATTTCTGCAGTGCTGACTAAATTTGGGTAAACTGGGGTCAATTCAACCAACAATATTCAGAGAAAAGAATTATGACTGTTTCTGCCAAAATAACAGGTATTATAAACAGTTTATCCTACTTTGTGGGAGTAACTCTCTATTGACCAGGAAACAAATTCATCTAGATTTTGGAGCATTGCTGTGACAATTTCATTGCACCAACAAGAACATTAGTGAGGTCAGGATATCACCACCCCAACTCCTGCCTAACTCCCCAGCTCATCCCAAAATTATTGGATAGAGCACCATCATTCCAGAGAATATAGTTCCACTGCTCCACATCTCAATGCTGGGGGGCTTTATACCCCTCTAGTCCACACTGGCATGGTGACAATAGTTTCAAGTGTACACTATCAATACTTTTCTACACAAGAGTAGTCAAGCTGTGGGTGTGCATTTGCACATTTGTGTCAGCAATGCGATTAATTTAAAATAGCTAAACGCATTCATTAGAAGGTGTAGGAAGTCTAAAGTATTTAAAAAATATATTTTTATTTATTTTTTATAGACCCCAAAATACGGACAATAAGGTAAACAGCAGCCTTGTCTCACCTTGCACTCGTATCTGTGATATAGGGCCGTCTCCTCCTTCACAGCGGGCCCGTATCTCGACCAGGTAATCACCTGTCTCCGGCATGGGGAAGTCGATGTAGTGCCTGCCTGTGGTGTACAGTTTCCCATAACGCTCCCCTTCCTTCCTAAACAAGATCTTCACAGACAAAATATTAAGCTTAATTCCTGAAAGAATGTACATCATACTGACAGGCACAAACTGACCCTCTAGAATTTATCGCAACTGCCAAAGTGAAAATATATCACTGTTTCATGAAAAGCAGACTACAAATACATTACTTTACACTTTATTATTTCTGATGCAAATTTTTAGGATCTGTGACAAAAAGTGATCTGTTACAGAACCTAAAAAAGAGATGCCTTGTCACAGATGCCTTGATTTTTCAAAGCATGTTTTACATTTTCAGTGATCAAAACAATCGGTATTCCTAGCAGCTCACTGTTCTGTGCTGTGGATGATCACTTATATTATGCATGGGCCCAAGAAATGAAGACTATTGGGCTACTGAAACATTATGACCTATTCGGTTCGGTTCTTATTGTCTTCACAAGTTATTACAGAAACATAATTACAGCACATTTCTCATGCTCAACTTTAGAAAGTAAGAGATGCTTCCTCCTGTGATTATGTAACTGTGTCCTTTTTTAATCATTCTCTCTCTCACGCATCTCTCTCTTGAGCCTCATCTGCAATCTTCCATGCAGTGTGCACTCTGCTATGTCCATGTCCATGTCATGTGTCATAAATGCTCAGATGTGATCAGTATAGCGAGGAGAACCCATCCTTTATCATTTACACAGAAGTCTGACAAGACACATACCTTGTAACCCTCTACATAAGACTCATTCCAGTAGTTATAGATGTGGTCCCAGTAGATGTACAGCCATTTGCGTGTGAAGCTGACATACTTATAAACTCTCAGGCGACGATTTGGAGCTGGAAGATTCAATATAAGAAGAACAGTTATTTGTGTGTAGGTGAGAGCACACAAACATACCATTTAACTGCTGAGGATCTTTACAATTTAAACTTACTTCACCTGCTTTATTAGAAACACATAATTGGCCACATTCTCCTAGCTTACAGGTGTAATGTTACAGACTGTAACCAGTGTCTAGTCATGCTTATGTCATTCTCAACAGTCATGGCATGGTATGAGTGTGGCACTTTTAAAAATTGTTTAGGGCTAGAGGACAGCAATACAAATTAACCGTAGATGGTCTACAACCTCTAATAAGGTGAATTTACAAAGTGGGTAAATTGACTGAAGAGCCTTTTCTTAAAAAAACATGTCAAATAAATAAATAATATTGACAAAAAGTTTTAATATTTTTAACTGCTGAAAAAAAAAAAAAATTTAGTGCTATTGTATGTAGTGTTCCTCTTACGTGGTCTCCTGGTGAACATCTCACAGTGCTCACTAGGTGGGCCGAGTCCAGCTCCATTATAGGCCCGCACCTCTATGAAATAGTGTGAGTCTGGCCGCATGTTCTCCAGACGAGTTTGGTTAACTGAATGGTGCACCAGAAGGCGGGATGCTGCAGCCTCATTGTCATCATACTTCCTCCAGTAGCGAATCTGGATAAGTATTCCGTTTAGTTTTCAGAGCTTCAGATTAAGATATATATATATATATATATATAGCAGGCACTCAAAGACAAATACACACAGTGTGCACAAGTGCCCAGAATGGCATCACCTGGGGAGCAGAGACTGTTCAGGGGCTTACTCAGGGGCTTAACAGTGACACCCACAACCCTGTCATCAATAACCCAGTGCTCTAACCACTGATTCACCACTGTCCCTAAGAGTATATTTGTGCATTTGTATTGCCTTTCTGTGATCTATAACCTCTACAGAAAATGCAAAAAATAATATATGAATCATGTATTCATTAAAAGCTTACCTGATAGCCATCCACCCAGTGAGGAGGAACTTGATAGACAGGTAGCCACCATACCAGAGCTTCTGTAGAGGTGACCTGGCGTGCATACACATCTAGTGGTGCCTCAGTGGGTGCTGTGCAGAAAGGTCACAGGGGGCAGAATTGGAGATATATACATATATATCTTTGGCTAAGTGGCGTTAATCCCCTTCAGCAGCAATAACCCCAACCAACAGTTTCAGCTGAAAAAACTCCTCCTTAAAAAACTATTACAATTCGGTGATGATTCTGAGCTTCCATGCATGAAGAGCTCCTTCCATAACATCCAAATTTGGGTAAATTTGGCTTGTTCACAGACAAGTATCCTGTTATTCCTCTGAATAATTTGCTGGTATAATGCAGAATTCATAAAGCCATCAGTAATGACAAGCCATCCAGGAACCGAGGCACCGAAGCAGCACTAAACTGATACTGCTTCTACCTCAAGGTGACTGGTGTACACCAAACTCTTTCTTAGATCCTGAGGAGTCTTCAGTGGGACCACAATAATCCTGAAACATGCAAAGATCTAGACCAGTGTTTCCCAATCCTGTTCCTGGATGCACACCTGCTCTGCATATTTTAGAGAATACCCTGCTCCCCACACACGATTTGCCTAATAAGCTTATTAACAAACCCGTCAGAGTTGAAAGGGTTGTGTTAAAGGTAAAACACGTAGGACAGGGGTGCCTTCCGGGTTGGAAAACACTGCTGTAGACTGAATTTGGGTCTCAAACTGGATTCATAAAGGGCCGATGTGGCTGCAGATTTTCATTCTAGTCATGGAAGAACATGTGATCAGTTGTTTGAAAAGATTGGCCAATTGATTAAACACTGTCACTGCTGGTTGTTAAAACTGCAGCCACATTTCAGATTCATTTTGTGACCCCTGAGTGTATCAGGATCAGGACAGAAATAGAAATATTTTAATGAACTGGGCATCAGCTATTTTTGTCCCAATCCAATTCAGAGTCTTTGCAAGGTGCCATTAACCCACACTATTCTCAGCCTTGGCAGTTGTCTGGAACATGTAAGAGAGTAGACTCTGCATTGTAGAGCTATTTTACAGTGGAAGCACAGCTGTTTAACTGGCAGGAGAACCGTGCACCTTTCTTTGTGACCGAGAGAAGTGTAACAGTAACGTGAATGCACACTATAAAAAACCCAATCACAGTGTTCACCAGTTTACAAACTATTTTTTACAGTAGTAGTTGACAAACAACAAAAGGTATAGGTCTAGTGTGTGTACCAATACACTCACGCACACAAATACAAACACAGATTTAACTGGTGATTTAAAGGAACTGGGATCTGAATTGTCAGGTCAGTCATGTTGGACTCTAATATATTAAACAAACTAAAAAGCACATCTAATCTGTGGGAGTGTACTATTAATACAAACACAAAGAGCAGATCAGCTGATACTCAGCATTTACAGACTCTGACTGGATTAGGAGCAAAATCACTTGACTAAGACATCCCTAAAAACATATCATGGTTTGGAGCTGCATTGCTGCCTTCAGTCCAGGATAGATTGTGAATTCTGAATTGCTACTAAATGCTCCTCATATTTTTGTCTTTAATATTGGAAATGTTTGCTTAAAACCTATTTGTTTTTAACATTTAAATTTTAAAACAACAATTTTAAGTTTAATTGGGTTCTGCTTATAAAGTTTTAGTGATCTAATCACATTTCTGCAGTAATTAAGGGTTTATAAATATCACATCACTGTAGATACAGACAAATAGAGAAAACACAGCATTTAGCAGCTCTTTAGCATAATTTAATATGTAGATTAGGACTGTTTTAACTACCACGTTCCCTCACGTTTTACTCCATTTATATCTAAATACATTTTTCATAAGAGACAGTGGTGTACTAAGTTCTGACACTGTGACTTTATAAATATGAGAGCAAAACTGTTAAGAGTTGGTTTAGCAAGTTCTTCATACAAAGTCAGGACTGCCATCTCACCGCTTGCAGATGAGTACACCGCTTTGATCAGGCTGTATGGCCCCTCTCCTTTGCTGTTGTAGCCACACACTTTGATCTGGATTTCAGTGTTGGGAGTGATGGTGCTCTTAGATACATAGCGTCTGGCCTCTGGGTCTGAAATAGTTGACCACTGCCAATCTTTGTCCTCGTAGGATTTAAACAATACCACATAGCCAAACTTTTTACCAAAGAAGTACTGGGGCTTCATGGGCTGTGGAAACAAATGACAACTTTATTTTCATTGGCTGAGCATTACAAGGCATTTGAATAATAATAATAATAATAATAATAATAATAATAATAATAATAATAATAATAATAATAATAATAAGAATAATAATAATAAGAAGAATAATAATAAGGAACACCTACAGTCCAGGTGATGATGAATTCCCCGCTTAAGCCCACATAGCCATCTACATCAGTGGGAGCAATGGTAGGAACTGAAAACAGGTAGGTCTGATTTAGGTTTTGCAGGTTTTAGAGAAAGTGTACAAATGGGTGGTAAAGTAATTTCTCAACACATCATTTTAAGAACATTTAAGATGTAATAGATATTGTATATAGGCATCATATTATCTACAGATATGAATGAATGCCTTTGTAGAAAACCATTGAGATGAAAAGGATAACAACAAGCAGTGTGGGTAATCACACCAATGTGGACAATTACTGGACAATCATAGGTAATATGGACAATAACAGACAATGTGGATAGTCATGTGTAATGCGATGTGGCTGCTGAGAAAACAGCTGTAAACACTTCATGTGCAAAATTAGGTCCAAATGTTTGTGGACACCCCTTTTATTGAATGCATTCAAATATTTGTTTAGAGAAGTGTAGAAGTGTTGTCCATAGAGTAGGACTGTCTGAATGAATTGCCACCATACTTAACACCATGTTTGGACTAGGGTGGTATAATATCTGACAGCATTAATCTGTGTTCTGAATGATGGTGCTCCATCCAATATTTTTACTCCAATACGGAGTTAAATGGCTTTCCCTGTTTCTCCAACCAAAAAAGTGAAATCTTTATCATTTAATAAGATTTTAAATATTTTTTAATTAAGAAAAGAACAAGCTTAACCTCATCAGATCCATTCGATGGTTTGAACCCATTAGAGCTTAGTCTGTGGTATTGTGAATTAGAGCACTCACTTGCATCCCAGGTTTTGATTTTAATGGAGGGTACGCTGCTATGTCCTGCTCCCAGTTCACTGATGGCATATACACGAAATTCATACTCCATCCATGGATACAGATCAATGACTTCTGCTGTTTCAGCTTTCCCATCCAAGAACACCGGAGCTAAACAAACAGAAGAGATCTCATATCAATAGAATAATAAAATCCTTTAAATTCAAGTTATTTTTTACCAAAACTGTTCTACAAGTCCTGATACTGTTCTATTTACCTCACCACCTCACAGATAATCTAAACCTTAAAGCTTTGTTGCTGGGCTAAATGTGTCTTGTAAATGTGTGCCATCTAGTGGACTCACAGGTGACTGCAGTTTTCCAATCCTCTGGGTCTAGAGCGTAGAAATCTCGAGTTTGTATAACATGTTGAATTAGGGGGCTGCCATGGTCCGAGCCCAGACTCCACACCAACTTCACTGATGTATCTCTGATCTCCTCCACACGCACCCCACCCGGAGGACCCGGCCTACCTGACCGGCAGAAATGCATCCTCAGAATAAATGGATTTGTGTTCATGTGTATAATTACATCATAAGAACATGGCATTAGAGATTTCCTCATGTACTGTAGATTATAAATCACAAAAAGGATATTATATTTGTGTTTGCCCCATATAATCAAGACTAACCTATGACAAAAACGTTTGCAGTTGCAGTGACATTGTCAACGATGGTCTGAGCTGTACAAGAATATTCTCCTGCGTGCGTGATCTGAAGGTTTTTAATCAGCAGGTCTCCACTGTTCTCTCGATCCTGTGCATAAATACACACACAGAGCTGAGTTACAATAATGTTAACAGAGCTGCATTATATCTAAACCACAAGTAATAGTGAAAAGAAAGAAACAACATCTGCAGCAACATTATCAAAAAATATATGCAATTTATTTTTGATTAATTTAAAAACATCAGTGCAAAGGACAGGATATTTAGAATGCTTCTCCTTTTATATTCTTGCACCATCAGGGCACTTTTGAGGCCATGTGTTTTGGATCTTGTTGTTGAATCCAACCTCTTGTAAATTTGTTTCTTGACTGACTGTGTCATATTTGGTCCTTTGTACATGGTACATCACCACTCCTGTCATCTATACCTTCCTGCAGGACTTTAGCTGTCAAATTAGTGTTTGCTTTGTGTCACTTTGACTTCAACGGTTGCCTTTAACTGGCCATACTTAATGCCATCTTTTTACTACCTTATATTAGTTTTATTTTAACACAAGTTAAAAAGTCTGAGAAGGTATTATGCTCGATACAATTCCAAGTGAATCATTCACCTGATTAACCAGTTAAATGAGCCAATTAATGCTTTGGTTAAGTTTTAAAATTTTACCAACAGAAATAAGTCTAAATATTTACACAACCCACAATTAGCCTTTTATGTTTATTTTTACAGAGGTTGTGTTTATTTCTTATTGCTTGAAAAATCAACAAAATGTGTGATTTCTCCAGGAGGACCCAAACCTTTCAATTAATTATGTATTACAACAAATTGTACAATACATTAGAAACACCAGCAAGCCTTTGTGTTTAAAGTTTGGTCTGTATTATCTTTGGAAAAAAAATATTTACACTTTTTCCATCAGGTGAATATCCTAATCCACCGAAGCACTGTGAAAACTATCTATGACTAGTAGAAATTTTCACTACACACAATAAAACATGTCACTGGTTAGAAACTTGCGTGCACTGCTATCTGTGATATTAGCACTATATCACAATTTAGGGATGAACATAAACAGACTATATATCAGAAATGTTTACATTTTTCAGAGCACACTCAGTATGAGATTGTACTCCTTACCAGTATCAGCTCATAGTGCTTAAAGTCAGCGTCGAAGTTGATGATGTAAGAATCCACTGTCCAGATGAAGGCAATGTCTAGGGTGGGGTCATATGACGCAGAGCACTGAAGGACAGTCTCCTCACCCACTGTTACCTCCACATCTGACGGGGCTACTGTGATCTTAGTTGCCTCTGAGACACAGACACATCCATGAAAAGTTAACATGTACAGACATCATGAATATAACACTGAATATATCCAAAAGAAGCGGCTGGCATAAAGGTGTTTCACTTCAGTGCATTTATCAGAACAAGAACTGCATTAATCCTTTCAGACCCTGTGTCCACTGCAATGGGCATCCTGTGTTTTTTATGTTTAATAACTCAGATTAACACCAGTTGGGAGGCACAGTAAAGGCTAATGTGAACTAATTTTATCTCATTTTGATAATCTTTTCATCATGTTTATTTCACTTATTGTTATAAAACAATGTTAAACACAGGACATCTTATTAGCAATTGGCATTTAAATAAATAAAATATTATATTTGAGTTTATCAGAAAAAAAGCATCCTTCTTATTTTCCATCACAAGAACATAATCCAGGTCTGAAAGATTTACATTCATTCATGGCCTTAGTAACCTGAACTGTGTTGATAAATGCTGTTTAGGAACACTCTCACTAACCAGTAATGCTGAGGGTGCCAGTGCTGTTAGACTTGCCGCGGTCATTCTCAGCATAACATGTATATGAGCCCTCATGACTCTTTGTCACATTCAAAATCTCTAGACTTCCATCATCCCAGATAAACATACTATCACACAACACAGGAGAGAGACAGGGTAGGTGCACATTCAAAATAACATGCATTTCATTTTCATTATTATATTACATATTATTATATATGTGTGTGTGTGTGTGTGTGTGTGTGTGTGTGTGTGTGTGTGTGTGTGTGTGTGTGAATTTAACATACCGGGATGAATTGGAGAGTAGTTCAGAGCCTCGTTTCCAAACAAACCTGGGCTTAGGAGCTGCTCTTGGTTTACACTCAATAACCACACGGCCATTTTCAGCACCCAGCAGAATCTTCTTTACTGGGTTGTAAATGAACGTAGGTGCACAAGCTGGGAACAGAGCATTGAAACATGAATGAAATGTTGATCTAATGCATTAAAGGACCATATATTTGAGAAGAATATGTGGAGAACATGCACCTCAAGAGTCAACTACTCCCACATTTTGCCTTCTGATGAGAGAAACTTTTAAACATGTGTGCAGAGGTACTCACAGACCACTCGTAACTCAGCATTGGCATAGATGGTTCCCCAGGTGTTCTCAGCAATGCATTGATACATGCCAGAATCTTCAAATGTGAGACTGGAGAACTTCAGCTCTCCTTTGCCATACTATACACAAGAAACAATTTAACATTTGTAACTGATATACTACACTCATAATACTAAAGATGCTAGGGGTTCTTTCAGGCTGTTTAGTGGTTCCACAAAAACAAAGTGAGTAAAGAGATATATGAGTAAGGTAAAGAAATGTCTAAAAGCTTAAACATGTTTAAAGAGACTTCACTTTAAGTAAAGGTTCTTTACTAATTTATAGTTTACACATACATAAAGGTTCCTACAAGCATGGTTCTTTATGGAGCCAAAAGTCAGTTTTCTATGGCAAGAGCCATTTCTAGCACCTTTTTTTTATATAACTACTGATTTAATCCAGTAAACTGCTCTGATCTTCCATAACCAAATATATGATGTACTCACTGAGTAGCCATCTTTCAACCAACGTATCCATGGTAATGGCTTTCCCACAGCAGTGCACGATAAAGTAAGCTCACTGCCAACATCCTTCTCAGTGTCGTTAATGTGCTCTGCCCACTCAGGAGCACCTGGTCAGGAAGGCCATAATGAAAATGAGATAATATGACTTATTAAATGATCTAATAAGACCAAATAGCACAGTGAGACACACTGGGGTTTGACAACAAAATAACTAATAATAATTACTAAATGATACCATACTGTTGTTACTGGCAATCACAGCAGATTCTAAGGCTTAACAACTTAACAACAACAATCTGTTACAAATCCACAGTAAGTGTAATGGGAAGTTTACCCTCCACATAAAGCCACTGGCGGTACCAGTCCATGCCTCTGACATTGAGAGCCTCACACTCATAGCTGCCCTCATCCTCATACTGCACATTAATGAGATGCAGGAGTGCGCCGTTCATGCTGACCTCGTAGTTAGGTGGCAGGTCTGCATCCAGCTTCCTCCAGCGGATGTGTGGGAGTGGACTAAGTGTCAAACACACACACATGATCAGGACTGACACCTGAATAAGCACTTCTGGACCAAAATGTTTGTACTGGAATAGGACTTTCAGAATTGGACTTTCTGAACTGGTTATGATGGGAGGACTTTGTGTTACTATTTACACTGATACACAACAATGTACAATGGTAATACACCTGAACTGAAAGGAACATGCATTCCCCTGCGGTGTATGGACTATATCTAATGTTGATAGCTTACTTTCCCAGGGCAAAGCACTCCAGTGTCACATTCTGCCCCACCAGAGCGTACGTCTTAGGAAATCTGACCCTGATGTCTGCAGGATAACGCTTTACTTCCTCTGAAATGAGGCAGAGTTAGAATTAAGTCAGGGTTAATTGTGTTTGTAAAAATAATGACACGTCTGCAGTGAGAAGAGATTCTGTGGAACACCGAATTCAAATACCTACTCATCTGGTACGTGGTGCTGTTTAATTTTATTCATAAATAAAATTATTTATGGGAGCGTAAGTAGACTGAAAATATAACATTAATATAAAACTTAATATTATTCTCACATAAATATCTCACATAGATATATTCACAAACTTTTAAATGTGCTCTTCTTTATTACTGCTATTTTTAATAGTGTTCTTACTATAGATAAACACACACTCACTCTCTATCTGTGGCACCAGAGGGATGGGCGTGCTGAAGACACTCTTCCCAATGGTGGGGCTGGATACGAAGCAGGAGTAGTTGCCAACATCAGAAGCCTCAACTTTTGCAATGTAGAGGTTCCCAGTGGTCTGAGACACGAAGCGTCTCTGATCAGGGATAATAAAATTGGGGAAATCATTATAGATCCATCGGTACATCACCTCAGCTAAGAGAGACCAAAAGAAGGGGCAAAGAGAGCAAGAGAGAAACATTAGAATAACTCCTTGGATTCACATGGGTTCAGGGTGAATCAGTAGACGGTATAAACATTCCAAACATTCCTATATAACATTCCAAACATAAACAAGTGTTAAACAATTATTTTCCGATCTAAATTTCTTTCAGTGAATCAATGCTGGTTAAATAGTCCTAAACGAAAAGCTCTTACCTGGATAGCGAGAGGGTGGTTCACAAAGTAGGACAGCCCCCTGTCCTTCTTTAACATACACAGCCTCTCTGTCATCAGTAGGAAACTGGTCCAGATCTGAAAATACACTTGCCATTTTAGTGAATCACCATGTTCTAATGTCCCAATCACTCAAATTAGACCAGTTGTTAGCTGGTCTATGGTATGGTATTTGTATGCAGTTTATGGTAACAGAAAACACAATCAACAGAAGATCAATTAAGGACATCATCCACTTACATCCAAACTTGACAGTAGCCTCTTTGCTGATGGTAGTGCCATAAACGTTCTTGGCCACACACACATATTTCCCTGCATGCTTGCTCTTATCTGGGTTAGTGATGACCAGGTTTCCACCCACTAAACTGTAGTGTTCATCTGGCTGCTCCATTAGTTTAATCTCCCAGTTGTTATGCCACCACCTGCAAACACACTATTATTTGAATCTTAGGTTGCTATATATATATATATATATATATATATATATATATATATATATATATATATATATATATATACACACATACACAACATAAGTAGTACAGGCTTATTTTAAGTACCTACATACATAAAATATAAGAAATTCAGCCTATTCTTCGATACAACATATAGCATGCAATGCAATGAATGTAACACATGAAGTGCATTTTAACACAGATGTAAAATTCAGATTGTACAACCTAAAACCTCGTCAGTACAAGGCTGGTAAATGCAAGAGTGCATGCCTGTTCACTGCAACTGTTGATTTAATACACAAAAGTGAATAGTGTGAGATAGAGACATGCTCTGAGATGAAGTGCAGGGCTGCCAACATTTCAACCATGGTTGTACGTCGAGGTAAATCTAGCTCTGGTGAAACAGGGTGTTATGCAACAAGCACAGAACGGATAGTTAAACTGGTTACTTGATAGTGGCTGGTGGATTAGCGCGCACTCTGCAGTTCATCGAGATTTTGGCTTCAGGCGAATCCTCAGCATATACAGTGTCTAAAGGTTCCTCCTCAAATATGGGTCCAAACCCTGTTGCCTCCTCTGAGACACAAAATTACATAATTGTTGTCACAAATTTATATTAGAACCAGTAGAAATCGTTAATAATAACATATGAAGTATATTCAGTAGACCTTCTACTAAAGGGCCCATAACTGGGTTTGGAGAAATATTTAAATTATTTTCGTTTTTTAAACCATACTGTTAATTCCTTGGTCCATAAGTTTCATAATGTAGAAAACTGACCTGCAGAAAGAACCTATTTCAAATTCACTATTTTTGTAAGGTCACAAAAACCAAAACATCTAGATTTATTCCCATTTATTCAGAGTGAACCACATCACAGTTTGTTTGGCTTCCTTCATTTATATCAAATTTATAAAGAGCAATAGAGGGCAGAGTTCTTTAAAATACATACATACATTGTATGGGACAATAACAGTTAAAAATGTGATAAAAATCCTTATTTTTACTACATGACGCCATAAAATATGTCATATGTCAGTCACAGGGAATAAAAATGTAAGATATGGTCCATTGATTTTCACATTACAGTGTAATCTGGGAGCATAACAGATGTGACTTACTGTCAAAGATCCTGGGCTCAAAGAACCTGGGCTTGATTGCATCTACAGGACAAAGGAAAGAGATGATGCAGCAAAACAAAAAGTAAAGGTACCTTTCACAGAATCACTAATACTCACCAGCTGATAACAGCAAAGAAGAGAGGACTGACAGCAGGACCACTGGAACTGCCATGGTGATGCCCCCACCCATCACACAGCCCTGACGATAAGACAACCAGAGATCCTATTAATATAATTCATCCTATTCGTCCTATTATCACCAAGCTCCATAAATCTGTGCTTTAATCTATTTATTTTTAGATGATGGACAGAGCCATGCAGTTCCTAGGGCTTATTACCCTGTCAGCTTCCCATTACAAGTACCCATCCACCCATCCACCCACCTATCCATCCATTCATCCATCCATCCATCCATTCATCAGGACTGTACAGTGCATTCACTTGTACTATAGTACCATTAAACACCATTAAACGAGATTTGATTTTTGTTGCTGCTAGGCTTCTCCTACAATTACAAAGTGTAAATTGTGTTTTAAGACACAGCCTTTCTGGACAAACTGAGAGGCCCAGAACCATCACTGGCCACGTTCAAATGTAAAGATTTCCCCCAATCAGATTGGATCATCACAATGGATCATCACAATGAAATTTTAAGGGAAACATGCCACATAATGTTGCTTTAATGGGTTCATGCTGTGTCGTGTTACAATGGTGTTTGAGGAAGCTTTCTGTGGACAGAGTCTGCAGCTTGAAGCTGCAAGCCTTTATAAGAGCATATGCAGAAGGAGGCTGAGCTGTTCTTGATGGAGACATGAATCATTCATCATGGCTTGACTCAGCAAATGCGAGCTACATACTGTCACCACACATGTACACACTTGTGCATTAACAACCCATGCATTCTGCTCCTTCAGATGCACTGCAGACATGCGCACACACACACTGCAGCATCATGCAGCACTGTGTTAAATTCATTCCTGAGTGGTAGAGCATGACACTGCAGAAAAGCACACATGAATGTGCCACTGCAGAGAGTGGTGGAGCTGTGCACCAGAGGAGCAGAACAGGAACACATCCTGCCCCTCTCCTAGCTAACGCCCTGTTCTGCCTAAAGCCTCTTCAGCACTTTTGCTTGGACTTTAATGGACACACACTCCCTCGTGACCATAGGGGGAGGGGGCTTTTGGTTGCTGTGCATGTGGTCTGCCTATCGATAGGATGTCATGAGACACTCTTATACTGTCCCTGAATCATTTCACTGTCCACTCCCTCACCCCCCTTCCGTTGATCCAAGAGCACGTTTAGCCATAATCTCGTTCCAATCTACTGCTGCTGTCTCCTATCTGGCCAGCATGCTCAGATTGAGGTCACGGTTTGCTGTAAGCTGACTGAGTGCCGGGGGTATTCTCAGATGATCGTTCAGGTCTGCCATAAACACCTACTGTACATAAATGCCTCTTATTCATCACTGCACTGCTCTTCAGAGATGGCAGATGTTAAATACTGAAGAGTGGTGAATGGTAAGGAGTATGGAGAGACAATCAGAAGTCAAACTGGAAACAATGGTGTGGTGGTGGTGATTTTTATGAAGTGTTTTTGAACTACGGTCCTTTCAGATATATCATGTTCTAATGTGATCAGACTATTCACAAAATAATAATCAGATTCATTCAACACCACTTTAACTTGCAATCCAATCCAATATCATCAGTCTACCTCATCATTCTACTTTACACAGTCTACCTCATCATTCTACATTACACAGTCTACCTCATCATTCTACATTACACAGTGTACCTCATCATTCTACATTACACAGTCTACCTCATCATTCTACTTTACACAGTCTACCTCATCATTCTACTTTACACAGTCTACCTCATCATTCTACTTTACACAGTCTACCTCATCATTCTACCTTACACAGTCTACCTCATCATTCTACCTTACACAGTCTACCTCATCATTCTACCTTACAGTCTACCTCATCATTCTACCTTACACAGTCTAGCTCATCATTCTACCTTACAGTCAACTTCATCATTCTACCTTCACAGTCTACCTCATCATTCTACTTTACACAGTCTACCTCATCATTCTACTTTACACAGTCTACCTCATCATTCTACCTTACAGTCTACCTCATCATTCTACCTTACACAGTCTACCTCATCATTCTACCTTACAGTCAACCTCATCATTCTACCTTACACATTCTACCTCATCATTCTACTTTACACAGTCTACCTCATCATTCTACCTTGCAGTCTACCTCATCATTCTACTTTACACAGTCTACCTCATCATTCTACCTTACACAGTCAACCTCATCATTCTACCTTACACAGTCTACCTCATCATTCTACCTTACAGTCTACCTCATCATTCTACCTTACACAGTCTAGCTCATCATTCTACCTTACAGTCAACTTCATCATTCTACCTTACCAGTCTACCTCATCATTCTACTTTACACAGTCTACCTCATCATTCTACTTTACACAGTCTACCTCATCATTCTACCTTACAGTCTACCTCATCATTCTACCTTACACAGTCTACCTCATCATTCTACCTTACAGTCAACTTCATCATTCTACCTTACACATTCTACCTCATCATTCTACTTTACACAGTCTACCTCATCATTCTACCTTACAGTCTACCTCATCATTCTACCTTACACAGTCAACCTCATCATTCTACCTTACACAGTCTACCTCATCATTTTACCTTACAAAATCTACCTTATACTGTCTACCTCATCATTCTACCTTATACATTGTGCTTCATAATACTCATCAGATTTTCACTTTATTTTATGTATTTGCTACATTGCACATCATCTCACATGTGGGTCTTTGTTTTTAATTAATGATAGTAAAGTTTAGGAAAGTTTATCATTTCTGAGCAGGTGGGTTATATTCCCCTGCTGAGTCATACAGACTGTGTGACAGAGCAGTCTTCTCTAACAATAAAAACATACAGTCTGAGGTCTGAACTGTGCAGGATTACACACACACACACACACACACACACACACACACAGCTCCACCCTGCTTCATTCTGCAGCCCAGGCTGTCAAACTGAGAATCTCAAGGGCAGCAAAGACAGTATATCATACCTTTCAGAATATCATACAGTCTAAACTAGTGCGTCATTGGCCTCCTCTGTCCTCTGTCGTTCTGACCCTTCATCTCTCTGTCCCCCATCTCTGTTTCCCCTCATCCTTCTGTCCCCTATCTCTCTGTCCTCCTCTCTCTCTCTTTCTGTCCTATCTCTCTTCCCTCCTGTCTCTCTGTCCTCTCCCTCTATGTCCTCCTCCCTCTCTCTGCCCTATCTGTCTGTCCCCATCTCTCTGCCCTCTCTCTATCATTCTGCCCCGTCTTCTCATCACCACTAATAGACATACTGACTTTATAAAACCGAGACATTAAGAGGAAACACACACACACACACACACACACACAGACCGGACCGCGTCGGAGTTCTGCATTGCGGTACTCTCTCTCTCTCTCTCTCTCTCTCTCTCTCTCTCTCTCTCTCTCTCTCAATCAATTCCGGATGATTTAAACTTTTTATGACGAATATTTTTTAAAACACACACACACACACACACACACACACACACACACACACACACACACACACACACACACACACACACACACACACACACACACATACTGTAGTAAAAGAACACATACCTGCAGGGAGTGTTTAATCTGCGCTCTCTCTCTCTCTCTCTCTCTCTCTCTCTCTCAGCTCACCTGCTCGGCCGCTCGCCTGAACCCTCGGCTAGACAGCCACGCGATAAAGCGTCTCCTATTGGACGAGGGAGAATGAGCTCGTGTTTCTATTGGTTGAAAAAGAAGAGTGGTGCGCAACTCGGGCTACTATTGGTCAGTTCAGCGACGACAGGAGTGACTGAACAAACACCTTCAATATCCACTGACTGTATGTTCATTAACTTGTTATTGAATGTTCATGCAGACACTGGTTATTGAACAGTGACTGTATTACCACATTCAAGCTTGTGTTTGTGGTATGTCTTTGTTACAATGTGAAAAGGAATTCATATATGGTTGATTGTCATTTATGGAAGTCCTTCACATCACTGGTTGTGAATAGGAGAATTTGCTTTGTGTTCACTGTTGTACAACTTTTGCTGCCAGACATGCAGCTATTTTTTTTGAATATAAAAAAAAGTTCCACAGATGTGCATCGTTGGTGGATCCTTGTAATGGAGGACAGGCCTCTGATTGCAGGCCGGGGGAAGACAGAGCTGGCAAGTTGGCCATCTACTGCATCCAATCCTGCCCAACCTAAAATGTGTCGTCTTCATCTTCACAACAAATATAAATATAATGAACTGATCCGAACTTCCTGTCCAATTTATGCATGTGCAAAATGTGAGCCACTGAATGAGCAGCACCGCAGCTTTCTTTTGTTTTGCAGTGTGATTAATGCAAAAAAAGGAAAAATAAAAGATTTTTTCTTATGAGGACAGACAACTATCGGCATAACTGAAGCTTTAGGTGAAAATGTTCATGATTTCCATTATCCTGGGGATATTTGGTCTCTACAGAGAGCTGAACACATACAGACACAAATCAGTCCAAATCCAGAGGATTGAGGATTAAACATCTGCAGTGGACAGGGTAGGGGGAGAG
This sequence comes from Acestrorhynchus altus, assembly GCA_034509495.1. Taxonomy (NCBI): domain Eukaryota; kingdom Metazoa; phylum Chordata; class Actinopteri; order Characiformes; family Acestrorhynchidae; genus Acestrorhynchus; species Acestrorhynchus altus. Next base: position 12,881,727 of record CM067501.1, read on the forward strand.
ACAGAGGACAGCCCTGCTTAATTCAGTTTATCCCTGTCTCACATCACATCCATCAGCATAGCCAGGATGTGGATCAAAGTAGAATTTCATCAGCAAATAAAGTTTAACACTTGCAATGATGAAGAGCTGATCAGAAATAGGTCGGTATGCTGTGGTTATTGAAAAGTATGCCCCAAGCAGACTGCTGTGTCCAAACAATCAGAAAAAACACTAATCCTCTAAATCGCTGTCAAAGAGATAAAGATAAAGAGGCTGAGTGTTGGCTGGTCAACTGAACAGAATTGCACCATTGTACTCTACAGTATTTCGTTGGCATATCACTCACATCTAGTGAACGGTTTCAAAGCAGAACCAGACAGTTCCAGCTGCACCATTTGAGAATGGCACAAATTTTGATTTTTACCACAATTTTAAATCACATGTTAAAAACATACCTAGAACATTATTTTTGTAATGCTAACCTACCTGGGACCTTTAAAAACATTGCTGAACGTCCTGTTAGTGTTCTCTGCTAGCTGGACTGGACATTTACTATACTAATAACACAACTGAATAATAACACAACATAACACAATTTTGTTCCCAGTCTTTTAGTGTTATATTCCAATTGCTAATGTCTAAAACAAATGCAGAATTGCATTTTCAGTATAGAAACAGACAATTTAGCATCATGACATACAGTCAGACTAAGCACACTACATGCACTGCAAATGTACACATATTACCAAAAAAACATTTAGAAGTGTGTGGTTCTCCAAGATTTCCAACTATACTGCAAATCAGTTTCATTGCAGCATAGTTCTTTATCCGTGTCTGAACCAGTTTTGCATAGTTTTCATCTTCATGATTGCCTAGGAAGCCGTGATTCACAGCAATAAAAACTGTTCCAAGCCACTCTCTCCTTCCTATTCAGCTTGCAGTGCTCACATGTGAAATGAGGAGCCCATGGTTTGTCTTGGTCCCAAACAGGCATGCTGAAGTATGCTTTGTAGGCCTCACATATTAGCAGATGCTTTCACAGAGAACTTTTTCGCTCTCGTCTTTATAAATTGGCCACATACATAGCAAAATGTGTCTGCTGGATGTATGTAACCTCTTGATGGCATCTAAATTAACTGAATTGCTTTGTACACAGGTTTACTTACTCTGTAGAACATCATATGAAATAGTTAGTTTCAGATAACTATTTATTCAGCTATGTACAATTCTTTTTCAGGGCCACTTTAAATGCTGTGAATTTTCTTATGTACCACATTGCAAAGCTGTTCTACTGGATTCAGACCCAGTGACTGGGAGGGCTGCTGAAGAGTTTTGTCGTGTTTATTAAACCAGTTAGGGTGGTGACACGGTGCATTATCATGCTGGAAGCAGCTGTTAAAAGATAAGTAAATTGTGGGGATGAAGGAATACACATGATCAGAATCAACAGTCAAATAAGCTGTAGCATTCAAGAAATGATTGGCTACTTTCAAGAGTCCCAAGGTGCCACGAAACCATTTGTGACACCGTCACACTACATCTACCAACATGGATTGTTGGGTCTGTGCATTGACTGTACCAGTGACTGGAATGAATGAAAGGAACAATAAATCAAATAACAAAGAGGCTGGTAGTGAAATCCTTAAACCAACATTTATTTTATTTTATGTTTTTTCATCAGTTAAAATACAAAATATTTAGCAATTATAGAGAGTAAACCATTTTACAGCCTTTCATGCTTTTTTCCACGGCGCTTCAACATTGACCAGAATGTTATATATCATATTCTATCATATCTCATTATCACGAAAACAGGTGGCCCAGGGTATCTGCACACACACACACACACACACACACACACACACACACACACACACACACACACACACACACACACACAAACAAACACACCAATGCAGTCACAGTCTTTGAGGATCTGCAGTGTTTGCTGCATGGTGTTATTCCATTCTCTCCTTCTCTTCTGACAACTGTAAATGTGTGTGGACTGCCAAGGACAGACTGAGGGCAGACGATCACCTAACCCAGGCTTAACCAGCTAGCTGCACTGGGGAAGGCCTGGGCCTCATGAACACCTGGCCAGATTAACCTAAAACAATGTTCAGAGCAAATATTTAAAAAATTTAAAAGGAGTGTTGTTTCATAAAATGTCAGACACAATGCATTTCAGTAGCCAGCAGCCACCTCTTACACCTGGGGTCATCAAATTCCAACCCTGGATTGCTGTCCAACACACTTGATTTCCTTGTTTCAACCACGTCAAAAGGTGTGCAGGCTGTTTCTTCTTTATTCCTCAAATACCTTTAAATAACTGAATAAAAACTGTGTCAGGTCATTAATTTCTTCATTCATTCCAAGTTTAACTATAGGATGTCATGGGGTATCCTATTTGGTGTCCTAATATTTGCACATCATATATCATCATATATCATATTACCAGTCAGATAAAATATATTGGCATATGATTTTTTTTGTTCATATAACCCAACCCTAATGGAAATCACCAAACTGTACTGGACTCTGGACCCCAGGACTGGAATCAATGACCCCTGAATTAAACATGCAGGTGGAAGGCACACCTCTGTGCTGTTTTAAGCTTAGTTTTGCCGTTTGTTTACCCATAAGCTGTCAACGGATGCTGGGCAGAAGACACTGGTCCCATATCAGCACATAAGCGCATTTCATGAAATTCTATGTGTCTGATACCATTGGTGGCATGGATATTTACAAAGTAACGCAACATCTACACATTAAAAGCAGACAATTCCAAACTAAAAAAAAAACTTGATGCAAGTTATGACGAGCTATCTCATGAATTCTAGGGCCTTGCCAAAAAAGGCCAAACAAGCACACTGCTACCATGCACGCACACACACACACACACACACACACACACACACACACACACACACACACACACACACACACACACACACTGTGTTTTTGTACACAGACTCTTTACAGACACGCTCACATTCATAGACATGTACACCTATACATGCATGTTCGCACGCACACACACACACACACACACACACACACACACACACACACACACACACACACACACACACACACACTTCAGCCACACCTGATGACAGTAGCACTGCGCACTGTGTGTTTTGTGAGCTTCCGATTGCACTACGACTTCGACAGCTTGCAATACTCATTAACATGCAATAAAAAACATGTTTATGTGTGAAAAGGGTGTTTTTTGTTTCTCTCCACCTACCTATTCTCACATACACTGAGATTACTAACAACAGGTTACTGCAAGCTCCCCATTCTTTATTTTGTGAAATACCCCAACTTCCCCCCTACCACATTCGTCCCCAGTGTGAAGGACCACCTGCTTCTGGTAAGTAAATATGGCAGTTTAGCCGAGAGAGTAGATTGGCAGTAGTTTTAGCTGCTTCACCGGATAACGTACAGCCCCTCCACCACAGCCCGGGGTGATTCAATTGTAATGATGGAGCACAGGCCATGTCATCTCGCATAGCAGTTATGTGAACATGCCGATCAGGGTGGTTAGTCCATGCTGGGGCTCTAAAAGCTCCTCCCCTGGACCAAGCTCTGCTCTTTAAATGGAAGGATGGGCTGAGGAGGGCGCAGTGGCTGATGAACGATCGCAGAACACTCTCCTACCAAGGCACTGAGGAACCGTGCTAAAGACCACTTAGAGCACCCAGCTTTACACCTACTGGCCAACGCAGAAGGCTACATAAGCAACAGTCACTGAGTGACTGTGTTATGGCCCAATGGAGGCTTCATAATGTTGAGTGCCAGCAGTGACAGTAATGGGACAGTAACCTTGACTTTCTCATCATTTCTTCATCCATAGTGCACCAGCAATAAACAAGAGAGAGAGTCATCCAATGCAACAGCAAACTGATGCAACATTTACAAAATGGTAAGAGCAAACTAAAAGAACCATAAGATAACCTAAAATAGAACAGACACAGCTACAGTGTAAGAGCGTGTGGGACAGTCTGAACATTGAATGTGTGTGTTGAGAGTTTTCTACCCCGCTTCTATCCCCAATATCCAGGTCATAATCCTTACACCGCAGCTCCTGCCTGGCACAAACGACGTCAAATAATAACAGCTTTTACACAGAGTCACGTGTTCCAAAACAATGTCCACAAAGACATTGGTGTCTTGTTAGCGTGTACAATACCGGTTTCAACACTGTCGACGAGGGAACTGAAGAAGGCAGCTGTGATGCAAAGCGTGAGCGTCCACCAGACACTGGTCCAAAAGCTTTGTAAGACGCTAGCTCACGCTGACCCATTGATTCACGGAGCACGTGTGAGGTGTGTGGTAGCACTGAGTCCATGCAGCAGATGCATAGCACAAGAGGGGGGCAGGTGGGCGGTGTGAGATGGTGGCCTACTGACTGCAAACAGACCCATGTTCAGAAAATAGAATTCTCATATATGTGTATATAATTTCTATATATTCATATATACGTTTGCAAAAAGATAATACAGCAATTATCATGTAAAGTTCCTCCTGCATTCACGCTGACTAGCCAAGGCTGGTCTGCAAGGTACGGTACATTCCTCCTGTGGGTATTGCTTTCTCTCCCCTCTCTCTGCTTTTCTCTCTCACTCTTGCTCTCTCTTTCTCTCCTTCATGCTCATGAGTGGGCTGTTTTTGTCAGTTTTGTTTGTTTGTGGTGGCCGTGTGATGTCAGGAGGGTCACAGTGAAGTAGGGAAAGTCTGCTCTCCAGATGAAAGAAGTGTATTGAGACTGAAGGGGGTGGGGTGGGAGATGGGGGTTGTCGGCAGGGGTCAACAACCAAAGGTTTAGGGGCCTGTTACACGAAGGAGTTCATGGCATTGACTGGAGACGGAGCCTCCGAGCTTTCGTTGCCTTCCGCCGTGTCCTTCTCCTTTTTGCCGCTGTACTGGCCAATGAAGGAGCCATCCTCGTTGAACTGCCCATCACCTCCCTCGCCGTAGTCTACCAGGCTGTCATCACTGTCGTCTTTCTTCACTGTGCCATTGGATGGGGTCCTGCTGCCCTTCAGGGGCTTGTGGTCCTCCGTGTCACTGAGTGAGAAGGTGAAATAAAGCATTAAATAATTGAATTCAAATTCTCAAATTCTCTTTTGCTGTTAGAGGCTACATGCAGTTTAGTGCATGTATAGGTTCAATGTTCATATTGCATGTCTCCCCAATAGTACAATCGTGCACTCAGGGTTTAGGGACTTGTGTCAAAATGCAAAAGGTGCTGTTGATGGAACTTTATAAAGTATTAAAATCATCCTGAGAACCCCAAAATAATGCAAGACATACAAAAAAGCAGACATACATTAGTTATATGTGCAAAATCAAAGACTGGGAATTTAAACGGAGGGGAATTAGATGCAATCAGTTAGCAGGTAGCACTTTCCTTCTAATGTTTTTGCCTCTTTTTCAAATACAAAACAAGTAAGTTTTGGCGTGCAAGACTTGCAGATTCCCTCTTACCTCTCCAAGGACCTACCCCAAATTTCCCCCAAATACAAAGAACATGTCAGGAATAACATTTAATATGTATATTAAATGCAAAAAAATAGTTTCTAATAAGTGAATTGGAATAATTCATGAATCACGGTGACATCAGAATGGCATCATGATGGCTTACTCTACCCCTTTCAAACAACATCTCCAGAAATGATATGGAGGAGATGTATGCATAAACACAAATGTCCAGATCATATGTACTGATGTGTGAATAGAGAAGGTGAAACACCAGAGAATTCACAGTAAAAAGTCATACTTAAGACATTATACGAGGAGATCGGCCACTGGTTGAAGTATCAGTTGCAACTGTTGTTACGTTGAACATGGCATCTCTTCATGGATACAATCCTACCTAAATGTTTAACCTTCAGTTTCAAGTGTTCTGATACCCATTTACATGAATTAATTCCTGCAGTTGTGTGATTGGAATTGACTGCCTGATAATGAAGTAAACTTTCATATGAGGTCATGCCATGCTTCCTGCATGTGCTACACAGGCCTGACCTTGCCTAAAGCACGTAGAATTTGTCCTGTAGTACAAACGCATCTGAAAATTTCCAGCTCTACACTATGTGTGAAAGGTCAACTCCATGTATTATCCGGATGAGATTCTCCAGACATTTTCCAGAGTAAATGAAAATGGCACACATGCGTAATCTGCCTAGATAATCTGACAAAAACCTCCACATTAGAACAAAAATAGAATAACACAACAGAACATCCTCTTACACTTCAATTTTAGATCTCAGTCTCAATCTTAGTGTAGCATATTGAGTAACAACATTATCTTCACTATGTAAGACCAGAGTTACTACAATAGTGCAGCTCAATTAGAATTAGATTAGAACATCTGAATTAGAATAATGAGAAAATGTACATTTGTGTTTATAATTTAATTAAAAAGGTTAAATTTTATATTAATTACATTTAAAGTGAGATATCCCAAGCCTTTGTTAATGTTGATTCTGCCTCATCATTAATTCAATCTGAAAATTACACATAATTTCTATTTGAGATTCTGGATTTCTGATGCTCATGAGCCATGAGTAGAACTACGTTAATATAGGATAATCCTTAATTAATCCCACAGTGCAGGAATTTCCAATAGCACTACTGTACAAGGGCTAGGAAATATACATTTGTCTATACAAAACTATACAAAAATATACTAGAAAGTACAAAAAAATCTAGAATAGGATACAGAACTGGAAAACATGTTTCTCCAGTACGTATCTGTCATTGTCATAATCAGTGAGCAGTGATAATGCATGTAGTTAAGAATACATATTGATATTGTACATGATGACAGTAAAAGGATTATGCTGCACATGGTGAACAGGTATATTTCACATATTAGAACAGCGGAGTGGTATAATAAGGTATATTGCACTTAGAACACAGTTATACTGTCCCATGGGTGGACAATGATAAAAGTGTAAGTAAAACAAAACAAACTTTAAATATTTCCCTTTACCTGTGATGAGTACAATATTTTTCATGATTTTCTCATTTTTGGAGATGTGCAAGTATTATGACTCAAATGGAAGGTAAGTTAGCAGGGTTTTTTTTGTAAAATCAAATGCTCTGGTTAGGTTTGTTATACACAGAGCACACACACTCCTGCTTGCCTCATGCTGTATGAAAATGTAGTCAAGATGGGAAAACGTCCACTCAGAGGAAAATTATTTAAGGCCAAAAACCTGAGAGGGGAAGCAAAAACACACTATGGTTTCCTTTACAGCTTTTTGTATGGTATCATATATAACACTTTACTGAAGAGTATGAGTGAGCTTATCAGCACATCTGCACAAAACCCCAGATTCATAATGTTTCCTCTCACCTGTATTCTCCAAACGTGCCATCATCCTCCTTCATAGGCTGGATCTCTGGGTCCTGATGAGCCTCTTCTTTTTCTTTCACTGTAGAAAACAAACCAGTGAAGTGAAAGCTAGCAGTTGTGCAAATATACCTTTACCAGTAATTAAGATATAGATCACGTTATTTCTCACACTCATGAAATCTACATAAGAAAATGCAGGGCTTCCTTTTGCTCCTTTAGTTCTGCATTGGAGCTACGAGGCTGGCAACATATATTGGGAGTCTATCTAGAGTTGTCTAGCTAAAAACGTAAGCCATCTTGAGTAGTGAAGTGGTTATCATGTTCACCTCAAGCACAAAAGGTCTCTGCTTCAAAACCAGACAGAGACATTCCGTTCTTTATTGGGGCAGCCATGGCCTGGTGGTTACAGAACCAGCCTTGTAACTGGAAGGTTGCTGGTCCAATTCCCTGAACTGGCATGGCATGACTGAAGTGCCCTTGAGCAAAGCTTAACCCCCAATAGCTGCTCCCTGGGTGCTGTGGACAGGGCTGCCCACTGCTCTGGGCACGTGTGCATACTGCATGTCTGACTTCAGTAGTGTGTGTGTGTGTGTGTGTGTTTCACTGCATGTATGGATTAAATTCTGGAGGACAAATTTCTATTTGTGCAAACACAGTGGGTCTATGTGCACATTTACATTTTGTCTTCTTTGCAAATTATGATAGAAAACAATGTTTTTTTTAGAGCATACGTACATACATACATACATACATACATACATATATACATACATACAAACATACATATTCCTGATGTACTTTATTAATAAAATATTTAGAGAATGCATCTGAACAACCACTGCATTCATATATAACAACACTCACCAGGATATTTGCCTCCTTTGTTCCTCTTGATAAAGCAGACAATGAGGAGGACCAGGATCAACAGAGCAATGGCACACATTAGACCAATGAACCATCCCTGTGTGGCTATATCCACCTGTCTGCTGGTCATAGCTGCATTCACACACAAAAAAACATATGCAAAAAAAAGAGAAGAAAGCAATTATTGCACCTCCAGAAATAGAGTGCTCTGCAGGTTTTGCAGTTGCAATCTCTGAATGAGAGTAATATGACGTGTGTACTGAAACACAGAAGACCACATGTGGTGAAAAACCTGCAAAAAGAATAAACTGACCCATGAGCAGCATTTATTTACAAAACAAAACCAAAAAAACTGAAACAAAACTTCAGAACAGTAACTTGCTCATGACACTGATGAACCTGCAGAACTGCTATCAAACATACAAAGGTACAAAAAAGGACAGAGAACCACAAAACAAGGTCAACAAAAAAAAAAAAGAAAACAGGACCACATGCCATGCCTCTACTGTTCTACCTGGACCTGGAACCCCACATGCTTCTGGGTCATGATCTTCTAGTCTAATCTACAGACGGACTATAGAAGATTTCATAGATGTTGACTGAATGGAGCTCCATCATGGACCACATCAAACTGGAACATTCTCCACACTCGTGCTACCTCACCTGGAACCGCAATCAGCAGGTCCTCCGTGCTCTGGAGCGGTATATCTGCATGGTCTTTGGCCACCACTCGCACCCTATAGACCATGCCTGCCTTTAGATTCTTTAACTGATACGTCCGGGAGCCATTTACAGCCTCCCTTTTCCAGGCTTCTTTACCTGGGAAGACGTAGGCAGGTGGATGTAGGAGGGTTATGATGATTCCAGATTCATGCACAAACTGATAGTGTCTGACTCTACAACCTAAATTTGCCCATTTTCATACATACGTGTGTCAGAAAATCTATTTCTGATTACTCAGAGGTTAATACCACCATTTAAAAATCATTACGTTTTGTTTCATTTGATTTGAAATGCTCCACTATAAAGAATGTAGTCAAGTTGTTAACAGTGGTGATGACAGGACTCAGGGCCCATATTTACAAAGCTTCTCCTAGCAGCAGTGCTGACCTAGGATCTGTTTCTGTCAGCAAAGTCATAGTAAATAAGACAGGAATCTAAATCTAGGTCAGCACTCCTGCACCGCGCTTGGTGAATCCGGACCAAGATATCTTTAAGTGTTTTAATGCCTCTAAACCATCTGTTAGAAATGGCATAAATCACATAGTTATGAATACATACAAACGCATTCAATTCAATGCCCAAATTGACATCAAAAATCCTGGCTCCACCATCACTGCCATAGAAATGTGAGTTTGCAACTTTCTCTAGAATGGTTTATATATGATTCCACATGGTTTGTCACAAGGGAAAGTGGGTAAGTGTAAGTAATGTTCTTCAATAAATTACTGCTTGGCACCAATTTATATCAGTGTCTTCAATAACTGTGTAAACTGTGTAGTTACACATTAACAATCCCTGCAATATAACTACTGGCTGTTTACTCAGTTCGAATGAGGCATGATAATGTGTGCCAGATGGAATAACAATGTAACTACAGGCTGTGTAATCAGAGTGAGGTATGATAGTAGGTGGAGGGGATAATCCATTTCCAAAGTTGTTCGGGCATTGCTCGATCCACAGAGTCATAAGTATAATTTATAGCTCGAGAAAATTTGAAATCCAGAACCAATTTATAAGAATATTTAGTTTAGTTTGATTTACTAATGAATTACTAATCAGATTGTGTGAAGTTTAAAATAAAGCTTGAGATATGTCACTGTAATATAATTTCAATAGGAAACGTATGTTCAATAAAAAAAATCACAATATTAAAATTGTACTAGTATATAAAAAATATACATGTTTAAAGTAATATATACATTTTAAACATGAATAAATAAGTCATGTGTTATTAAATGAGTCAAAGCTAAACATATGTTGTATTACTGGAATCTGTCTGTGACAGTGAATACAGCCTCACTGTTATTAATGTGTAACTACATAGTTATAAAGACAGATGAGTTTCCAAGTCAAAGTCAACATAAATCTGAAATCATAACACATTTGTCCTGTACTATTTTGAGTGACAAATGGTATGAGGGAGGGTCTTGAGCTAGCATTTTTGCACCATGATACATTGGTAAGGTAAAATATGATATTGAATAATGTTATTTTCCCCCTCCATCACAGACATAACGAACAAAATGGGACAGTTTAAAAGGAACATCAATACATACAGAAGAGCCTTAATCTTGAAATCTTTTCCACTAGTGTTTAGTAAAGTTCAGGTTAAGCTAAAATAGCAGCTTTCAAATGAAACATTGGTGGTATGTTGAATTTATAATATATGGCATACTGGGCAACTCTGGAAACATGCATGGTTATACTGTGTCTGCTGATCTCAGCATATGAGGGAAGTATAGCTTACTGTTGTCTAACATATATTCCACATATACATAGTTTTCTTCCCCAGAGTATTCCCAGTTTATTATGGCATGGTCTTCCTCCACAGAGTAGTTCACGTTCCGGAACACCGGGCCTACTGGACGTGCTGCCCACAACAAACACACACACAAACACACAGAAGTAGGGCTAAAGATTACAGCTGATTTAAGGTATGATGTCTGGACACACATCAGGGCTCTTTCTCACAAGAATATTCAGTAGATCACAGAAGAAAGACACATAAAAAAAAACATGTTTTAAATACAGGAACAAGAAATGCTTCTGCATTCTGAACATTATCTCACTTTCCCACACTCACACACAGACTGAGAATTTGAAAAGGTGGGTGTTTGTACCCTTATTAAACAGGGGCTGCACAGATTGAGTGATGGGGGATATTGGATGTGAAGGGGATTCAGTGCCTGAAAGAACATGGAGAAGAGTGAGACACAACATCACACAGTATTGAGAGTGAGATACAGAGAGAGAGAGGGGGGATAGAGTGAGAGAAGGTGAGAGAGACATATATATATATATATATATATACATAAAAAAGAAAGACAGAGATAAAGAGAGATATAAAAAGTAAAGCAACACAGTTCAAAAAGTTAGGCATGCAGTATCATGCAAGTTGCTGGTGAGGTATGGATCAGTTTAGATGACCAGGTGAGGAAGAGTAAAAAAAAAAACAGGCAGAGAGAGAGAGAGAGAGAGAGAGAGAGAGAGAGAGAGAGAGAGAGCTCCAGCCTTATTCTAAAATGGATAAAACAACTTTCCTCTCAAAATTCTACACACAATAGCCCACGATGAAAGAGTTTGTTTAAAATCTTAGCAAATTTATAAACAAATAAAAAACTAAATATAACAAAGATAAGCATTCACAGACTTTGTTTCAATAGATTCAGTACTTTGTTGAAGCACCTTTGGCAGCGATTACAGCTCCAATTAGACGTTTTGAGTTTGATGCAACAAGCTTGGCACCTGTTTTTGGGAAGTTTCTCCCATTCTTCTTTGCAGAACCTCTCAAGCTCCATCAGATTGGATGGGGAGAGTCAGTGCACAGTCATTTTTAGATATCTCCAGAGTTGTTCAATCGGTTTCAAGAGTTTTCCCAAAGCAATTCATTTGTTATCTTGGCTGTGTGCTTGCGATCATTGTCCTGTTGAAAGATAAACCTTCACCCCAATCTGAGGTCCAGAGTGGTCTGGAGCAGATTCATATTTCCCTTGACCCTGACTAGTCTCTCAGTTCCTGCTGCAGAATTTGTTGTCCTTCTGTAAGGTTCTCCTCTCTCCACAGAGCAATGTCAGCGTTCTGTCAGAGTGACCATTGGTTTCCTTGTCACCTCCCTGACTAAGGCCCTTCTACTACAATCACTCAGTTTGGTCAGGCAGCCAGCTCTAAGAAAAGTCCTGGTGCTTCCAAACTTCTTCTGTTTACGGATGATGGAGACAACTGTGCTCATTGGGACCTTCAATGAAGCAGAAATGTTTCTCAGTTTGTAATTGTGGAATAGTATGTGTAGAATTTTGAGGGGGGAAATGAATTTAATCCATTTTGCAATAAGGCTGTAACAAAAGTGAAGGGCTGTGAATACTTTCTGGATGCATAGTATATCTACTGGAGTATTCCTATCTTATTTGTGGAAGAATAGTCCAGTGTTTTTGGGACTAAACTCATTATTTAGGCAGATAGATAGATAGATACACAGACAGACACTTAATTGATCCTGAGGGAAATTGCAGCAGTAAAATACAAGAAATAAAGATATAATACAATATAATGGCTATAATGAATCCCCTGAACCTCGAACCCCTGAAGTTTGCATATAATAGAAGTGGGACTGATTTGTTTCTTTCAATAGCATAGATATTAATAATAAAGTTTAACAATTAGATTGAAATTTAAACATGTTTACTCTTCCAAACTGTATGTATACAACATTAAAGTCCACGATGAACAGCTCAGGAGTCTATTAATAGGCTAACAGGTTACTCCTCATGTGATAACATGTTATGCCATATTTTGAAACATGTCCACAGATAAAAGCTGCACAGTACTGAACATACGACTGACTTAATGAGACAAATAGATAGAAGTGCAAATAAACGATATATTATTCCTATTTTTACTACTGATAAAGTCTGGGCAGCACTTGGATTTTGAACTCAGGGCTGGGGAAGAGCTCCCAACTTTCCAAGTAGGAAATGTGACTTGTGGGGGCATTCCAGTTTCATATTTCCTACTTATTACTTGGAAATTCTGACATTCAAGTTTGCTGCTACAGAATGCGTCAGCAGCAACAGACAGGTCTAGTGACCTCTTCTGGCTGGTTGCAGGATGATTGTTTGCTCTGCCCATTCCCATTCATATCAATGGCAAAACAGCCCACATCCAAGCTGATTGTTCTCCTCTATACTGTGTTTCCATCTCCAATATCTAATTCCAGCAGTTTGTTTTCCCTCTGCTAATATTTCCACAATTGTATTATTCATAAAAGGGTTATAATAATAAGACAGGGTTACGTTTATGAATGAAGTCATTGACAGCCTTGGCAATCAGAGACCTGATTTGAGAGGACGGCCCCAGGCGAGTGCGGCTCCGCCTCTGGTCTCTACTGCACATTCTGATTTTGGCTTTAATTCTATAGAATGGAAGGGAATGGAATAACATGGTCCATCTCTAATATATAGTGATTGGAACTGAGTAACCCACGTCATAGTTGTGTAAAATCCTGTAATATAACTCTACTGTATCAGTTCATGTTTCTTTCAATGCTGGTTAAATGTGTCAAAGTTCTCAGCATTTAAAATTCATAAATGCCTTGAGTGGGGGAGCACAAAGCTTGACTGACATCACTGCAGGCAATTACACCCTCCACCTGTAGGGGAGCTCATGTGGCCATTTAAAATGCAACGTAAACAAGTACATTGATACTGATGCCTCTGGTGTTTAATGATGCTGACTCCTAAAAACAACTCTGTGGCTACAGATGTTACTTGAAGTTGCTGAATTCCAATCAGAGTTCAAACCAGCAATATTACAAATATTACAGTATACTTTATATACTGTATATAAGGAAATGTCTCTTACAATAGGGGTTCTACAAAAGAAGAACATTTAAATATTAGAGAAACATAGTAAAGGTTCTTTTTTTTTTTTTTTTTTGCTGTACTAATGTGTGATCAGGAACATCATAATCACTGACAGAATTCAGAAACTGACCATCATTTTAAGTCCATGTCTTTTCTGTGTATAGGAAGCACATAACCAACAGTGTGCTAAAGACACCCCAGGTAGAGATTAGACTGAGAAACATCTGGACTATTCATTTAAACTTGATATCAGGACAGAAAACAAGCAGGACTACAGCTTACATCTGAAACCTATGCTCAGCGTTCAGTATGTTTCAGAGCTTCACCCTAATGAAAGCAGTGGGATGGAAGTTTGTTTCAATCAGTGATTCTCCTCCATGACACATATGCAGGAGATCTGTGGAAATGTTTCTTTTAGGGAGGTTCATGCGTGTGTGTGTGTCTACATCTTCATGGTGTTAATGGACAGTGGGCCGAGGCCTGGGCAACATGCATGCCTGTTTTCAGGAGTTACCTTTACCCGCCTCTACTGCGGGCTGCTGTAATAATGCTTCACCAAAGAGAGAAGAGAGAAGAGAGAGACACAGAGTGGATGTAAGCATCAGGCAAGTACCATCAAGATCGAGAGATAGATGAATTCTATTTGAGGGAACTCCAGTGAAGCACAGCGCTGGTTTTGAGGGGAGAAATGAATCTGTCCCTGGTAAAACAGCTGGACGAAGGTTAACACAGGCAGAAAAGCAGTATGGTTTCAAGTAAAAATCAGCATTTCTTTCTCAGTGGTACACTATACTGCACATTTATGAATTCTTCCGAAATCAAGAATCTTGCTTGGAAGTGTTTCTTCTAGATCAAACTGGGGTGTCAAACTGGGTCAATGTGCTTGCAGGTATTCATTCCAACCAAGGAGAAGCTCATGTGATCAGTTGTTTGAAGATTGGCTAATTGATTAAGTGAATGGAATCAGCTGATGCTGCTGGTTGTTTAGAATGAAGACCTGCAGCCACACATGATTCCAGGGAACACAGTTTCTCTTTAAACCCCTCTACCCCACACCTAGCACAAAATGTGGTTCAAACATGTTCATGTTTATGTTCATCAACCTATGTTCATCTGTTCTACTGGCAGCATTTATCTACAGAGATACAACTTTTGTGTGCGCACATGTGTGTAGTATAATGCATCCATTGGAAAGGACATCCACAAACATTTGTACATTTCGTACATAATGGCTACCTAAAGCTAAGTAAGCTCTCCCTTTGGTTCAGTAGTACAAATGAAAGCTTAATGTATCAAATTAATCACCAAAATAATTAGGCTGAGGCATAACTGACAGCAGAATTATTATCATTGGGATGGGATGAGTTTTGCATAAAAAACAAACAATAATTCCAAGCATAATTCCAGGTTTTCAACAGTCACTGACACAAACTTGATCATTTTGCCTCTGTACTCCACCAGACTAGATATTAAATGGAGCAATCAATGCAGAGCCTGAGCTTCAATTTAAGTTATTTAACAAAATTATAGCCATAATTACACATTTTCTCCATCACAGACTCATTCTAATCAGGACAACTATTTTGACTGATAAGCAGTTTCATGGTCTATTCCCTAATTTGTTCATGACAATTTAATAAGATTAAAGGTCTACATTCGATTCCAAGTTTTCAATTTGCATTTGGAACTCATAATATGTGGTCCAAAAATGATGTCCATGCAGGTGAAGAAGGCCATTATTAGGCCTAAACAAACAACACAGTGGCCAAATCAATGTTGTACATTGTTAAATGAATACACTGGCAATCTCAACAACACTCAGCACGGTTAACACTAAAGAACAGACCATTTAGACCAAACTACAGCATCTTATATGTTCTTATCTCAGTCTGCTCAGTTCTGAAACAAGATTCTTCTCAAGGAAGAGAAGGGGGGAGGGTGTCAAACCGGGTCAGAAACGTGCCAGTGTGGCTGCAGGTTTTGCTTTTCTAACCTGGTTTGACATACCCTGAACTGAACCACAGTGAACGTGTAAAAGAAAGACAGAAAGAAAAGAGAACTGGGTCAATAATCTTCTGCTGACAGAAGAAACAAAATGACTTTTGAAGTGTATAGAGCTACGTTTCATTGTACTTGTACATGTGTAACAATAAAGGTACTTGAACTATGTAAGTTTGTCCAATTGCTTGCCAGTGAAAATGACTTTGATAGCAATTTATAAAGGTGCCATATAAAAATGCTGCAATTACTAAAGGTTAATGTAAATTTTTAAAACATTAAATTAAAGCTAAAACTAAAGCTAAAGCTAAAAAATGTTTCATTGTGAGGGTGTACAGTTGAAAAATTATGAAAACTGTGTCACTGTCCAAATAACTGGATCCAAATGTAAGTCCTAAATACACCAGTGGCCATGAATATCAGCAGTAGTCTAACCAGAATTAAGGCAGTTGGTTACAAACAGCAGTGTCTGTTACACAGAGAAATCTCTGTGAGGCTGATAGAAAACATATTTTCAAAGAAAACTGCTGAGAAACTAAGACACAATTAAGACACAAAAGTTTGGAGCATTCAATTAAAAAAGCAGGTAACCTGGCTTTTCTGTTAATATGGTACTGGATGGCCAATAAGTTTAAAATGTTAAAACAGTACATTAACTTTTAAATCTAAAAGCTATATAAAAATTATTTAAAGAAAAAAAAAAAAATATATATATATATATATATATATACAAAAATATATATACAAAGGGTCCTGCTTAAATGTTTTAATCCAGAACCTAGCTAGTGAAGAACTGAATTTCACCATATTCATTTCCAAAGTCAAAGTTTGAAAACATAGCCTGTCAGTACCAATAAAAGCTTCAGACAAAACTCATGAAATACCAGTTTGGTCTATTATTCCAGACATAAACATTCATTTCTAAAAAAGTGCAGCAAGTGCACCTCACAGCAGAGCCTCACCTTCATCCATGATAGTGATCGTTGTTGTGACCGCCGGCCCCGAGCCTTTGATTGTCATGGCATTAAGGTAGAATATGTAATGGGTGCTGTACTTGAGATTTTCAACTATGACACTGGTCTCATTAGCCAGTAGGGTCATCTCTTTTAAATCATCCGTGTTATTAACTGGGAAGGAAAGAGTAAGACAACACAGCAGGATCAATTTTCGTTGATGTGAAGGGAATCACATCAACATACCATTAGAGCTTTAAGAGTTAAATACACAAAAATAGTGTAATAATATGGTTATAATAGTTTATTAAAGTGTAAAACATATTCTGCAATTATTAAATTCCTTTATCTAACTACAAAACACTTATATTTACCAGGCTGGTATTTCAATATATAACCAGTAAGGCGACCATATTCATCCACAGGAGGAGCCCAACCCACTGTTAATGAGTCCAGATTTGTGTCCAGGACTTTGAAGTAAGCAGGAGCTCCAGGAACTATACAGGGAAGAGCAAAGATTTGAAGACTGAAACTGAGATGTATTTATTTCAGCATTTGTGGAAAATTATACCAAATAAATAAAAAATATAAATGATGCAAAAAAGTATTGGGATCTGCTTGATCACAGTTAATATTTTTGTGAAGGTGTTTCATGGTTTTACAAATGTTTACATGAACTATGTAGTTGATTCAATTGTCAAAGTTCAATAAAACAAACTAATGCATGTAAGAGAAGCTGAATATACCGCTGAAGATCGCCTCCTCGAAGTCTCAAATTTCTGATCAGCACTGGAAGGCCCTTCACCCTTCCCATTGAAGGCCCTGACATTGACACTGTACTGGCTGTACGGGTGAAGGTCAGGGAGGCGTCCCTCCGTCTCATTCCCACTGAAAATGAGCACTTTTGGCTCTTCTGACTGGTTATCCTCCTTCTGCAAAGTCTTGTCCTTCCAGTAGCGTACCTACCGCACAACAATTACACAATACAGTCAGCTGTATGAATAGAGCCATCCTTTCAGGAACATGCAGACATTTTCCTTCAAGACAAAGCAAGACAAAGATAAGATAAGATAAGATAAGATAAGATAAGATAAGATAAGATAAGATAAGATAAGATAAGATAAGATAAAATAAGATAAGATAAGATAAGATGGAAAATGGAAATAGACTGATGTTGAATATTTTGTAACTAGTTTAAACCTAACACCAAAAGAGTTGTGTTTAAAATGGTTTATTTTGATGACACTTTTCACTTCAACCAGCTAATTGGCTGGACTCTGCCCTGGTGTAACTCAGCACCAGTTTCTGAGGTACCTCATATCCCAGCATTTTCCCCCTGACTGTAGAAGGAGGAACTGGCTCCCAGTGCACTTCAGCCAGTGTGCTGCTCTGCACCAGCACCTTCACGTTCTCTGGAGCCATCATGGGCCCTGCAAGGCAAAGGAAAAGCCTATCACTCCTGCTTAAACTCACAATAAAGATATTCAGCACTTAAGAGTAATTAACAATTCAAAAAAAAACAAAACACACTCACTGTCCTCCCCTGAGTATCCCTGCACCACCTCTGGCTTGGGTCCATACCCATAGTCATTAACTGCCTGCACAGTGACCTCATATGTGACGAAGGTGGGTGTCCCTGTCACCATATACTCTGAGACGTTAGCTACAATGACAGACGTCCAGTCTTCATCTGTGTCCTTCTGTCTCCAGCTCACCTTATACTGAAGACCAGGGCCATTAGACTGCAGTCCTTTCAGCTCCTGTTGTTAAAACACAAAGATATCGGTCCAGGCCTGTCCAAAAAAAACGTCTCAGGTGAGGGTTTTCAGAATAACAATCTTACCCTCCAAGATATCACCATATTATTTGGTTCGGTTCCAGATGCTCCAATATCAGATGGATTTTCCTCAGGCTCTGTGAAACATATGATTTGACACGAGTCAATAAATTCTACTGATGATGAAAGGCAACACCTCCTATATGAAAGATCAGAATTCAAAGACTCTTGAGCACAAAAACAGAAAGAGTAGGAACAGAACAGGAATCAAAAAAAATATCTAAAACTGACAAACATAAAAACAAAGATGAGCTACTCCTCCACATTTCACTGAGAAAACTGTGATTTCATCATGTAATAGTTTCTGAGGCTCAAGCCTGCTTGTCACATCACCTGCCATTCCACCTGTGTCACCCTGAGTGTCCACCTGCCTCTAACTGAAAATGAACAGGAGGTTGTGTGGACAGCCTTTAATACATATTCTGACTTAACCCATAAAAGCACATGACTCCACTAATTGCAATTATGTGTAGATTATATGACAAACCTACAATATGTAGTTTTGTTTTTCTAAATTTTAGTGCATCGCATTAACAAAATACTGTTTTGATTTGAGCTTGATAGACTCACTGGCTTATCAACATGTCCAGCATCATTGAGCTGGTCATACTGCTTGTCTGAATAACCAGTGTGGTCATGCTTGTCAATCAGCATGGTCATACTGGTCAACCAATATGGGTCATGCTGGTCATTCTTCATTACTAGCTTTGTCATTCTGATCACACTCATTGACCAGCTTGATCATACTGTTTGACTAGCTCAATCAGATTGGTCATGCTTGCAGACCAGTTGAACCATTAATCACTAATGAAAACATACCCTGTGCTGGTCAAGAGCGAAGCTGGTCAACAAACGCTACCAACTTCACCAGCTTGAGCTGGCTAGGTTGATTTTTATCAGGGATTTTTCTCTGTAATCTTCATGTATTCAGCCCGTATTTCAATATTTTATAAGCATTTATGCATGGGATGTGAGTACAATGTTATGTACATGGAAAAATTTAACCAAACCTTCATAAATGCATTAAAATCAATATTTCTTAACAAAAGGTGTCTTTTAAAGTTGGATATATGGTGTCACTTACGGGCAGGGTTGGTCCGGTATTGGCTAGACGGGTTGCTAGGGTCACTTAGGCCCACGTCATTGAGTGCCAACACCCTGAAGGAGTAGTACACATATGGGGAGAGATCCAGCTTGATCGTGGTGCTTGTACCTGGGGCCTCTGTCAGGTTATTCCACAAACCTGGCTCATGGAGAGAGTCCTCATACTCAATCAGAAACACTGGAGAGACAGAGAATGAATGTCAGGAGTTTTAAACTTTAGTATGCACTACTACTTTAGTAACTTTTTTGCACTTATATATAAAAATATATGAAAGAGATGTGTCAAATATTCAAGTCATGTCTAAAAGCTGTCATTGGTGTGTTACACTTACACTGGATGGGACTGTTGTGTTCGTCGCCAGGGGTCCAGGTCAGCTGCACACTCTTCTCCTGCTGATCAGTCAGTTCCAGGTCTCTGGGTGGGTCTGGACGCTCTGAGAGAGCATGTAGAGGTCAAAAGCATTGCCAACCATATAGTAACCACAAGTATATCACAATCACAAGTTTATGAATGAAAACAAAAACAAAAGGACTGCCGACAAATGAACGCTCGGATATGACTTACCAACCAAAAATAAATTAAATAAATGAGGTTAAGAGACTCGATTAACCCTTAAAACCCAAAGCAGTCTGTTTCCCAAAGTGCAATGAATATTTTTGCCCAAATGTGGCCCACATATGATCTGTAAATGCTTAAAGGTTTGGCCCAAATGTGTCTGTGATCTATAACTATAGAGACCAAAAAGACTCTGAAAGGGTTAGCCTGGAGTTCTAAGGGTTAAAACAATGGCCCAAGTCGAACTCTTTTTGTGCCACTGGGCTATTAGGACATTATGGCGTACAACAAAACGTCATGAGTGATAAACTTTAAATAAACAAAATAAATAAACCATATGAGTGAGTTGGAGGGTGCTATAGCTCTGTGCTTTACCGTAGACTATAGGTGGAGTTGGAGTGGCCTCTGCCAGTGGAAAAGCAGCAAGAGAAGAGGGGTTAATTTTAGGGTTTAAGTACATTACACAGTATATCAGAGATGCTTTTCAGAGAGGTGTCAGGTTTTTTTCAGAACTGTTTCAACCATATGCTTCAACATTAGAAGATCACATTAATATTAGCAAGACAGCTTGATTGTCCTGTGATTCGTTGAAGTTTGATCATTTAAAGCATTAATGCAAACAAAGATAATGATACATATATATCTGGAGAAATCTTAAAAAAACTGGAATAAGAACAAGACTGTACCGACTACAGTGAGCATGGCACTGGCTGAGTCCTGGTCCAGAGTGGTGTTCATGATGCATGTGTAGGTGCCCTCATCATCCTCTGATACGTCATTTATAGTCAGACTGTCTGAGTCCACCACAAACCTACAAACACAAAAAGGCTTGATACTCATCTGTCAAGATGGGTGTATTGTCTAAAGTTTTCTTCATCAGTGTTACACTGAAAAAACATGGCTAACAAAAATAAGAAGTAACTGAAGTCTATTCCCCCCAAAATCTTTCAAAATTCTTTTTATTATCTGAAAAACAGAATTAAGAGACATGATTTCATCCATTGGAATTTGACTGGCTCATGGAAAGTGAGTGGACTAAAATGAATCAAGGCAGACCTGGAAAAAAGTGAGTCAACCATTAAGGACTATTTGACACAACAGAGTGCCTTCAGAAATGGATCACAGACAATACACTTTAATTATTATGGAAAAGACAGAATATTGTCCTTTGGATGACATAACCTAACAGATTTTGCTAAATAGAATCAAAGATTTGACTTTACAAAGTAAAAAAATAATTTATTTCATGTTATGTAATTTTCATGTTATATATCAGTAGGCCCCAACCCCTGGGCCAGTTGTTCCCTGGGAACAATTGGTACCGGGCAGCACAATAAATGCCTCCCCACCCCCCGATGCATGGTCGAGAGCAAAGGAGAGGAGTAGAGCTTGTGACTATTAGTTGTGCACCTACCATTACAACTTTAGAATGGCTTACTGAACTACAGATGGAAAACAAAATTAATCACTATTTAACACTATATAGAGATATTTTTTAAATGAACTTTAAATGAGGGACTCAATGACTCTCTTCTTGGCTGTAAGTTGGCTGTAAGCAATTAGGCGCCCCTTAATTGCTAAATGAAGTCCAATGAGTGTGGAGATACTTAAAAAATGAATTAATTTATTTTTGACCTTACCGCTCATCATCGGGCAGCTCCCCGTTGTCTTTGAGCCAGGTTGGGGTAGGTATAAGGGTGGGATCGTGCTTCACCTTACACTCAAAGACAGCCTTGCTGTTCTTTTGTACCACTTTATATTCAGGCTGCTTCAGGATCCGCGTTGGCTCTAGTAGTATAGCGAGAGAGAGAGAGAGAGAGAGAGAGAGAGAGAGAGAGAGAGAGAGAGAGAGAGAGAGAGAGAGTGTGTATAACAGAAGATACGCCAGGCATGGTTATGTGTCATGTCATCATCGACTGGCTGTGGATTTTGTGACTGGAGGAAGGATTCTATTTTATTCTCTCACTGCATGTGTTATAGGATAAAAATGAGTCCCTGTTCATCTACGTATGCAGGCATACATATGACAAATGAAGTTGCTGATACTGTTAATAATGCAGGTGACAGACAACTGATTTGGAAAGAGACGTTGATGTTAGTCTGTGATGGCTCTGCATCCTTTCCAGGAGGTATTCCTGTCTTATTCCCAGTAGACTTATGATTCTAGGTAGGTTCTGGATCCAATGTCACACTTCCCAGAAACAAGTGGATAAGATTATGGATGGATGGAGAGAGCAGAAATCATGAGGGAATAAATATATTTTTTAAATCACCATTGTCATGCAAAAACCTGTCTCTCCTTCAATCTCAACAATTTGAATCCAGCAGTTGTTCTTAGAAAGGATACACGTGTTTTTGTCATACAGCAATGGAATACATATAATATAATAAATTATATACATTCATTCATTTTCTGAACCGCTTATTCCTGAATAGGGTCACGGGTGAGCCGGTAACTCTGAGCGCAAAGGCGGGAAACAACCCTAGACAGGGCGCACACACACACTAAGGGCCACTTTAGAGTCACCAATTCACCTATCATGCATGTCTTTGGACTGACATCAGTGCATGAGGAAACCCACGCGAACATAGAAACTCCACACAGAAACTTCCCAGGTCACCCCACCCAGGGATCCAACCCAGGTCCTTCTTGCTGCGAGGCAACAGCACTATCCACTGCGCCACCCTTACATTATATACATATAGAATTTAATTTATTTTTGTTTTGTGGCATTTTGTTACATTATCTGTTTGTTGTGTTTATTAAAATGAATACAGTGAAGATGCTAGTTAATTTAACCTCAGCTTTAGCAGACTACCATCATGTGTATCTCTGACTGGACAGGGCTCAGTGTTAGATTAGAAAAAGTGAATATTTAAAGCTGTGGTGTTAATCTGACTATCTGCAAAGCTGAGGGAGGGGGCCATTTATTTGGCACCTATGATCAAATACATCCCTGACCATCTCTAAATGGTGTGGATCAGACCACACCTCTGACATGTACTGTGATCCACATATGACTCAGTCATTCATTTAGATTTCACATACTGTGATGATAATCGGTGCATGAGGAGTTCAGAACGTCCGAAGCCCAAGAGTACTTAACAGTTCATTACTGACCAATACCTGTGTTTCCACTGCAGTTAAGTCAGTTCAGTGCAGTTCAGAAATGGATAAGAAATTCATACCTTTCACTTCCAGGTAGACATGGTTTTCTTTGCTGCCTAGGTCATTTGTAGCCACACAGGTGTATTTTCCACTGTTCGGTGTCTGTGCTGGGTTTATCTGTAAAGTGCCGTTCTCATGTAGAACATAGGAATCCCCATCCAGTATAGCGGTCTGGCCATCTTTAAACCTACAGAAAAAGATGAAATGAGAAAGTCAGTGCCTTGTGAAGTTATTCACCCCCCTTATACCTATATTGTTACATTACAACCTATGATTAAATGTTTTCTTTTTGTTGTTTTTTTATCTGGATTGTATGTGATGTACAAAATAGTCTAAGTTGGTGAAGCGAAATGAGAAAAATCTATATTTAAAAATATTTGGAATTAAAAAACTGAAATGTATTCAACCCCTTTGCTATGATAGGGGGTGCAAATTAGGTCTGGTGCAACCAGTTACCTTCAAAGGTCTTAGGACACATGGAGGAAATACATGGAGGAATGTGCTCTGGTCAGCACTGATAAACTGCACTGGTAGATTGATGGTGATAAATGTAAGGATATTCTTGAGCTGTCAGTGACTTGAGCCGGGGATGCAGGTTCACCTTCAGGACATTGGCCCAGAGCACACTGCTAAAGCAACACTTGAGTGGCTTGAGGGGAAACTTGAAAATGTATTGGAACGGCCCAGTCCTTAATCCAATTGAGAATCTGTGGTCAGACGTGGAGATTGCTGCTCACCAGTGGAAACCATCTAACCTGAAAGAGCTGGAGCTGTTTTGCCTTGAGCAATAAGCAATAATCCCTGTGGCAAGATGTGGTAAACTCAAAAAGACTTATCCACAGCGACTTGCGGCTGTAATTGCTGCAAAAATGGTCTCTACAAAGACTTTAGTGGGGAGAATAGTTATGCCCACTGAAGTTTTTTGTTATTCTGTCCTACTTTGGTTTGCCTCACAATAAAACAAATCAAAGTTATAGGCATGTTCTGTAAATGAAATGATGAAAACCCTTAAATAATCCATTTTAATTCCAGGTTTAATGTGAGGGGGAAGCCACGCTCCAAATCAACGAGATCACATTTGTCCTCATTCTGATGGTTGATGTGAACATTACTTGGAGCCACTGGACTGCATCTGCATTGTACTGTTGGTCTGTATTAAGCATTATAAGTACTTGTACAGGCACAGGTCTAAGGGTACAGGTGTTCCTAATAAAGTGCTTGGTGATTGTAAGTATGTAAAATGCATTGTACACATACTGTGTTGAAATACACTTACCAAGAGATCTTTGGAATAGGTGACCCAAACGAGGAACAATCTAGCATGGCTTGGCTATTGGTGATAACCTGGTACACTCTGTTTGGAGGCGTCAGCACCCTCGGAGGCTCAGCTAAAAGAATGTGCAATGAAGGAACACTGTAAATACTCTTAAGCTGACTTGCTTATGTGTTTTCAAACTTAAAAAAATACAGACAGACTTAAGATGAAGTGATGATTTAGGGATACAGTTGGCATGATAATAACTGATGGTTAAAAGCAAGGGGTGTGCTAATGCAAGAAATTCACAAAAGTGTGCAGGGCAGGGGTGCCTCCAGGACCGGGGTTGAGAAACACTGGCTCAAAATAATCAACTTACAGCCAAGAAGAGTGTCATAACTCACCGAGCACACTGACAAAGGCATTGGCCAGCAGGTAGCCAAACTCGTTGGATGCATTGCACTGGTAAACTGCACTGGACCCGGTCTGCACATCACTCAAGATAATTGTGTTGTTCTCGATTTTCCGACTAGGATCTGTAGGCGAATCTATGTAGAGATCACATGCTTTATAACTGCACACATTCAGTCTGCATTCCTATTGAAAAGGAAGTCTTATGTTACCATTACAGGTCATGGGGGAAGATCACATGTTTACTGAGGCATACTCACTCTCTATGGGGACACCATTGACGGACCAGGTGATGATGGGTATTGGGGAGCCCCCTGCATGGCACATGAGCATCCCTGTCTCTTTGGGTGCCAGGATGAGGTTACGGGGAGCACTGATCCAAAATGGAGCCGCTGTGTGAAAAGGAGTGAATGGAACCAAGTGTTAAAGTGTTCCTTTGAAACAGAAGTGTAACAGCTCACTAGAACTCTTTATTTAGCTCTTAGCTGGACTTAGCCATGGCACTAACCAAAATAAAGTGCTTGTGTTTATCAATTGAAAAGGAATTATTTCATAATAATCTGAATTTGATGAAGTTATTATACATAGAACAAGACAATATGACGACAAATGGAAACAAAAGTACTAAATAGAATGAAATGTTCTGAACTGAATATAAATGTTATTCACAATTTAAAATGATTAATTACATTATTATGTAACACATTTAAATCATGTAATAATCATTCCAGATTCCTAAGAGTTAATCACTAATCAGATCTGGATGTATGATAAATTCTATCCACAATCATAAGCCATAATCACATTAACATCTGTGGTGAAAAACATTCCAGTGTGAAATATGAAAATCAGCCGCGAGTGTAAGATTGGAAGATGATTCACACCTTTGACCACAACAGTGATGGTGTGTTGAACACTGCCTAAGCGGTTTCTGGCCAAGCAATGATAGTCTCCTGCATCTCCATCTGTCACCTCAGTTATCTTCAGCATTTTCTGGAAGTTCTGGAAGGAGAAGCGGTCAGGGGGCAGATCCCCATTTGCCTTAGTCCAGGAGATTTCTGGTGTCGGCCTGAAACGCAAGGCAAAAACAGTGCAGTTATGTATATATACACATATATGTTCTTCTGTCAAGTAACAAACAGCTTATTTTTCATGACAATAACAAAAAGTCGACTGAAGTCTACAGTATAGTTTGGGGACCTTCGCTGGCTGAACATAAATTGCAATTTAAAAAACATAAAAAGTTGTCAAAATAACAGCATTTAGTAATTGTATGTATTTTAGGAAGTAAACTAAAGCACCATTAAGAAAGAATAGACAGCCTGGAACTTAGTCTACCAACTTCACAAGTTAATGCAGTAACTGGTGTGTTGAGCCCAGAGTAGTAATGATAGTAGCACTACTCTCCCTAGTACAATTCATTTCTGCTGCTTGTATAAAGGAGAAAACTTCCAATAAAGTGAGAATGTTCCATAAAATGATCCCCTCGTTCTATCCCTCCTTTATTCCACTCCATTCCACCACCTTCCAGACACTTACAGACCATCTGCAATGCATTCCAGCTCCAGAGTTTGGCCTTTCAGCACCATAGAAGTGCTGTTGGTTCCTGATGGGTACATGAAGGAGGGTATCCGCTCTGCTGCTGGACGATCTGAAACAACGATTGGATCCAGTCAGATCAAAGTCAATTAGCAATAAGCCACAGCTGGATGTAGCCAGTACAAAAGCTTTGAATGTAGGTGATTCCATCATTGGGGTGTCATTTGTATCTCAGGTTGATTACATGTGCAAACATATGTGAACTTAAACTGGAACCGACTAACCAGCATTTCCTCAGAAGGCCACTATTGGCAATTAAGAGTAACTCCTTAAGATCAGCTATATTACACCCTTAGATTTATTCAGGAGACCCAGAAATGTGTAAATATTATTTGGACACATGGGACTTTTAACCAGTTCTTCTAAATCCAAGTGCTGCATTACTGGATATGACCCAGATGAAGCACATAAAGACTAGAAATGTTTCAAAGTGCACCAAAAATCTTAAACTCTTTACTTATTAAAATTTGTCAGGCATCGTCTGATACTACTTTTAAAAACCACATTATGAACAATTAAATTTATCTTAAGCTTTGTTTTTTTTTTTCTTTTAGAAACACTGACTTTCTGTTCTGAGAAAGATAATCTTTCCACTTAACCTGTGTGTCACACACAAATCATGTAAAAATAAAAGTCATTAATTCAAATGAACAGACTGTCAAATCAGTCACTAATAAATTTGAACAAACAGACCACATCAAAATAAAAGTAAAATAAATTAAATACTGAGAGCTAAAATTACTGTCTCACATCTGGCTCCCTTTTTTTATTGTTTGCTGACTCAAAAATCATGATCCAATCCAAACCTCAAGTTTTGCGATCTGGGTACATCACTGAGAAGTATTATTATTATTATTATTATTATTATTATTATTATTATTATTATAAACACATTTTTAAATATAAAAGGTTACATATTAAAAAATTGAGTGCTAAATTGAGTGCTAAATGGCACCTCAATTGTGGAATCACCTATGCAAATATTACCAACCATGATACACTGGGGTACAGCTAAAAGGGTATGCACTGACGGCCCTAAACTAAGCGCAAAGTTTCTGACTGTTGTATAACTCTGTTTTATTAAATGTTGGTCTTTTCTCTGTCACTGTGATGGTAAAGCTTAAACCTTAACTCTGGGTACAATCAAGTGAACCTCTGGAATCTCTGCATGAGAATATCCTTCCATTGCCTCTTTTTTGATTGGGTTTAAAAAAGAGAATCGAAGGAGTAAGGAAAAGAAATCATGAATATGGAAGAGATTGAAATGAATAATATCAGTACTCATAAAGTATCCGACCACACTCATATCCTTTTTCAGACACAAAGTTTAGTGGACAGTTATATTAGTATGAAATATAAATCTAGTACACGGTTTAAATATTAATGGTGATATTACACTGAGATGTATATTACATTGATGAAAAAGGACTGCTTTCTGCCATCACTTAGTCCTTAAGCTCTTTAACCGCAATGTCACTAATTATTGTTTATTTGGTGTAAATATTTTTAGCAGTCTTGAGAAGCAGAACCTGCATGACCTGTAATGTCAGTCGTAGTCTCTTTTTCATCCTTAAGTGATGTAGGAGCATGTCAGAGGTGTTGGTGTGATATTAATTCCAAGGGACTGAAATGTCAGAGTAAGATGCAAATCATCTGAAGATGATGATGAAGTGTGAGAAGTGGGTAGAGGGTTTAAAGTGGTTGTGTTAAGTAACAGGTTAGATGGAACTACAGCGTAGGAAGTAGGGTTCACTTGGACGAGGTCTGCTAGAACTCACCACCCAAAAAATCAGTGTCATTCAAATAAGCTGCCAAGACTGTCTCATTCATTGCATCAACTGAAATACAACAAAACATCATAAACATGCAATGGTAACAGAACATAATGGAATAAAAATAAAATAAAATTAAATTAAATTAAATTAAATTAACAGTGTACAAAGAATGGCACTACACACCTTAGCTCCCAAAGAGAGTTTCAGCTCATACCTCAAAATAATCTACACAGCTTTCTAAAGTCTTTCTAAGGTAGGTGATATTGTATATTTTGTGATATTGATATTTTATATGCACACACTGAATACATCATTAGATGGACCTGTACACCTACTCATTCATGCAGTTATCTAATCAGCCAATCATGTGACAGCAGTGCAGTGGATGAAATCATGCAGATATGGGTCAGTGGCTTCAAGTAATGCTGACATCAACCATCAGAATGGGAAAAAATGTGATTTGATTGAAATTCAAATTCAGTAAGAAATAAAGTGAATGCTCTAGTCATTTTTACACCATGCTATACACTAAAAAAAAAAAAGAAAAACAAACTATTAACATTCACTGCCACAATGAAGCACCACACTGTCCACTAAAGCCAAGCCTGCAGAGCTGAACTCAAATTCGCTAAACAATATATAATCAATCAACCCTGAAACCCTTCCAAATTCAATTTCAGAACCCCCTGAAATGAAATAAGAAGCACTTGTGCTATAAATGGATCTGGATTAAAGAGACTTACCATCCAGAACGTTGACTGTTATGGGCTGCTTCTGTTGGATGGTTTGAGTGTGAGGGAAACGGGCATAGCAGATGTAGTCGTTTCTGGTGTCCTCCACCAGCACGTTGGAGAAGTACAGGTCTCCATTTAGTGCCTGAGACACACGACTGTTCTGAGTCAGCCGCTGAAAATCTGGGCAACAAGCAGAAACAGAAAAGACCATTAAACAATATGTGGCTGATGAGTTTATGAATAATGCCTGAAACATCATGACATTATTGTATCCTTCACTGCTTCCAGCCTGGAAGACGTTGTAACAACAAGCTGCCATATTTATAAAATTAGAAATCTTCAAATTTGCAATCAGTGTTTTTAGTAAAATAAATCATATGTAAACCTACAAAATTATTATAATACATTCACCCTTTTCCACTGTACAGCAAGAAATTATGAGGGTAGGTGGACAATGACAAATTGGATATTCCAGGCTATTCAATGGAGCAGTGGCCATATAAATAGAAAACTGAGTTTAAATGAAATATACAATTAAAAACTTTAAAATGTGTAAAAAAAAAAACTTTCAATAAATTTGGGAAATCCAAACCGTTTTAATGCTGCTGTCTAGAGCATGCCTTGAAGACACAGATACTCTGACATGGCCAGAATCACTGTGTGGGAAGCTATTGGACACACTATCAACATTCCACCACTACCTACAGCGTACTCAGAGACACTACTTCTGTATGTGTAGCTCAATAAATATTACCAATATCAGTCTAAATTTTTCTAAATCATTTATTGTTCATGTATATGCTTTACCTTTATCTTTCTTCTAAATAGCACTACAATCTGACACTTGCTTCTATACCCCACACTACCTTCGTCATATTAAGTACTAGACTTTTTATAATGTATGAGTAAATCAATGTGTGCATGTTTTGAGTGTTGTTTTCACTCACTGTTGTCCATCCAGAAGATAATAGGTGGGGGAAGGCCGACTGGGGGTCTGCAATGCAAAACCAGAGACACACCCATCTGCACTGTGACTGGCTCATTTCTCTCCTTTGACCACAAGGGGGACTCTGTGGAAAAAGATCCAAAGCAATGAAATTCTTTTCAGTTTTCAGGACAGCACACTTCCTCAACATAACATCAAAAGATTCCATAAACAAAAAATCACAATAACAAACACTGTAGTCATTGAATCTTATATTCTAATTGTATCTATTTATAATGATCAAATCTTATTGAAACGAGCAATACATTTTATCAAAAGTAGATTCTAAACATCAGTTCAATGACACATTTGTATTCGTAATGAACACATCAAAACAGAAACCATTCATTATAATTTGAACGTGATAACTGTTAGAACATCATTGTTCTACATGTTTGAAATATTAAATAAAAGTCAGATCATGTAAATCAATTGTAAAATCATTATGTAGCATTTAGTATGCACGTCTATTACTGCTGTGTTTGTTTTGGATTTAGATTTGATCTGTTCAGGCCTATCCTTCAGTATGAACACAGTTCAGTAAAATGAAGGGCTGGGTTTCCATATCAGCACAAATTAAATATGCATTGTGACATGAAACACTCTCGGCCATTTGATGACCTTAAACCTACGAAGCTGACGAGAAACTGAGATGTGTCAGGTGGCTGCTGTGTATCTGATCACCCTTACTTTCAGCATTTGTTTAACTGGTGTTACTTGGAAATAATATTTCTAGACAAACGAAATTAAGTTTGACATAACTAATAACATGGATCTTGCAGTATTTTTTTATTATCTTCTTATATGTGCGCCAGTGCTTTAACACAAGTGCTCTGGCAGTGTGATGCACCATAGTGACTCCCTTTTTCAAAAACATAACCTGAGGTTATGTGATTATTCCTTTATGTGCGGGCTATTCAACTTTACACTCTGACGGCTGTTTGCCTGGTATAAAGAACAGAGTGGGCACTTACTGGACTGGCGTATGACAATGTTGTTGGACACTGCAGTGCCATGATCATTTCTTGCTGTGCACTGATACACTCCCTCATATGCCTCAGCTTTCTCCTCACTGATGTCTATCACCAGCGTGCCTGAGTTGGGCTTCGTGATCACCTTGGGGTCTTTATCCACATCGAAATGAGAGCCATTGCGCGTCCATGAAAAGCTGCAATATGACAAATTAAATATTAATTAAGTATTAAAAAACATGCACATGCACTACCCATAAAAATATTTGTTCTAAATGTTTTTGTAGTACTTTTGGAGAAGCAGTTTGCTATATTTTAACGTATTAAAGCTCAACTTTAATAAAGACATCCGAAAAATAGCTGCTCCCTGAAGAAACTGTCAGACTGCAATAATATTAGGAAGGAAGATACAGGCCAAATTGATATGGGCAATATTTTTTGAGCTACAAATATAGAAATAGTGTCTCTCAATATAGCACTGGGTATAACAGAACATGCCAGACAACTCAGAGGGCCCTTTTCCACCAACCGAACAGGCAGTTTTGAATGATTCAGCACATTTCCACCAACCAAAATAGGTTCTGAAACCTGAAAAGTTCATTCGCAGCTGGAACCAAAGATTAGTACAGACACGGGGAGCAATGACATACCATTCATCTCTCAATTTGATCCATGTTTGATCCATGTTTGCTTTTTTCATGAAAAACAAGTGTCTGTAAGAACACAAACGCTCGCAGGTAGTCTATGCACTCCGTCCTTTTCTTCTGTTTAGTGATGCTGTGAAATTGCCTGTGTTGATGACACATTCTGTGAAATATTCTTGGTTCAACTAAAACTAGTGAAAATGCGGTCTGGTTTGCTGAAAAGCATATAGGTTCTCATAAGCCTAACCGGCTCAAGAACCAAGAGTTCTTTTGGTGGAAAAGGCCTAAGAATGGAGTTGTAGAGGTTCCTAAAGGCGGTCCTGTCCAGTGCACCAGAGTGTGTGCTCAGAAAAGCTAGGGGCATTGGTTGTAGGACCTCATTAACGTGAGCTTGGGCTGTCAAAGTTCTTGTAATGAAGACCACAGATGATCTGGCATGGTTGAAACGTCACCCCATGCAATGACACCAAACCGTTTATCTAGGAGCCGACCACGGTGCCTCCACACACAGATTTGTTAGTCGTCTTTACCAAAACAAAATGGAGATTCATCATTACAGATGACAAACCATTCTGAGAGACTCCATGTCAGTCTGGTATGTCACCATTTCAGTTGTGTATTTTATATATATTATATTGTATATATTGTAACTGCTGTCATTAAAGTTATCTTCTGCACAGCCAGAAGCTTTAAAATTGATCTGCTGCTTGATGCGCATTACACAGTTCTGAATCGGGTTGGAATTTGAGTGAGACTAATGTAGAAGGATTTTCAGCGACAGATCATGTCAAGCGGCGGAGCCAGTTGCTGTGGTGATAGTTACCATGGGATTCCAAGTGACACCCACCTGGGCTGCGGCTTTCCTTTCGCTTCACAGTGGATGACAATGTTCTCCCGTGGGTCAATGATGTAATCCTTGGGGGATTGTTGGGTTATAGTGGGAGGCTGTGGCACTGGTGTGGAGAAAGGGAAGTCATCAGACAGATGCACACATCACACATACATACACAAGCAAGTAGCAGCTGTGTGAACACCAGCATGTTCTGCACAGATGTAACAACGTTTATATAATCTAGATCAGCACAGAACAGCAAAATCCACAGCACCCGGCATGCGTCTACCACAGTTGCCACAACTAAGCAGCTGACTACAGGAAAACGAGGGATCAATAATAACCAGAATATATACCACATGCACTAAACCTGAGTCGTGACTGTTAAACACTGTAAAAGCAGGTAACAGCCAGCAGGTTGACAGTTTAACAACAGTCATAGGAATGTAAAAGAAAAGGTATGCATCACCCAAATGCATGCAAACTCAAAACCACTTCAAACTAATCAAGAAAACAGAAAAAAAAAATCCACAGCAAAGCCACAGTGAATGTGCCCAAACTTACATCCCTCCAGAACTTTAGCTTTATTTTTTGTCCACATGAAACAGAACGTAGATGAGCAGAAAGTAGGAAAGTTCAGCATTAGTAGCAAGAAATAAAGAGAGACAGCCACAACAGGTACCTTTAAACCTCATCCTGCAATCCCTGAACCAATTTATACTCCATACTAAATTTGTATAGATTTTATTTATGCATGTATTTAAAGGAAATGTGCACAATACTAGAAAACGACAATTTAGAAAGCAATGTTTGAATTCAACCCCACAACCACACTACAAAAAGTATCATTAATTGAAATTGTGTACATTTCCTTTAAGTTCACCAGACCAAAAATGTGTCCAAATACTTCAAATACTACATCAGTCTCATCAGGTAAGGATTACTCCAGTCTCTTACGGTCACCATTGCCCATTTTAGCCCTTTCTTTCAT
Source organism: Acestrorhynchus altus (assembly GCA_034509495.1). Lineage (NCBI taxonomy): Eukaryota > Metazoa > Chordata > Actinopteri > Characiformes > Acestrorhynchidae > Acestrorhynchus > Acestrorhynchus altus. The sequence continues at coordinate 12,915,335 of CM067501.1, forward strand.
ATTTCAGCACCTGTTGATATATGTCTGCACCTCTTTCTGCATTTCACCTGCTGTGAAAGATTGAAATTAGAATTCAGATTGGGACCAAGTTTTGTAATTGTGCTGGTGTGCAGTGTCCCAGTGTTCTGACACTGCGATGTATTTTGGAATGTGGGGATTATTCAGCTATGCTTCCACCACCTTTTGTCTGAATGAACAGTTATAAAATGAAAATGTGTGAATAAATATTTGCATTTTTAGCTGCCCAATAGCTTGATTTCATCAAACTGATGCTTCATAGTCCCTACAAAGAGATTGCTTTTGAATGTTTGGGCTGTAATTCCATACAGTTGGCTTCGTTGACATCCTCATTAACTACCAGTGTGGATATTCTGTTCATTTGATTTTATTTATCTTGAATATTTATGTACAGACATAACCAAATTCATTCTATTAGTTTAAGTTAATCCACTTCTTTGAAGCTATTGTAATATAATACAAAGTCCTGATTTCCTGATGTTCAGCAGGCATTTAACTGTTCATTACATCTTCTGATTCAGCACAAAAAAGATCAGCAATAAACAATTATGGTTTTAAATATGAAAAGAGATGTGCTCATAGACATATTTGTTATTATGGATTCTTCAGTTTGCTGCTGACATGTCAGGACTCACACAACTTAAACTACACTTAACATGGCCTCCTCAGCAGGACTGCACACGCCTACTAGCAGTGCAATGTAAGTATACCTCAGCCCTTAGACTCCAGACCAAAGAGGGCTGTGGAGTGACCAGGATTGAAACCCATGACCTCCTGGTGATCAGGCAGTTACGCAGTTGTGCCACAATGAAGCCAGAAAGTTAGTCCTCACACTCAGGCAGAAAAGTGTTCAACCCCATGCTAGGAAAAGTTAGCTGTGGTAGGAAATATTTCAGATGTTATTATTTCAATACTGATCATTAGGAGAGCATGTCTTCAAATCCCTTTGATATCACAGCTTTCTGTGGTGAGAAGAGAAAGCTTCCAGCTGTCACCCCCACATAACCTGGAGCATTATGCGATGGTGTGACTGTCCAACAACAATCAAAAATAATAAAAGAATGCATTTTACTTAATCAGACAATTCAGATTAAAGGTTCAGGTTAAAGGATCAGATTAAATCCAATAATCTAATAAACAGAGTGCTTCTGTTACTGTGCCTTTCTGGCTCGATGTTTCTTCTGAAATCATGGGTATTATAAAGTTTTGGATGAACTATTCCTACTTTCCAGGAAAGGCTTGCTACTTTATATTGGAGCAGTGCTGTGAGAATTTGATGGCATTCAGTGAAAAAAGGCTAATGTTAATCTGTACTTGAAAGTCATATTCTATTCAGGCTGTGTCTGTGCTCAGCTCTAATCTTATTAGTAGACAATTAATAGGCCAACTACAGCCATCATTTTTCTTCAGTCAAATATTGTTGAGAATATTCAATCGTGAAACCTGATATCATCAATCAACGCAAGTCCTTATTTCTCTATTCATCATTTAAAATGTTATATCACTGCCCCATAATAATGTAAAGATATTAATAAGTGATGTGTATACTGCCAATTCAATACTCACGGTCCAGAGGCACTTCTAAGGCGGTGGTCAAGTGACCCAGCAGCAGCACCATCACAGTTCCTTCACAGAGTGTGGATTTTCTCTTCCAGTTCATGGTGGGTGTATCACAGGGAAATGCTTCCCCTCCGCGTCAATGCAACGTGGCCCCGCTGTGCACCCTCAAGAGTGAGCACTCGCACATACAGGGTGTCCTCAACTCACCTGCTGAACAGAGATTTAAAAGAGAGAGAGAGAGAGAGAGAGAGAGAGAGAGAGAGAGAGAGAGAGAGAGAGAGAGAGAGAGAGTGAGAGAGACTATTAGTACTATTGCTACTGGATTTCTCCTATTAGGGCAGTTGTTTAGTGGATGTTCATCACTGTACAACATGGCCATGAAGATATTTGAATACAATTATGTAATGCAAATTGTAGCTATGCCTTCAGTTACATCACACAGACCCACATTCTCAGACCGCTTTAGCCATGTTCTTGTCCTCTGGGCCTTTATCTTCCAGCTGTTCCTAAAATACAGCTGAATCTAAAAATGTTTTGTGATGACTGGGCTGAAACTCTCCAACACTGGAGACTGAAAAGTTGTTCTTTTGCTTTTGTCATAATAAACACAGTTTTGGTATCTAGCATAGATCTCACTACATAAAAATGCCATATTTCTTTTAAGAGATTAACATATGAAACATGGACACAGTGTCACTGACGCAAAGCACCAAAAGCTGTTTGAGTACTAATAGAGCCCCCTTGTGGAGGACCTTCAGTCTGCTTGTGAAGGAATGAGTCAGTGAATGACAAGCCAGGTTCATAACGTGCTTTGCTTTGAGGAACACAAGGAGGAAGAGAAAGTCAAAGTGACATTGAAACAGACTTTATTGTTGGGGCACAGATGGCAGGAGCTTTAGTCACAGAATGACTCTGCTGCTATGCATCAGTGTGATCTGTAAGCAAAAAGAGAGAAGCAGCTGCTGCTCAGGTGACTGAGAATGTCAATGCAGGATGTGATCAGACTGTGTCAGCAAGAACAGTCTGTCCCCATCGACACAGAGAGGGAAATTAAAATAGGGCTACCAAGCATAAACCCCTCAAATGCACATTTTAGAGTTCACTGAAGTAAAAAAAAACACTCCTCTGGTGGTGTTTGATCCCTCCAGTACAGTTCCACAGACTTGGAGAATAAATGTCAATGTGCACTGAAGCTGTTCTCATAGTTTGTGGTTGTCATAGTTCATTTGTTCCATTAATATGTCAAGCGTCTGAAACAGGTTTATGATCTCCCAAAGATATTCCCTCAATCAGTGGTTTGATGATGGGTGTGGAGCGCGCTCTCTAACACATCTATAATCTACTGTAAATAATACTGGGATCTGGTGACTAAGGAAATCAAGCATTAATGTCAATGAATGAGTATGTGTGGCCAGTATCCAACCCTGTTAGATATATTTGACATAAACATAAATGTTGTTGTCACTTTAGTCATGTTCATTTATTTCTTATTGAGGGAAATTGTCCTATATTGCAAACGTCAGGGGCAAAAATATGTGAACCTTTGCTTTCAGTATCTGATGTGACCCTCTTTTGCTGCAAACATTTCTGGTCCCGGTGTTTTAGTTTTGCATATCAGCTTGTAGGAATTTTAGACATTTTTTCATACAAAGCATGTTATGTTATGTTATATTATGTCATGTTATTTTATGTTATGTTATGTTATGCTATGTTATGTTGTTATGTTATATTATGTCATGTTATGTTATGTTATGCTATGTTATGTTGTTATGTTATATTGTCATGTTATGTTATGTTATGTTATGTTATGTTGTTATGTTATGTTATTTTATGTTATGTTATTTTATGTCATGTTATGTTGTTATGTTATTTTATGTCGTGTTGTTATGTTGTGTTATTTTATGTTATGTTGTGTTATGTTATGTTATATTATGTCATGTTATGTTATGTTATGCTATGTTATGTTGTTATGTTATATTATGTCATGTTATGTTATGTTATGTTATGTTATGTTTTGTTATGTTATTTTATGTTATGTTATTTTATGTCATGTTATGTTGTTATGTTATGTTATTTTATGTCGTGTTGTTATGTTGTGTTATTTTATGTTATGTTGTGTTATGTTATGTTATGTTATGTTATGTCATGCTATGTTGTGTTGTTGTTAGGTTTCCAATCATAAACTGTTTACCTCAGGTTTTCCCACAGTAATTTCTATTGTGTAAGGCCAGGACTTTTACTTGGCCATCCCAAAACATTCACTTTATTCTTTTTTTAAACATTCTTTGTTAGAAAAACTGTGCTTAGAGCCATTGTCTTGCTGCATGATCCACATTCTCTTGAGATACAGCTCATGAACAGATGTCCTGGCATTTTCCTTTAGAATTTGCTGATAGAATTAAGAATTCATTGTTCCATCAATGATGGCAAGCCCCCTAGGCCCAGATACAGCAAAGCAGGTGGAAATCATGATACTAACAGCACCATGTTTCATATATTTCTTTTCTCCAAATATTATCCTGCTCCTTTAACCTACAAATATTAATTTTGGTCTCATACATCCACAAAATACTGTTTCAATAGTCTTTTTGCATATGTCCATAACCTTAATATGCACAACATTCTGGTTCAGTGTTTTCCTCATGAACATTAGCCAATGTGAGAAGCAATAAAGAATATCAGAGGGATTGAAGATAATGTTGCAGAGCAGAAATGACACTAAAAAAATAACAAACAGCTATATTCTCAAAATCATCAGCCTTGGTTATTTCGTAAATTTATTACACATTTCAAAATCAAAGAGTACAGTGTTTCACAATGCTGAGTCCAGAGCTGACAGCAGTGTGTGTGCTCAGCCCAACAAGACCAGGACCATGTGAGTGCACTCAGCTGTAAGAGAGGATGCTGCTGTGATGGCAACACAATCTGAGATGGCATATGGATAATAATACACATGACTGAAGCTCCAAATTAAGCAGACTGTTGTCTGGTTTTTCAAAGATAAAAAGAAAAACAACACACTGGCCCTTCTGGCCCTTGTTCCTTTTGCCCTTTGGCCACTGAAACAAGATCCATTTGGATTCAGGAGTGAGAATATGATATCTCACTACTATTATTCACAGGCAATAAGGAATAATCAGCTATAACCATAATGAAATGGCTGTACAGTTGAGGTCTAATATTTACATACACTCATCATGGACATTAATGTCATGGCAATACTGGCCTATCAATGATTTGTTCACTTTTATTTTTCTGGAGTAGAATGAATGTATATGAGCTTATGGCAGAATATGTCAATATAAATTTTGAGCTTTTATTTTGGGGGGTTTCTGAGATTAAGACAGGGTCATAATTATACACAGAGTATATCCAATATTTGGTTAAAAATGGCAAGTATGTACTTTGAATAGATGCTTTTGGTAGCAATCAATAACCTTCTGGCAGAATTTTGGATGGATATTTGGAAGGTCATGGCAGAACTGGTTCATTTTCACTCTCCCCTTACCACGTGAGGATGAGCACATGCTTCCTCCAATAAATAATTGAGACGTCAACCACCACCTCTGCTGCCATCCTCGAAAACTGTGCTGACCAGCATCACATTGAGTATGATGTGGGGAGAGAGAGCGCCATCTATCCACCCAGAGAGGGAAAGCAGGCCAATTTTGCTCTCCCTCCAGCAGACAATGCCTAGCAGCATGACCTGGGATTCTAACCTGAGATCCTCAGATCATAGTGGTAGCTCTTTAGAGAGATTATTTGGAAATGGCTCCAAAAGACATTCCTCATCTATAAACCTATGATCATCTTCCTCATTGTTCTCTGTGTTGGTCATTTCAGTGAGTGCTGTGGTATAAGCGTTGGTGGTATAGTGGTGAGCATAGCTGCCTTCCAAGCTGTTGACCTGGGTTTGATTCCTGGCCAATGCATTGCTTCTTGAACGTTGTGTTGAGCAGAAAGTGCCTCTGTTCAAACTGTATCTACATTGCATGTGTCCTGCAGTCAAAATCATACATTGATCATGAAGGACCTCAGTCATCCTAAAAATGGGCTTTTCACTTTGCTGCCATCAGGAAAGTGGTTCCGATCACTGAGATCCACCACAGAAAGGATGAGACTGAGCTTCTTCCCTCAGGTTATTCGGACTCTGAACCAGATCCAACTTCACCTTTAACTCAAATCCCACATATCACACATTGTCTCTCATAAGTCACCAATGGACTCTTATAAGTCACCAACGGACTCTTATAAGTCACCAACGGACTCTTATAAGTTACCAACGGATGCTCATATTCACCAACGCTCTATTTAAAACAACATTCTGGCGATAACTTCGCACTTTATATACTTTATATACCTCTCAGGGTTCCTACACAAACTGGAAACACACCTACCTCCACTAAATTATTTCCTTCCTCAGAGTCACTTAGTCTCAGAGTTAGTTATTTAGTTAGTTATTATGTATTTTTCTACTCATTGCACATATTTATTCTGTTTATTCTGTTTATCCAGTTTACACTCTCCCTACCTTCTCCCTTCGCCCCTATTGATCTGTGGGTGCAGACAGGTGTATAAAAGCATTTCACTGCATGTTGTACTGTGTATAACTATGTACGTGACAAATAAATCAAACCTTGAACCTTGACCAAACCATTTTAATGAGGACATAGAAGATACCAGCTACAGGCAATCATGATCACTAAGAGGAAGTTAAGAGGCCTTGGCAAGTAAAAAGTGGGTGTATGCATATGTGACTTGTGACCCTGTGTGGATTTCAGAAAGCCCCAGAAATATGATATATGTGAAAGCCCCACCACAACTGTACATGGATTATCAGACAATAAACTGTATTCACAGGACAAAGGTCTGTAAGTGAGCATTTCTTAGTTTAAAAGGCTGTGTGAGGTAAACAGTGCTTTGAATAATTCATGCAATACAGAGCCTTCACTGACAGAGAGAGAGAGAGAGAGAGAGAGAGAGAGAGAGAGAGAGAGAGAGAGAGAGAGAGAGAGAGAAATGTGCAAGTGAAGAAGAAAGCAGAGGAAGATCACAAACATGGTGCCTTAATAAGAGAGCATGCTGAGCTGACCTTGAACAAAGATCATGGCATTGCCTTCTGCCTGTGCAATATCTCATCTCTAGCAGGGAACACATTTGGATCAGAAACAGAGCACTGCTTCTGGCGTAGTAACAGGGCTGCCACAAGCACAATTAATCACATATTAATGGAAATCTTCATTTCAGTTTTACAATCAGTTTATCTTACAATTAAGGTCACTGTTAATGACATTCATTCTTCTGCTTCACTAAGCAGACGTCAATAAGCAGTATTACCTAATGCTCACTGCAAGCAAAACATTCATTACATCTGACTTCAGGCAAAAATAAGACTTCCATGAAAGGCTTTTCAATGGTAGTAATGATGAGAGCTGTGACAGCGTCATGTGCCCTTGCCTAGACAGTATTACCAGTATAATACCACAAATAGTAGATCTTTATTTACTATGTCTTCGTCTTATTATTATTAACATAATTATTATTTTCGTTCTTCACAAGTGAAGCATACCTCAGTGAAAAGTTTGACAGCAATTCAAGTTGGCAGAGATCAAGAGGGGTCATATCGTAGGGCTCCCGGAAGGGGTAAAATCTTTGGGGTATTGCATGTTAAACAGTCATGCAGAGCTTATCATAGCACTCTGTTACTGGCAGTGGATAAAAGATGGTACGCACCAGCAACATGATGGACCTGGGACACTTACAAGAACCATGGACAGGGAGAACCAAGAGATTGTCCAACATGTGCAGAGTGATTCAACAGCCATGACTGCTGACATTCAGTGAGCAATGATGTGCTCCATGAGTCACCCTGTTAATGTCAGCACCATTGGCAGGCGGCTGCACAAGGCAGGATTACACACACAGAAAACTACAATGGCTATGTTTATCACCACGTCAAGGTCACCCAAGACTGCAGTGGAGTCAATGAGAATGGGAGTGGGTCATCTTCCGTGACAGGTCCTACTTTTGTCTTGGTGGAGATGACCAAAGGATCTGTGTTCCTGTTTAGTATGTGGAATGTTATTACTCCATCCCTACCCCAAAATCTACAGGAAATGAGTGCAAATGTTCAAGCTGCTTTGACAGATTATCACAGAACACCATTAGGAACTACTACAACCCATACTGAGATGTCTGGCATTTGCTTTTGCAAGAGACTATATCAGTCTAAAGTTTGAATCATTTATTGGTGTTGGTAACTTTTTCTTCCTTCTGAGCAGTACTGGAATCCATTTTTTGATGACGAGCATAAATCATGCTGTCACATGATTGTACTCAATGTCTGTCATTAAAAAAATATCTAGAGTAAAGAGCTTATAAAGCATAAAAACCTGTGAAGGTTTTCTTCATATGCTGTGTTCACTGCATGTACCATGCATGTTCTGAGAAACTGCAAAAGAAAAGCAATCAAGCATCAAGTGTGCTTCTCACCATGAAAATCATGATAACAATATCACTAAAAATAGCTGCCACTCTCGTCATGCAGATCTACTCAAGAGAACAACAGCCATCAACTTCTTCTTCAACTTCTTTATATTAAACAATATAGCAGGTAGTCTTGGTCTGCTGCTATAGCAACGATATGTGTTCCAACTCTCCAAGATAG
>CM067501.1:12928579-13128579 GCA_034509495.1 Acestrorhynchus altus
TGTGTGTGTGTGTGTGTGTGTGTGTGTGTGTGTGTGTGCACGTGCACTGGACACAGTTTTACCTTACAAATGAGGCACTAAAACCAGCAGTGGCCATGTGCAGTCCATTACCCACACACAACAAACCTTGTTATACATTTTTCTCTCTAAAGAACCATCAATACACTGATGCCTGGCGCAAAACTATATTCATAAAGGCAAACAATCAAGTGTATTGAAGGAGTGCTGACCTCCAATACTATAACATGGTAAACAATTGACTATTACCTTTCAGTATGATTAATGTTTCGTTTAAACGGCCCACGGTCATAAAAAACTGGATTTTACTCAGCCAAATGAACATATCTCTAGACTTCAATGTGTTATTTCACGTACCATCACCACCACTAGTACCTTGAAGTCAGTTTGTCTTTTTTTTTTCCAGTGATGTAAAATCCACAACTAAGTTAATGGGCCTTAGGGAGAGAATACATGGGAAAGGAGACATGGGTAAATGTGTTCTTTCACTGTCTCTCTACAATAACACCTCCACTTCTCTAAAGACTCAAGGTCCAGAGATGAGTCCAGTACTTCCCCAACCACTCTGTATCCACAGCAACACCCTCGTCCAACAAACCCAACACACTCTCACACACGCAAACACAGCCCAAGAACGGCAGACAAAAGACACGCAGACCCATCCGTCATTTTAATGTAAATGTGCCAAGGGGACGGACACTGCACAGAGACCCACTCCAGAGCTCTTTGCCGTGCTTGGGAACAGACCAGGGAGAACTATTCTTTACTTAACCACAGAGTGTCCTCAGGGCAAAGGGGCACTCTTGATTAAATGATTCTTTTCAGACCATCGTTTGGCATCCCAGAGTGTCGGGTCATGGAGGCACCAATACTGCATTCCATGAGAATATACCTTTATCCTTTCCCCTGTCTTCTTGCACATTTGTTCTCCAGCCAAACTGGGCATTGCCTTTCACTTACAACCGCATGAAAGAGAACAGAGTGATACCTATTCAGGATAACACTGGAACTTCAGATACTTTATATTATTTATTAAGTATATATATTACTCAGAGCCTGTGATGGTTTAGTTATAATCAGTTTCAATTTAACCAGTGAAGTTGACTGACTGCCCAACACCTTCATATGTACAGAGTTAGAAGCTAAACATGCAAGATATGTCATTTTGTGTGGACTATTGTAAAAGCAGGGAACCGAACCATAGGCTGGTGTGTTTCAACCTGTCCAAACAGAACAAACCATAGAAAAGGTCCACACACAATGGCATCAAAAACCATACATAAGAACACTAAGGGTGAACGGTTTATTTAAATACAGAGCAAATACAAAACAAAGGTCTTCACTAAGTTCTCAACACTGAACAGCTTTGTGTTTGGTGTTTAACTTGTTGACCAAACGCAAAAGGAAAGCAGCGCCTTCCTAAACCAACAACCGAATCCAACAACCAGCTCTCGCGGAAATGAGACTATTCTCTAACCTTGCGTCTGCATTGTGTTAGAGATCCAGTGACTGATGTTAGCGTGGCAACTCTATCCAAATAAATGAGCTCAACCCCTTTCAACCGAGTGTGGCTTTCCGCAGCTAGCAGGGGGGTCAGCCAATCCAGCAGAGTCCGCAGAATGGCTGCGTTTTCTTTCTCTCCCGAGCTTTGGGAAGTTGCTGAGCATCAGCAGGCTCCTGTTTTGGCTGCTCCGGAGCCACATTGTTGCGAAGGGGTGTTTACCATTTACAGCAGGGCCTGGAAGCCTGAGCTTTTATAACTCTAGTAATAACTCTGTTAATGACAGCAATCAAGCAGCTTTCTGTATTTAACTGCTTTGTATCCAATAATCCTTCTGTAATTTAAATATGAATATGTCTGATAAAAGATTAATGTGTACAATGCCCATGGTGCAGGGCGTTTGGGGACTTTCAAAACCTTAAAAATACTCAGAGAAATTTAGTAAACAGCTGCTTTATGTTAGGGATTAAACTTATAATGAGTAGTACAGACTTTTCATCTGGATAATATGTGCGATGTGGACAGAAGTATGTAGACATCTCTTCTAATCTGTTTTGCTAGTTGAGATCCTGTTATTGCAACACATGTATAAAATCATTTTTGGTGCATTAAAAGCATACAGTCTAGAAGTTGCTTTCTTGATGAATCACACCACATCATGTTGCAGTTTTACAAATTCAGGTTTGGCTGGAGAAAGCGCCTGGCCTGAATGCACAGTGCCAGCTGTAAAGTTTGGTCGAGCTGGCATGTTGGTCTGGGGCTGTTTGACATGCTTTGCACTTGGTCAAAACCTAATGCTGCAGAATACATTAATATTCTATAGAGAACTGAGTATTTTCCAGCTTTGTTGAACAGGAGAGTTCTGTCCAGTGTCAACATAACAATAGCCCAGTGCACTAAGTGAGTTTAGTGTGGAAGAATGATGTTGACCATCCATCCAACAGCGCTGATGAACTGGGATACTACAATCCAGGCCATAAGTGACCAGTTGTTTGCATCTACTAACTGCCAATCAACCCGTATGATTTACATGCAAAAAGCCGTGTCTGTGGATCTGAGACGTCTACAGCAACAGGAAGAAAAGCAATTACAACATAAAATAAGTGAAACTTCCAAACCATACCAAGAATTACCAATGCATACCTTAAAACACACTTTGCACCCAAGCCTCCAAAAACACTGTCAATCAGTAATGATCTACAACGTATGTGACTACAAAAGATATAAAATAAATAAAGTAAATATGCAAAACCATTTTATGCATGAATTATGACAACATGAATAAGGATTTTTCCCATGATTGTCATTTCAGGATGATAAAATTATTTAACTTTGTCTGTTTGACTTTTATGTAATTGTTTGTTATTCATGTTTTCACTGAGGTATATTAGCAGCCCAATCAGCTGATGAACATTTATTATGCTAAATATTATCCTTTTACATGTAATGCACTGCCTTTGAAAACATGAACATTACAGCCATACTGCAACACCTCCACCACCTGCCTACCTGTTACACATCACATACAATCCAAAATCTTCTCCTCACTTACAATGCTCACCTGTCTGATCTGCTTTTCCTCTGCTGGATTACATGTGATCCCACCAACCTCCAACCTACATGGGTATTGCAGTCATGCCCTTTTCTTACATCTCAAACATGCCAAATCTACAGGGGTTGGACAATGAAACTGAAACACCTTTCATTTTAATGTGGGAGGATTCATGGCTAAATTAGAGCAGCCTGGTGGTCAATCTTCATTAATTGCACCAGTAAGAGCAGAGTGTGAAGGTTCAATTAGCAGGTAAGAGCACAGTTTTGCTCAAAATATTGTAATGCACACAACATTATGGGTGACATACCAGAGTTCAAAAGAGGACAAATTGTTGGTGCATGTCTTGCTGGCGCATCTGTGACCAAGACAGCAAGTCTTTGTGATGTATCAAGAGCCACGATGTCCAGGGTAATGTCAGCATATCACCAAGAAGGACGAACCACATCCAACAGGATTAACTGTGGACGCAAGAGGAAGCTGTCTGAAAAGGATGTCATTCCCAAGACAAATTGACGCTGTATTGGCTGCAAAAGGAGGCCCTAGTACACCATACTGATAAATTATTGTGGTCTAAAAACAGGTGTTTCAGTTTCATTGTCCAACCCCTGTATATGCGCAATTTAAAACCTGTTGCTTCTCTTAAATCAGGCCTCTACCAAGTCTGTTTTCATGTTTGACATCTTTGTGTCTTTGAGTTCTTGAAAAGTGCTGTTTATGTATAATGTTTTATTATTATTATTGGAATGACACATTCAACAAGCAGATATGAAGGTGATGTTTAGGTGTCCCTGTATTTTACCAAAGTGTGAGGTTGTTCTTTCAAAGTACTGAGCTTTGAAGCAGTCATTCCTGTGCTACTTTGACTGTGCTAGTTTGAGTGACAGAGCAAACTTATAGCTGCCTAACACCTCCACATGCACTTGTCCTGACCCAAGGGGCACGCAGAAAGTGGAGTAACAAAAGCTCCTTGTCTGTGACTACTGTTCGGTTCTCTCATTCAGGTGAATACCAATTACTTCCCCTATGTGGCTGTGAAGAGGCACCAGGCTCTCCCGCCAAGCTCAGCATACAGAGAACAATGCAGCATGATGAATGTGAGAATGAGCACATTCCAAACAACGTCTGTCCGTCACCACTTTAACTAAGACTGGGATATCAAAGTCCACTCGTGATCAGAGTGGATTGAGTAGCCCAGTGGTCTCCAAACACTTTTTGGGGAGAACTACGTTCCAGCAGGTTTCAACTCAATCCAAGTCTAACACACCCCATTCAGACAATCAACTTTTTCGGAAGGCAATAATTAGTTATATCAGGCGGGGCAGAAGGTAACTTTCCAGGTGCAGGGTTGCAGGGTTGCTGGAGTGGCCTACATCAGAAGCCTGTGTCAATAGATGTTATTTGTTTCTGATATCAATATTGAAATATTGAGTATGGGCTGATGCCCATCTGATATACGTTCTGACTTTATTGGAAACACTTCGCTTAAGATAATCAAACACCACACAGAAATACCCCTTATGAATACAAAACATCACACAGTGTGAATGTGTGTTATTCCAGGATAGATTTATTTCAGGACTGGATCAGATTCATTCTATTTTTTTCTGAGCCAGCACTTTCTGCTGATATCAGCTCAACATCAAGACCCATCCACAGCAACATGCCATTTTTATTAATGTTGCTGTGATGAAATGATGACTCAAGTAAAAAGAATCTGAGCAGGAGTACAAAAGTAAAAAAAAACAGTGCTGAGTAACTGAGTAAGTTGCAGAGCTGTAGCAGAACTACACTACACCCAACACATCACCTAACATAGTCAGGGATTTGGTTTTTGCTTCTGCTATCCATCTATCTGTGCCTGCACAATAGGTTTGACAGTGTAGCTTACTGCATAATAAAACATAATAAAACTAACCAGAAGAACGTTAGTGAACGTTTTACCAGAAATACACTTCAGTAAAAAATACAAAAGTCTGAAATGGTTGAGAATCCATCAATTTACAATTTACAAATAGACAAATGAAATCTTCAGGAGACTGTGTGCTTCATCACCTTTGCCTCCACCAATCACCAACTTTCACCTGTTTTTAAATGACCTCTACTTACACACCTACTTTGTTGCTTTCAGATGCTGGCATTTCTGCTGTATCCCAATTGCGTAATACACACTTATACTATAAGATACAGATTATATAATAATGCAGGTTTGCAAGGCTGCTCTAGCATCACTTTCCCCTGTTTACCCTTTTTCCAGATGCATGGAGCTCCTCCCATTCTGTTTCAAATATCTTACATACTACATACTCAAAAACTAAATATAAGTAATTAGTCTGAAATTGTGATGCACTGTTTGTCTTTTCCCTCTTTCCTGCCATTTGCCACCAGTCTGGTCCTGCATGGTTGCCCAGAGGTTGGCTCTACCCCTGCCTTCCATGTACGGTAGGATGTGTGAGGTTCCAGATGTTCCAAGACCTGGGCCAGTAACTGGGTACTGGGGTAATAATAATATTATTAGGGTAATAAGAACCTATTCAACTTACAAATACTATTTTCTATCACATTCATTTTTGTCAAGAGTAAAGTTTTTCCTTTATCTCTGCTTGCACAGGAGAAAAGTTAATCCATCCAAATTCTTTAATTGTATATTATATGTTCTCCAAGGAACCTATCATAGATTTGTACTTTGTCTCAATCCACAAATCACATTTTGTATTAATCCATCCAAACCAAACAATCAAAAATCACCCGTGAAATGAAGTCTCTGGTCTACAAAGAATGAATTATTTATTCATAATTATAATGAATTATTATCCTTTATCACTGTATCTGTGCTTCCTTCTGCTGAGGTTTGGTTTCAGTGCTTTTCCTGCTGTCCACACTGAGAGTAGTGTGCTCTTGGCACTGAGCCTTGAGCATTATTGAGTGTATAAATGTGATCCTATCAGTGCACAGGAGAAAGCCAGGGCTTCACTACTGCTTTCACAGCTGGATCTCAACCACAGAAAAAGTGGCACTCACCAAATGCCCATAAGCACTGAGAAAACTCCTAGGGTGCATTAATCATTTAAAAAGAATCCTGGGATGTTTGGAAATGACGCATGTTTTCAGAAAGTTGCTGCATATGAAGTCTGACATCACCTTTCCCAAAACCATCTGCTACCTTATCTATGATGCATCATTTTTTTAGAAGGGCCCTTAAAGAAATCTGATAGAGCTATTGATCAACATCAATAACACACTTTTCACTGGTGCCCTCCTCTGTATAAAAGTCAATACACAGCTTCCCACCCTCTGAATAAAAAAAGTATGATACACTTCACGTGAGATCTTTACTCATGGAAAGTGACCAATCACTCACCCCCATCAATATGAAGTAGCAACATCTTTATTCTTAGATCGAATACAATGTCCTCCTTGGCATGGTTTATGGTCAGATCAGATAATTGACCTCATGACTCATACATGCTCTGTGCTGACTGGTCTGTTCTGGCCACCCATCCATTCTTAATCCACAATCTATAATGAGCAGCATAATTCCCAAATCCTGGCCAATTCATTGACTCGTAACAATATTGGAGGCATTTTTAGTTGTGATAAAGACATTGTAGAAACCCCTAAACATCTCGATGATAAACAACCATCTACACAAAAATAAATCTTTATATAAGAAGCACAAATTTAGCATCTACTTTCGGCTACCTTTAGGGGTCGCCACAGTGGATCATCTGCCTCCATCTTGCCCTATCCCCTGCCTCCTCTACTGTTACACCAACCATCTCCATGGCTACCTTCACTACATCCAAAAACCTTCTCTCTGAGGTCTAAGCACAATTTTACCATAACATTTGTATATATTATGTATAATTGTGTTTTTCTGAATTGGTTCTGTCTTTACTAAAGAATCCTTTAAGAATCAGACTGTACATGACCAGTAGCAGCGTAACTATGAAACAGGATGTGATTTCATAAGATCAGGAGCCGTAGAGGAGATATTCTACTTTTGTATAGAGAATGTGAAACATCAAGTATTGTATTTTTGTCCTGTTAGACCTGTAGCCAACTTAACTTAGCTAAGCCTAGATTACTAGTCCTGCTACAGACCCACTGAACACCACTGAGTATAGCTGTAATTCTCACTAACGTCTGTGCTGTTGGCCATCAGGGGGAACCTTTAACACAACCCCTGAAACTCTGAAAGTGCTTGGTACAGAGCTGATCTGTAGAATCAGGTTGTAGGAAGCAGGGAATGCACTAAAAGCACTAATTATTCTTGGGTTATGAATGTTCTGAGGCACATTTTCAGATGAGTTCATCCAGGTTTGCTTTGGCTCCTTTTAAACGCAGTCACTCATATGGGGGAATGAGCAGCTTTGGCCATATAATAGATAGAACAGACATTAGACATATTAACAATGCTTTAATTGTGAAATACTTAAGATAAAGCAATCATATTTAAATATTTACTGCCATGTTTTGCCAGTCAGTCAGTCATCTACCTGGAATTATTGGGTGCAAGGCAGGAATACCCCCTGGATAGGCCACCAGTCCATCACAGGGTACCACAAACACACTTAGGGGCAATTTAGCATTGCCAATTCACCTATCGTGTTCATTTTTGGGAAGCTTTAGAACTGTTTCCTTTCTACATTTTAAAATAGATTTTGATGTATGCCTATTTTTATCACAGCAGTACAAAGATAGGAAAGCTTTGTCAGAATTTGTCAATCGTGATGTACTTACTCACTGCATTATGCTGGAATTTGGCGCAAAGACGGGCTATCATAGATAAATATGAAGCACATTTACATTTGCTCAAAAAGGGCTCATTTGTGAATAGTGCGTGGACCTCGATAATTGCTGTGTATATAGAACATAAATTATATATGTGTATTGACACTGATCATTCAAATCATTCTGCAGATGAGCTCAATCTAGGCCTAAGAGGATCTTAAGAGCATGATCTTACTCCTGATAAAATATTTAGAATAGTAAGCTCTACTGTAGACGCAGCTCATTAAGTGGCCAAGGAGTGAAAGAAGGCAGATGTTCGTAATAAAGAGCATGGTGAGTGTACGTCTTCATACCCAAATGCAAGAAGCGCAACAGTAACCTGGATTTCCAGGGGAATGAGAACAGCTTATGACTATGTCCTTGACCAATGTCAGTCATAGCTGAGGTGATTCATTTGCTAACTGAGACTGCAGAGAGTCTCGGCCGACCCAAAGATGTCAAAGCGCTTCATACACAGAGATGACAAAGCAAAAGATGTCCGCTGAAGGCCAGACTCTGTAGCTTCACATTCGTTCAGCATCCCCTTAAAAACTGCACTGCAACCAGATGGTTCCCTCGTGACTAATTAGCATCATATGAAGAACTCATAGTTCTCATAGTAATGCAACTTTAAAACATGCAAAAATGAGCAACTTGTCAACGTGGACTGATGAGCGATACAGCAATGCACTGCATTTCAGTGTCAGATTAAGCCACCTAGTCTTGGATTAAACTGTACATTTAGTGGTGAATATATATATATATATATATATATATATATATATATATATATATATATGCTGTATATAAATTTTATTTTTTATTTTTTTCTCAGTCAGAGAAATGATCAATTATTTTCATCAATGCAGATTTAAAGATAAAATCAAAACAAATCATCAGTGAAAGGACTGAACTATTACATATTAAATTGGGGAATCATTTGCACTTTCTTATGATTTATGCAACTTAAATACAACAGCTGTTTATTTGCACCTGGCTGATGAATCTGAATGATGTAATATGCTGATTCATAACCCCTGTCTCATGAGCCACATCATATATCATATCAAGAACCTGAATACTGACGTGGTAATGTAAAAGTGTTAATGTTATTATCACTGAGTCCTTGATTCTTCCAGTCTCCACACTTGTCCTGTCTCTGCTGGTTGCCTGTCTGTGCCAATTTATAGTCCATATCCTTCTGTTACTCATCACATGTCAAAACACAACGTCTTGTGTCTGCACTGGTTTCTGGAGTTTCCTAGTTGTGTGTGATTTTAATGAATATTACTCTCTAATGTGCTCTGTTTGTTTTGCTTGCTCTTTTCAAGCACTGCTGTTAATCAAGACTTCTTTTGAACAGGGTCACAAATGCTTCCATGTGTTGTTACTGTAAATACCTGCTCGTGAATAATCTTTGCACTCGTGGGTTTTAATCTGGTTACACTGACTAAAAACTAGTGCACAATACCTCTTTTTTCTGATTTTGACACCACTACCAGCACCAACACTGAAACCTTCAGCCTGCAAAAATAGTTGCACCCAGAAGAATGTATGGGATTGCAGTGCTATTCAGAAGGTAGATAAAGGACACCAGTAACAATAAATGAGTACAAATTTAAATGAACATTATTCAAAATACAAAATATAAGATGTACTATAGAAATAAAAAAAAAAAAAAAATATATATATATATATATATATATTTTTTTTTTTATTTATTTATTTATTTTTTATTATTATTTCTATATATTTATATATATATATTTATTTATATATATATATATATATATATATATATATATATACACACATGCTATTGAATAATGGCAGTGAGTGCACTCCCAGTGCAATAGGCAATCACCTAAGCGCCTGGGGAGCAATTAGGGGTTGGGTACCTTGCTCAAGGGCATCTCAGCTGTGAATGTTAAGCCCAATGCTTTAACCTTGAGGCCACAGCTGCAGCATAGTGTGAGCGGACCATTAAATTGGCGTCCGATACAAAAGATAAAACTTTGGTCTCACAGATTGCACTTCTTTAATGCAGCATTTTGTAATGAGCTGAAAATGAAAATAATAACATAAAGCACATTTTCAGGTATTCTGTGTTATTGCTGTATCATTTTTTTAATTGTTACATCCCTAGACACTATGCATCTGTAAGATATTATATTATATTTCGCTACATTTTGTAACAGCAGCAGTAATAGTATAAACCTACTTTAAATGTTTGTTCCTAAGAGAGGTGTTTCTCAACCATGGTCCAGGAGGCACCCCTGCCCTGCACATTTTAGCTTTAACACACCCCCTGCAACTCTGAAAGGCTAGCTAACGAGTTGAATTAGGTGTGGTGGGGGAAGGGAAATCTTTAATGCAGGGTAGGGGTGCCTCCAGGACCAGGGTTGAGAAACACTGCCTTAGAAAAGCATGCCATTTGTAAGTGAGATGTGTGAGTGTGAAGAACCTTGTATAGGCCTAAAAAAGCCTTCATTTGATGGAATGGTTCATTATCAATTTAGAGGTTGTTCACAGTCACATCTCTATTAGAGAACTGGTTGTTCATGGAATCACAACAACATAGCTATAAGGACCATTTGTAGGACCTTTAAACAATACAATGTCCCAAATTCCACATCACTGGCAGTTAAAATCTCTTTCCTTCTGTCCTTCACTGATTTTCTTAAACACACTATGGCCTTTGAAATGAAGTCAGTATGCAAGACCAGAAGCTCATCTCCAGCTCAGAGAACCAGTGATGAAAAGAGATGATCTACAGGAGCGATGACAAGCACTTTGATTTAGAAATATATAATTATATATAGAGCACAGGCTAATGAGTTACTGTAAGCCCTGCTGGGACTGCTGAAATGTAGCACACACAAAGACTTGTCTTAAACCAACAGACAAAATGATTGAGGAACATGATTTCATTCACAGACACACACACACATACACACACACACAGACAACCCACGTGCTGCTTCATGGCCCCACATACATCAGTATGCTCCCTAGAGGCATACGCATTAATTTCACATTATCAGAAACACAGCCAGCCTCCAACACTGCTGCTGCTTTTGGCTTTTGATGACAACTGAACGACGACAAAGGCAAGAGAAAGGAGGACTACATCACAATCCATTTTAAGAATAAGAAAGGTTCATTCTTAAATAAGGACATAAGTGATACCATTTATTTAAAAAATGAATCTATAAGGATTCTTTGAATTATAAAAATAGTGGGACCATTTTGGTGCTATAAGGTTTTTAAGGTTCATTTATTTTTAAGGTTTTCAAAAGAAACCTCTACAAGAGCTGCCCACTGTACCTAAAAAACCCTTTAACTAGATAAGCAACCACTGATTCCTTTACACGGTTCTTTGAGTTGTCAAAGAATTGCTGCCTTTACTAAGAAGAACCCTTTTTAAGCATATTCACAATAAGTCAATAAGTGCAACAGTGATGCATTCAAAGCCTTTTTAAGTCATCAATGAAACCACTGCCTTTCTTAAAGAACCATTGAACAATCGCCTCATAAAAAGGGTGAAAATAGAAGAGTTCTCTTACCAGCCAAAGAACCATTTATGCATCATTGAGTTAATGAATCTGTATAAAACCTCTACCTTCATAAAAGAATGGAGGTATTACTCTACACTTTCATCCAAAGGGTTCTATTTAATGCTGAAATGGAAACCTGTAACAATAGTGGAACCATTGTTAGTACTACGTCATTATGGTTGATTAAATAAGCATCTAAAACAGGTTGTAAATCCTAATATAACATTAAAACCAGGCATAATTTATATAGAAGTTTGCTAAAGGACCCATAAAGAAACCCTTTTAAAAGGGTTCGCTGGACTAAACTCTTTGAAAAAATGTGGTTCCTTGTTTTGAAATATTAGTAGAACCATATCTGATGATAATGTAGGAAAGAACCACCTACTACAGGTTTTGCTCTATTTGTTCTATATTTGTTCATTAATCCAGGAAAAGAACAACTTAAAACCTTTCTTTAATGATGTAAAGGAATCCATAACCAACACAGAAATGTTCATTCAGATAATCTAAAAATTTAAATTAAAAAAGTCAAATTATAATATTAACCAATCAGACTAATTCATTTAAATATTAGAAGAACACTAGTCACGGCTTATTATGATTTGCATTACTTGACTTTACACAATGATTTGCACCACAAGCAAAGCTCAGACATTTCACACTGGATCTGCTACAGAATCGTTTCAGATTCATGCTTTTTCCTCTGGTATCCAACACACATCATTTCTGCTGATCTTCGTGCCATTTCTGGAAACAGCTGATCTCTCTGTCTCACAATCACGCAGAGCACACACACGTGCCGAGAGATGCAGAAAGACAAATGGAGAGAGCACAAACAGAAAATAGTCTCGCTGGCCCGCTCCCACCTCGCCAGAGCTGACCTGAGGCGTTGCCATGGAGACGGGGCGAATACCAGCATGGGGGTGATGCTGGCATATTCAAAAGAGCGCATCTATTATTGAGAGGCTGAGAGACCCAAACCTGAAAGTGCTTCATCATGTTACAGCTCACAGAGAGAATCACACACAAAATGACCATGATGGCATTCCCCAAACAAAAATCCACATAAATCATTGTGAATACCAGCAGTTGCTTCAGCCCACAGGGAAAGAAAGTCCTGCACTCATCAATAGTATGCTCTGAATATCAGCACACAACAGAGAAGGTCTTGACTGGATTACACAGTTATGTTCAGTGGCAAGACAGCTTTGTGCCTCGAATCTTAAAATAATTCATGGGGGTTGCCCAATATGACACATGGACAAAATTGGGTCTGGAAAATCAAGCACTCAAAGTATAATATATATATATATATATATATATATATATATATATGCATAATACTGAATTACTACATAATATACACATATATAGTACATATATATACACACAGACAGTGCAGGACTTTCACAGCTGCTGGTATTCACAATTATTTATGTGGATTTCTGGTTTGGGGTAACCATATATATATATATATATATATATGGCAAAGTCATCAGATAGCAGTATGCTATACAATGATGATGCAGTGATGTTACCTAAGGGGACGTCCCAACATCTGAGATGTTGGCTGTTGTGCTCATGGCAAAGTGATGTGAGTTATGGGAGTTTGAGTGGAGTTTGTCATGAACATGGGCGCAAGATGGATGGGAAATAAAACTGTTGTTGTGAGGTTGTGAGGATTCCTGATCCATAGTGCCAAGTGTACTGGGAATGTATCAGGGCTGGGCAATCCTGCAACATTTTTTGTAAAATTCAGACACACTATTCAGACATTCACACACAAACGCTATGACAGTCACGATAGCAATACGACTAAACAATCACAGTTCCCACAATACCAGGCAATCCAATGGCTAACAGCCATGTATGGAATTGTGGGGTTTATGTACCACAATACAAACGAATTTAGATTTTTATGAAAATGTATGATGATGGTGATTTAACCAACTAAGTGAACTCTTACCTGTTTCACTGAACATTGTTTAAAAATGCAGTTTGAAGCCAACCCTACCTTTTGTTCCTTGCAAAAATACCATCTGAGTAACTGAGCCAGAAAGAGAATGATAAGAAAGAAGGTGAGAAAGGGTGTACATGTGCATGTGTAGCCCCAAGGCGTAACAATGACCCATGAGGTGTGACAGGTTAAGATGCTGAGAAAAAGAGGAAAATACTGCTTCTGTCCTCCAGCCAGTGTTACTAACACCATCATTAACTATAACAAGCAACATCAAATGAACTGACAAACACAATTAGACCTCTTTAAATAAATGCAGATAGTTTAAGTGGAGGGGACAAATCATTACCTTTCTCCTGTGCTGAGTTAATGAGAGTCCAGCAGTAGTCTGTGTGTGTGTATCCGGCGTGTGTGATTCTGCCTAACCATTCCCTCTGGCTCTGCAATCCTGTGATACTGGTGTGTGTATGTGTGTGTGTGTGTGTGTGTGTGTGTGTGTGTGTGCGTGAGTGTGTGTGTGTCTGTGTGTGTGTCCCGGTGAGCACTCTGACAGACAGCGGCCTCTCACACACACACAAACACGTCCGGACACACACACACACACACACGCACACACACACGCCCCTGCCTCCTCCTTCCGTGAGATTAACATACGCCTTTGTCGCCGTACAAAGGGGGTTTAACACATTTCCTGGTGCTCACGTTGACAGCATCCGTAGAGGCTGAAGGATGTAGAGAGAGGGAGAGAGAGAGAGAGAGAGAGACATAGACACAGAGATAGATTGTGTAGACTTATCATTTAATGTTCATATAAACCTCCATCCAAGCTCAGTCATCTTGCTGCAATCTCATCTGTTGTGTTGGCTTTTCATGCCATCAAGTTCTCCCTATTCAAACACAACAATGGCTCTGATGAGCTGAAGATTTCAATGAACCTCTTAATGGTTTGAAACAAAGGCCTCATATAAAGTGCCAAATAAATGATCTCTCTCAGGAAAATTGTAGATTTATTAAGCCACACATTGCTCAGAACTGTGGCAATTTATGCTTTTTAACCTTTTCAAGGCCAAAGCAAAACATACAAGTGGCCATTTAACCCCACCTTCATCATTTATATTGCATTTTCAATTGTATATGTTTTCCATTTGGTTGAAGTTGTTTTTTTTAAACTGAAAGCTCTTAGACTTAGTACATCAAAAATAATGTCATATTTGAGAATGCACTATATGCACAAAATTAAGGGGCACCTGCTAATGTTACAAAATCAAGGGTATTCACAAAGAGAGATTGCTGTGAGGATTTGCTTACATTCAGCGACAAGAGCAATGATGTTGGATAATCACCACCTCACCTGATCCCCAACTTCCTAACTCATTCCAAAATATAGGATGGCGCACCATCGTTCCATATGCCCAGTGACTATATACCCCTCTATCTCACACTTGGCATTAGGCATGGTGCCAATACATTCATGTTTATCTGCTCCAAAGTGTCCTAATCTATTGGCAGTACTTAATGCAGTGCACAGCTCTGTCAGCAATGGTTTCATGATCTAAATGGAATACTGGCAAATTACACAACATTAATATGCTCACAGATTGTTGTAATAATCTCACACACATCTCCACATTCATGGTCCTTTGTTCGCTCTAATATTTGCGCCAACATTTTCAACTGAGATCATATTGATACATCCAGCAATGCTGATATTCCACATCTAATCTTCAACAATCCAACAATAAAGGCAACACTGTGCTTTAACACACTGATAGAAAACATGGCAGCACACAGAAAGTTCCAATTCTACTCCAGTACTGCTCTGGCAACATATTTGAGTCTCGGAGGTCATATTAAAAGCCAGCAAGCAAAACCCTAAAACCAGAAAAAAGACCTCACATCAGTGGAATGATCAGTGAAAGGAAAGAACCTCTACATCTTTTATTGATTCAATCAATAAAGACACAGCCGATCTCTGTTTCTACCTCCCCCCCCTATATCCACAATTAAACAAAGGTTGGATCTGTAGCAAACAGATGGTCTATGATGTCTTACTAATGGTTTAATGGATGCTTTGTGTACAGGCTTGACTCTGCATGCCATTGTCTTTAGTGCTGCCTCATGACACTATTATCTTTTTCACAGTTTTTAATTGCACCTCAGCCCATAAACATCTATTAGTCTCATCAGCTGCAGTAATAGCCAGACAAATTCTAATGCGACTCTTCAAGCCCTCATATTTTCCATAAACTGTCTGGAATAGGATTCCCATTCCCATTTGCTCCACATAACTGTCTAAGAGATGGCTGTTAAAGATCCAAAAAGGCTGAACTTCTTCTGCTGAATCTCTACTAACACTCATGATGTATGGGCTACTTCAGGTTTATTTCATATTCATCTCTTCTTCCCCCATTTAGATTTTTTACTTTAAGATAATATACCAAATACCAAATACCAATATACCAATACCGAAATGGCACTGACAAATCTGTCAAAATTTGTATTAATTGTTTAAATTTTAGTGCATCTCAAAAAATGTGAATATTGTTAAAAAGTCATTCATGATCACAATTTCATTCAAAAAGCTAAACTGTCATATTCTACATTCATTGCACGTAAAGTGACATTTCAAACCTTTTTTGTTGTACTGCTGATGAGTTTGGCTTATAGCTCATGAAAAACAGAAATTTCAAAATATGAAAAGAATTTAATTCAAATTTGAATAGATAATCATGGTATCAACTTTAAAACAAAAAAGCTTGAAATATCTAATATAAAAATATATCAATCAATTAATGTTTATTTATATAGAGATTTTTAAAACAAGGTAGTTGTCACAAAGCAGCTTTACAGAAATCTGGGTCCGAGCCTCAAATGAATGGCAGGAAAAACTCCCTCAGACTAAGAGGAAGAAACCTTGAGAGGAACCAAGGCTCAAGAGATGAAGACATGACAGTTTAATTTTTGAATTAAATGATCAAATATCAGTATTCTTCATTTTTGAGATGCACTAGTATAACTAAAGATCCTCACAAAACATTATTCCCATTTATTATGCCAAATACACATTTTCATTGAACACCAGCAATTCCTCCATCCAAAGGCTCAACGTGAAAAAGCTGAAGCTTCAACAACAAGACAAAGATCCGGAACCCAAATCAAAATCCACCATACTACCTGAATAGACACACACTGAAATTTGGAATGGCACTCACAGTCACCTCAGAATAACACAACATTTTTGAATAAATCTTTCAAAAAGCTGTAAATGCAAGATGACCCATCAGTATCGGAGAATTAATGGCTCTGGCAAAGAAGAGTGGCGACTCCGTAAGGTACCCAAACTTTTGCACAGGCCTCGCTGATCTGTTTTTACTTTTATATAATGACAAACACAGTGTGTGAATTAAGATTTGCTGAAAATAATGCGTTTTCTGTTTGTACTGCTACACAGAGGCTGTGTTTGAAAATTCCTAAGTTATAAGAAATGGAAAGATGTGCAGTTAGGCCAGGAGTGCCAAAAGGTTTGACACCCGTTGATATGTGTTGATTTAGGGAATTCATTGGTTGTGAATAAATGGATACAGGATAACTGATTGTGTTGTTTATATTACATATTCTTTATATATTACATTTTCATTTTCAACAATCACGGGTAGAATAGAATAGAATAGAATAGAATAGAATAGAATAGAACAGAACTTTATTGATCCCTTGGGAGGGTTCCTTAAGGGAAATTAAGGTTCCAGTAGCAGCATCAGTACAGTAAGCAGAAGATAGGCAGAATACAGAAGCATGACTGTTGAGTGAACAGCCATCGAGCATGTTCTCTAACCCCTACACTCTGCTACACTCCCAGGTAAATTAAAGATGAGGTTGGTTGTGAGGGTCTTGAGTTGCAAAGGGCTGGGAACCTTTGGTTTTCAGTAACAGGCAGCTACATTTTCTAAAATGTAATAAAGTCATTATGAGACAGAGACAATATACTTTTGTGTAAAGTGGATAAAAATGTCATATGATTGTGCTGAAAGCCTGTGAAGTGTGACTGTATAAATGACAGCGGTGAATTGAAACAGACCTTTTCTCACACAGCTGTGTGATATGTACATATATCCTTCTCTCAGCTCAGACTGGGACTCGGCTAGAATGGCACTAATGACTTTCCACTATGCTCAGCATTTTCATTTACACAGACACAGTGTTAACATCCGTCAGACTCGGGGCTCACATATGCGTGCACACACACACACACACACACACACACACACGCAGTCAAACAAGCTGGGCAGTGGAGAGCGACACAAAAGGGCACGCAAAGGCCTTTTCATGCAGGAGATTTAGTGCTCTCCAGCTTGGCTTTCACCACAGAGTTGGACCACCACTGTTTTCTCCTTCAAAACCTCAAGACAGAGTTATCAAGGACGGCAGACAATGAGGGACATGCCTCGTCTGCTTCAGAAAAGAGTGATCAAAAAGCAATCTGTTTCTTTAATCCGTTTCACAGACGCTGGATGCTGGAGATATTACAGGCCTGGAAAAAAGACCAGGAAATGACTAAAAATCACCCTTTATACCACTCGATAGACCATCAACCTCGGGGACTTC
This sequence comes from Acestrorhynchus altus, assembly GCA_034509495.1. Classification (NCBI taxonomy): domain Eukaryota; kingdom Metazoa; phylum Chordata; class Actinopteri; order Characiformes; family Acestrorhynchidae; genus Acestrorhynchus; species Acestrorhynchus altus. The sequence goes on from CM067501.1 coordinate 12,946,540, forward strand.
AGAAAACTCCTAATGATTCTGGGAAAATGATTTTAATTTAATAGTATCATTATTGCTTGTGGTGTTCATACTCATGCAATTTTAATATTCTTCTTTACTTAGGCTTTTTATCAATTACATTAGATATTATGTTGAGAAACAGTTTAAGATATTAATTTCAATATTATTATTATTTATTAAAGCTCAACATTAATTTATTGAAAGGAAGTACCACATGGATATCCTTCATAAAACTGAGAAACAGGTTGTGAAATCAATGCATTTTCATTACTTCAAGTCCATCAACTTTAAGTAATAAAATATTACAGTATGTATAATAGATGGCCAAAAGGTCTCCACAACGAGGGGAGTCTGTTAGCTGATGTAACAAACCAGGCAGTTAATAAAATGAATAAACTAGTTACAGGTATTATAAAATGATTTCGTTGTTACATTGTACTATATTGGGTTAGGTTTGCTTGTATAATGAAGTGGCTGCTCTGAGGCTGGGCTTATCTTATAAAGCTGAATAATCACTGGAAGTAGCCTCTTGCCACTCATATGAGTACACAGACAGATTTGAAAAAAATCCTCTGACACAGTACAATAAAGTCTTGATCTCTTGGTCATATATCCACATTTTCAGTCTGTCCTAATGCATCAATATACTGCAGTAAGAATGTAAAAGAAAGAAACACACTGTGACTGTGTTGACAGCCACTAGTGAGCCACCAGCTTTGACATCAATGGTCCAACCATGGCCTGCCATTTTCTTGCTTTCTGGACGGCTAGCTGTTAATCTTCCATAATTTGTTACCTCCCATGTAGTCACGTTCCAACCCCTTGTTTTGCATTAAAAACACTATCTATGTGGATACAGCCAAACAAGGTCTCCCACTGGTAAATATATCAGCAGCTGGACTGAAGGCCTTACACGTTAGCCACATCAGTTGGATAGAGGATCAATTTTGGGAGAAATCAGACATTAGGTAGAAATTTTTCCCCTTTGCAACAAAGTTGTTTTAATATTTATGGCCAGGATCAGATCTAGCTGTAACTAATAAAAAATATGTCAAAATGTATTTTTATATATATTCTACAGAAGAACCAATTGGGATCCAGCCTGACGTGACTGCAAACACAATAACCTTCTAAGCGAAACCTTCTAACCTTCTAAAGTGAAATTACTTTCTTTGGTAATTAACTACATGCTACAGATGTATCACACAACGATTAGCTTCAACATTGACAGTGCCACTGATATGCCAAAAGCTATTCAGATACTAAGAGCACCCCCTTGTGGAGAATCTTCAGCCTGTTAAATGTGAGCGAGTGCATAACCCAGTTACAAATCAGGTCCATGAGGTGCTCCGAGCCTAAAAAAATCAACAGTATTCCTTTAAAGACCAAGATGCTAAAATACTCTTAAAGAATGAAGTGGTTCTAGGTGTTTGCTATGAAGAACTCAAGACACCTTTATTTTAAAACATTTGACATTGTCAAATGTTTCTTTGGACACCAAGAATAAAATAATACAGGCCAGAATAAAACAGCCCAGTTTCAGGAATAATAACCAATGTGCAATACTTTCAGTATCAGAGAATGCTGATGGCTCAAGTAATCCTGAAAAAATCAGAAGTCAATAATCGAATATGCAAAAGGGATAAAGAGAGAGAGAAGGAAAGTGAGAGAACAAGAGAGCATCTAAGAGTGAAAAGAGAAAAGTGGAGAAAGAGAAAAGGGAGGGGGAGGAGGAGGGTGGCTGCATTGATCGTGTAATTTGGGAGCTGGTGTCCTGCCCCTAGTGGGGCCACAGGGAGCCATGAAAACAAGCTGTTTGGCTGTTAATGGAAATGCAGCAGGTTGTATAAAGGCCACCTGCCTGCAAGAAGAGAGATGACATCACAACAGGGTTCCACACAATTATGTGTAGTTCTCTAGGATTCCCTGCTGATCCATATGAGTAAGAGATCTCATTTCTAAATTTAATATGGAAAGTTCTCAGTGACAATATTCTGACATGTGACACGAACTGGGAAAAGTATGGTTTTGTAATGAGGCTTTCTATTGGTCCCTGTTTTGCCAGTTGTGCCACTAACCATAGATCTAACATATCGCTGCTGTCCAATGGAAACCATGCATCTCCACTGTCCGTTTTTAGTTTAATCCATGGTTTGAACCCTGTAAATAATTCTGGATGAATAGACCAATATCCTGAAAGCTGTTGCAAACGCCACTCTGAGAGCTTCCACTGCAGGGTCCGAGTCCAAACCCAGAGTCCATTAACGTGTGCTAATCTCTAGTTATTACAATCTAATGAGCACACAGTAAACAATGGCTTGTTTTTGAATCAGAATAAGGAACGACACGCTTCTATTCTTTAAGACACCGTCACTGTTGGAACTAGTGTCCAGAACTAAGGACGTAGTCACCATGGAGACTCTCCAAGGCAACAGGCCCAGGCGGCAACTACGCCACCTCGCTGACCCCAACCCTTCAGACACCAAAAAACAACACTCCAGACAGAAGCTAATCTCGTGTAGAACACAAAGAGTGAGCAAGGAGAGAAAAGGAATAGAGCAAAGAAACAGTCAGAGCAGAGGGATGCCAGACGGTGCAAGCTAATGAGGGATGTATTCTTGCCTCTAAAACGCCACAAGTCGGCTCTGATAAACAAAGACTTCTGCAAAGCCTGGTGTCTAATGGAACTGTGAGGAGAGGAAATCTGTTTAGCTTCCAGTGCTGCTCCATATCTGATGAAGGAGAACATAGGGAAGAAGGACTAGCCTGGCGGCCAGCTATTATTAGCTCCACTAGAGGGCAAAGATTTCCCTTAAGCTAGACGGCAAACTCAGCCGACTGAGAAATCCACTCAGCTCAGTGTCCTGAGGCTCGTGAATCAAACTGGGCCAGACTGAACATGCTCCCACACTTCACTGACACAGAACTGGGAGAACAGCGAGAGAGCTGAGATAGGAGCAGTGGTTAAACTGGAAGCCCATGCTTTCATTTTTATAAATGTGATCAAATTTGATATATTAAACACAGAAAATATTAATATACAAATATAAAAATAGACAGGAAACCATTCACAAATTCACTTTAAAATTTAAAAGGCACAGAAACTCCCCTCTTTATAGGTGTTGTAAAATAAAGTCCTGGCCAGTAAATTCTAAATCAGTCACGCAAATACAAAAGTAATTAAACACACTAAACATAAAAATACAGGGTAATAAAGAAAAAAATATTCTTATTATTGAGAAAATCATCTGTCAGCTCCAAAACCATTAATATGCATTCATAAATTTCATTTTTTTTAAATCTTGAGTTTAAAAAGATCTTCATTCTGCCTTGGAAAAGCAAAGAAACATAGAATTTAAATTTACTGTCACATTTTAATTATTGCCGGAATGTTTTCTGAAGTGTACAACTCTTTATTCACATTTAAACTGTTGTTTGTTTTGGTTTTTGTACATAAACCTAAACTTTTTGGCACCATGCAAGGAATGAGCTAGAGGGGTATCAGGGAGGGCTGGATGATATATCAGTATGTATCTTTATCGGGAGTTTTAACATCTTTAATTAAATGTTCTGTTTCAATCTTGCGGAAACCTTTTTCCTGCTCCCTTGCTCTCCTCCACCCCCTGCTCTCAGCTCCTCATCTACTCTGCTCCTCTCCACCACATCTCACGTTCTCACATACACACTATGTAGTGTGCATAACACTACAAATTCCAATATATTTAAATATAGTAAAAATACAGATGAAGGATTTTATGTCCTAATTTTTCACATCATATGTCGAATCGAATATCACATGGCCATTCTGCTAAATTATATTGGTGTATAATTTTTTGTCCATATCGCCCAGCCCAGCATTGAGCTGTAACTGTGTTTTCTGGAAAGGTGGTGCTCCATACAATCCTTTTGGGATGAGTTGGGAAACTGGAGATGAGGCTGAATGGTGATTGTCCATCATCTGGACCTTGTCATTTAATTTAGACAAATCCTCAGAGCAATACTCCCAAATCTATCAGAAAGCCTTCCCTGGAAATTAGGGACAGTTTCTCGAAAAACAGGCAGGATAAACTTTAAAAATATAATGAATTAGCAGGCGTCTCTGTCCTTTTCTGTAGAGGACTTTTAGAAAATATTGTTTGAAGATGGTGCATATCTAACTTGTCTGAGTATACAACAAGAACAAAAATGACTATTGCCTTGCCAATTACATAAACAGAAGATTCGAGATCCAGGCAGTTTTGATACTCTATATCCATTGGGGTGGAGTAATGGCATTATCTACAGAACAGACACTTCCCATCATACAACCCCAGCCATGTGGCAACACCATAATCTAATACAGAGAAATGTTTTGATGTTTAAAGGGAGCCTGAAAGCAGTACTTGTGCAGTAAAACTGACAAAATATGGGACATCATCTTACACGGATCGAGAGTTGACTTTGAGTACACCAACTCCATACCCTGCTCATTTGAATGCAAAGTAGGCAAATGGTACAACACTGTTTAAATATTCAGTGTGTCACGTCAGCAAGAGTAGAAATCAAAGAAATCATGGCACACACACACACACACACACACACACACACACACACACACACACACACACACCAGAAACACACAGATGATTGAAATAGTATCTATTTTCCACCTGGTGGAAATGACAACGGCATAATGCCACACAATAGCAGGCCCATTTAGCCCCATTTGTATCTAGTCAGGCTTGAGTGGGCAGCACTGCCATTTCCCAACGCACTGGCCCATGACCCCCGAAGGCCCTTTTTGAGCTTGGCACACGCTGCGAGCATGCAAAAAAACAAAACAAACCAAAAAAAAAAAACGACATATGAGCTTCCTGCCGTCATTTGCATTAAGCAAAGTGACATTACAACACCATCAGTGACCCTGCATTCAAATCCAGTCATGTGATCTGGACCGGTGAATCAGGGCAACATAAATCAGTGCAGCCTGACAGACGACATGAGGGAGATTTCAGAGCAGACTGCTGCTTTAAAATGCCTTTGTATCACATGTGTGCATGCTGGTCACAGATGGGCGGCAAAAGCAGATGAAGGCTCGATAAGACAGGCCTTCCCCAAGTAAGGGGGGAGTTTTCTACAGACCTTGGCATTTGTGGCCTAATTGAGGTTTCTAAACCTCACAGAGAACACAATTAGGTCACATGCAGAGTTACAACAATCGTTGCTCATTGTACAGAAATCTTCCTTCTCCTCTGCTGGTGCAGAATCAAAATGCCAACATCATCACAATTACGCATAATTCAGTGGCCTTTACAGGTTCAGCTGTCCTTCTCTGCACTGGTCCATATCTGTAACAGAATCCTCTTATTTGGATAACTGTATATCATAGATGTTGCTTCATGCAAGTGGGAGTGTAATATTGTGTCTCTCGGATAGGACTGTCATGGTAATTAAATTACATCTACTGACCTCAATATTGCCCATTGAGGAGGGGAGTGCATTAATGTGAATGAGCTGGTATGTCAACGTTTTTATTTCATTTAATTTATATATATTTAGTTTATAATCCAATAATAGTATCTGAATATTATGATTAATTACACAATTTCTAGTTAAAATGATGTAACTGCATTATTACACTACTACTACTATAATTATCTGTCCCATAAAACTGAACATCATCTGTACCATAAAGTAGAAAACATAAAAAGTTCTTAAAATTAACGAGGTACAGAAGGCAATGGAGGCACCCTGGCTCCCACATTTTAGTGCTTTCACTGCTTGATTTAACTACTTAGTTACACTAGTCTGTAAAAGAGCCACAAAAACCCTATGATCATGCCCATCCATCAGGGGACACTAACACCTCACGGTGTCTGACATCAGATTCATCAAAGAACAGCATAACATCCAAAACAGACCTAAATAAAGCATAAAGACGAAACACATTTTTGAACAACAAAGCTACAGGTCTCCATAACTCCATCTTACACACAGATACAAAACTCAAACTGTACTGGAAAGAAAAAAGATACAATAGCAGGAAACATGTTGCAGTGTCTGAATCACCCGCAGACTCCTGGTCAGGCAGAGAAGTAGGGGCCTCCAGGAAAGACTTGCAGAACTGACTCGTCCTTTTCTCGTGTCTTTAGTTAATGTTTTGAGCATCAGTGGCCTAAAGGTTAGAGAACTGGGCTTGGAACCAGAAGGTTTGTAAAGGTGTCAATGTTGGGTCCTTGAGCAAAGCCCTTAACCCTTTCTGTCCCTGGGTGCTGAGCTCAGAGCGGTGAGCTCACTGTCCACTGTGTGTGTGCTCAGTAGTGTGTATGTGCCTGTTCAGTGCAGGGATGGGTTGATGTCATTTTCTGCAAATGATTGTGGTTGTCTCTCTGTTTATCTGTCTGTCTGTCTGTGTGTCTGTCTGTCGGTCTGTCTAAACAAACAAACAAACAAACAAACAAACAAACAAACAAACAAAAATAAATAAATGTCACGTTTGTACTACATTGTTATTTTTAAACTGGTAACAAACTGTAATAATAAAAAATGGAATCCATACTAAGACCTAAAGCTATTCGATTTGGGTGAAACTGTTATCTACATGTGGTCATGTTACAAAAATCTGTCTGCAGCAGCAGGCAAATACACCCAGAGTCACAGCTGTGTGTTTATTCCAGGTACAGTACATGTGGCATTAATGCTGGACAACAGTTATGTGTCGTGCTAGAAACCAGTTACTGTCACTCAGGAAAGTTGCATCAGAAACCCAATCACCATGCACAAGCCTACACCTGAGCAAAGCAACCACACTGAACCGATTCTGCAGCACAAAATGTGTAAAACAAAGGAACCAAAAACTAGTGAAAACGATGAAAAACGTGCTGTAAAACCAGAGTGGCTTTAAGCTAGACAATGAAATCCATTCATTTTTTTGTCCTTGCCCTTGAGCGGGGCTATTGAATGAGAAATGCAGGCCTGGAGCCCTAAAGGCATAGGTAAATTAACTGAAACTAGCTTGCCATGGTTAATTGATGAGGCTGGTGGAAGCCTGTGTGGTCCTGGTCCACCAGGAATATCAATCTCCAGAGAAAGAATGAGGGAGGGAGAGAGACTGGTCCAGGGAACACTGGTCTGGTACATGTTAGCTGGAAGCATCATGATACATTCTCTTCAGACTGTGCTGATTGTAACTGAACACAGGTTCTCTCTGCACAAGATGTATCTGATCATGAAACTGCAAATGATAAACACTCCAGGACTTACAGCCTAATCTGTAGCAAACAGATGATTGCCATGTGGCGTTGAAGCATCTGGCCATTGTGCGTTTGTATTGTTAACTAAATACCAGGGTGCAGGCAGCCACTGGCAGCACTGCGAGGGATACACAGCAATAAAATGACAAGGTTGAACTTACAAACAGAAGACCGTGTCATGCTTCTGCGGTCTGGATCAGCTAACGGCACATGTAGAAAGACCTGCCATAACAGAGCAGTAGTGGCTGCATTGTGCTCCTGGACTCCACCTACAGCTGCAGAGTGTAATTCACTTTTACACCACGGCAGAAAAAATACATATTTTCCTTTGACAGTGATACACAAATATGTCTTGATACAGAACCAGTACTAGAGTGACAAAAAGCAGGTAAACTGACACAGTAGAGTAATATTACAGGATTTTCTGCAAATGTGACTTTGATTATGCAAAGTTGCACAGTCCTCATAAGATGTCACTTGGGTGCAGCACCACCACGTTTATAGTGCAGTAGCAGCTTTTGGAGTGACAATGACAGAAACGCCATTCTCTCTATTACAGTACCATCAGTGTGTTACAGAACGCTGATTTAAAAAGCATTCTACTGCCTGCTTCCCCAGAGTTACACAGTGCAATGTCTGGTGACCCAGTTTAGCAATGACAGAGATGCTACTTTATTATTTTAATGAGCAATTAGTCTTTAAGCCCCTTCTGCTTTCTCCACCTTCATTTAGAGACACAAGCTAAACAGCACAACATTAGCAGTTTAAGGTACTTTTCTGCAGTATGTAGAATTGCATAGCTTAGTGTTGCATTTCTTTCACCACAGGTTGCCGAGGCCTTGTCCAACATCGGTCGGGCCACGTTGGCCCAACGGTTAGGGGCCTCGCTCAACATAGTTCGTGTTGCGTTAGCTCGCTGGATATGTGCCCTAAACACTACTAGTGCACTGTTTGCACAGCAATAGGCTGCCAGCAGCAAGACTCATCCAAAACGGTGCTGCATTATCACACCGACTATGGGCTTCATCCAACATGGCCAGTGTAGCGTAAGCACAGTGTGTACGGTCTTCCTTTAACAACATCACTGCATCATTAGAACACTGGCTATGGTCCTCATCCAACACGTCCATGCTGACTATCAAAATATTAACAATCAATCACCAGACTGTTTTTGATACATTGCTCTTTAAGATGAAATGCATTGCAGTGTTGCTTTAAGTTTTAAAATGAAAATGGAATGACCAAGCAGCCGGGTGACATCCCAAAAGAGACAGATTTCCAGAAGAGAAATCTGCATAACCGTGTCAGGTTTGCAACAGGTTAAGCTGAAATCAACTGGACAGCTGCCACTACACCAAGGTTTTGTGCTTCTACAGATGAAGAAACCAGAGAGTCATCAGACAAAAATAAATTTGAAACAAACAAACACCTTTTCAGTGCTTGTGCAGACATATTTGGGTACCTAGAGTACCTACAAACACACAACCTGTGAAATAAGAACACTTGAAATATTGTGATTTCCTACACCAGAGGTGGAGACAATAGGATTAGACCTCCCCCTCATCTGAATAACTCCACCCACGGCTTGTGGGTGATGTAGAAAAGTGGGTATAATGTAAAATTTTGCTGCAAAGAAGACTAACATCTGAGTCATGAAAGGATGCAATGTGCACAATCATACTCCATTTTAAACACAGCAGACTGATTAAAGCTGGAGTGTATTATGCAGTGCTTATTACATTGGCTGAGAGCAATTCTATTATTAGTCACAAACAAGGCTGGAGCTCTCTCTCTCTCTCTCTCTCTCTCTCTCTCTCTCTCTAGGATGTGTAATCACTTTGTTGGTCATGTTTATTCAAATGTTGCTCTTTCCAAACACACTCACTTCCCTAAGCTCTCTGACACATGCACATGGCAAAGGACACAGCCGGTTGTTCCACCTACACCTGATTTGACCTCCTTCCTGCCTTTCTTTACTGTGATGTATTCTTCTTTAATCATATTAATTACTGTCTAGAAATCAGAATTCACTGTATTTGACCCACACAGTTAACCAGACTCACAGAGTCAGGTCGTGTTCTGATATTAGCTGATAGACGCTTTGATAATGAGAAGAAATCAAAACTGGCAACCAAAGCAACAGTCACACACACACACACACACACACACACACACTCACACCTTTTCATTGCTTTGTCAAGAAGTCCCAAATCCGAAGCAGGAAGTCCTTAGCTGGCCCAGATAGAGTCCTTTATGTGTGGAGGAAGGTCTGAAAGGCCTTAGAGCCACAAGGTAAATCTGATGACACCACTTTCAAGGTAGCAAGTTGGTAAAGGAAGAGTAACAGTAAAGTAAAAAAAAGAGAGAGAAATTATAAAATCTGAACTTGACACAGTTTATTATGTTAAACATCCACAAAACCACACTGATAGCATTCCGAGGGGGAACTGTCTTATGTTGCCAACTTATATAGGCATGTGAGGAAAATGCTATTTTTCAGAAACAAACATCTTATGGCTGATTGGACAGAAATGTACATTTTAAACCGGTATTTGACAGTATGATTTTTGTCTATAAAATATGAATGTCAGCTTTATATAAAAACAGAGATTTTTGTTTAATTTATATGACATTTTTAATTTTCCAATTCCAATTTCTGAATATTCTCAATAATAAAATAGTTAATTGCATTGTTTCAGTGGCATAAAATGGTCTTAAATATGTGCATAATTACTTACATATCCATAGCTAATATTTAAGAGTGTAAGACACGATGTCCGTGTATCTGAGCATAACAGTGCCGCAGTACAATCTCCAATAAATTGGGCATTAATGGCTATATTATGCAAGGTTAAAGGCTCAGTAGTAACTTTTCCAGAATCCCACTAATATTTAAAGGACATTTACAGCATTTGACTGATTTTCCAAGTGGCCTTGGCCAGGACTTGTGGGAACTCTGCAAATGGATTAATATCACTCTCTTTGTATTGTCATACACCAGGCTTGTTTTATAATCCAACCCAGTGTTGGTGCACAGGATTACTGGTTAAAGCCTGGAGTGCCGAGATGCTGGGATGTTAACATTCTATGCGTTATGCTATTGATCTGCAGCTGCCACCACTTAAAGGTCAAACCTAATCCTAAGGTCAATGATTTGTCAATACAGTGTCGATTTGTTGACTATGTTGATATGTCCCGATTGACACATCTACTCAATCAGCCCCAAACTCTACGTCATGACATTTATTAACACTGCAGGAGACAGCACACCGCCGGAGGAGTGTTATTCACATACACTACACAGCAAAAAAGAATAAAGATACATAAAACGAACAATATGAAAATATTAATACACAGTCTGTTAGTGAGCAACGCATTGTTTATTACAATGTACCCACAATGTCAAGCCCACACACAGCTATTCAAACTCTTCAACCAAAATCACCACATGTGAGGGCAATGCATCCCCATGTGACTGCCTTATTTTTTGACAACACAATATTGCATATTCATACCTCATAAATCAAGTGCCCGGAGTGCCTGGATGTCATTGTACTGATCTCTCTGTCACAGCAGTGAATTCAATCAGTCTGACCACACTCTCTGCATGCCTCCAGTCTCTGTATGCCCTATTCAACTGCCCAATAGCATTCAATTCACCATCAGTGCACCACAGCCAGCCTGGACACTTGCCAGTCACTGTCAATGAGAGCTGAACTCACAGGAAGTAACACGCTCACAAACCCAGCGATAAAAGTGTGTGTAAAAGTGTCATCATTAATTACTAGAAACTGAATTTAGTTTGGACTCATTTAAACCCACGACTCAGTGGAGAACTTCCCGCTAGGACAAATTTTCCACTGTAGATAGATGAGACCCCGAGGTACAGCAGTGGACTCCACAGTGCCTAGCAAGGTGTTACATTTCCACTTCACCACATACACACTACATAATGGACAATATTAGGATTGTGCACAGTACGGGTGGGTTTAAAAATGTATTTTTTCAATTGAATCTGAATTATGCAATATCAATTCATATAAATCCAAGCTCAATCTTTACCCCTCTAGAGTTGGAACTCAGCAATGAAACTGTATCTGAAAAACCTGAAATATACTTGATTTCTGTCTTAAAATCACAACAAACTGTGAACAGTCTACACTTTCAAACAGGAAACAAAATATATTTGTACATTTTTAAAGAGAAGCAAAAGCAACAAAAGGCAAGATTAACTTGCCTTTTGACCCAGTGTTCAGCTATTTATATGACAACAACATGGTAATACAACAGCTCTAATTGGAGGATTATGCAGTAAGAAGATTTGTGAAATAAATGTTACTTCTTAACTCGATTTTATTCTTAAGAAGGTTGCTTTCACATTGAGCACTGAGCTCCATTGGTAACAATTCTCAGCTGCAGCAGACAAAACTGCCAGGCCTCACAACACAGTTGCCACCTTATAACACACACACACACACACACAGCACAGCAGCACCTCCATTTAGAAAAAATGACGAGGAAGGACAGTAAGAACAGAGACAAGTAATTTTACAGTATAAAATAAAAATCCAATCAAATCCATTTGGGAAATCAGTGGTGATGCCAGACCTAATTCACAGTGTAGAAATTCAATAAACAGCAGTGTACAAAACAGCAGTGCCCATATTCAGCCTCCACATCTAGAGCTTTAAATTAATGAAGACCACTGAGCTGAAACTGTGTCAGTGTAAAACCATGGCATATTTCATATTTAATATGCACATACACATCTGGCCTATGTGCAAATACAGCCTTCATGGGGCCCTTTCTCATACCATGGGAAACATTTTAATAACATAATGTTATTATATTAAAATAATGACCAACTATAAATAAAAATGATGTAGTCTTATTGCACTGTCATACGCGACCTCCTTACCCTTTCCTCAGAGAGGAGCAGAAAACAAGGTCAGGTGACTTTCAGTGTCTGAACATTCACCAAAACAAAAAAAACTCTGAAATTAAAAGTAAAATATAATGGTAAAGCTTTACTTGTATTACACTGAGATTCAGAGCAAAGGTGTATGATACCTTACAATGTCACAGAGCCAAAATGTGTGATGTGCCAAAAAAAAACAAAACAAAAAAAAACATTCATGATGTGGAAATACAGGACACCGGATTGTTTCCAGTAAATTTTTCATGTTTTTCTCAGTACATGCAATGATTCTGAGGCAGCATTATCTACAAAGGCATTGTAGTCTAGTTTCCCATGAGAATAAGTGGGCCAAAGCTGGAGGCAAATGCAACTGGATCAGAGACAGGATGAAGGAGCTGTACAAGGACTTCAGAGGGAAACAGATCACTCGTTTCATCACATTCAAATTCTCATCTTCTCATCTTGGCTTCATCCAGTAGATGAGCGTGGTTCTCTACTTCATACTAACCTAGATTCTAAAAACTGTTTATACATCTACAAACCTGTACACACGCACACACACACACACACACACACACACACACACACACACACACACACACACACACACACACACATTAGTGCATTAGAAATATTTATAATATTGTTATAAAATTCATACATGCTCATAATTTCAAGTTAGATTGAGATTTTATATTCATTATATGTAAAGTGACATATCATACCTTTTCTTTTACTGGTGATAAGAAAATCAGAAATCCAGAATCTCACATTATTACGATATTTACATTACATTTTTAAATTTTTTACATTTTTATTTTTACTTAATTATAAATCAGTATCAAAATAAAAACAGCTTGGAAAGCTATGTAATGAATATAAAATAAATGACAGATAAGAATTTCTAATCAATTTTTGAACATAAATTCACAATATTCTCATTTCTGTGGACATGTCACTAAAGATAACCGGCTGCCATTCTTACTGACTCTATGACAGTCAATAAAAAACAATTAAAAAATCTTCATCTCTGAAGGAGATTGAAAGCACTGTATTTATTCTGATATACAGTGGTTTTGCCTGCACATCATCATTCCTTATTTTGGACTAAATATGAGAAGCATCTAATAATTGTAACAGTAGTTTAAAATGCTGTTAACATCAGCGAGCTGACCCTCCAATCTGGAACTGCACTAATCAATGACAGTTGAGTTACATAAAGATACCATCCCTTTGGTTCCAGGCCAAAGGCATGATGGTGCAAGGTCACGCCTCCCTCTAGCTGAACGAATGATCTCAGTTTCTGATCACAACATCTGTTGCCAACAGCAAGACTTGCTGGCTGTAGGAGAACAAACTCGAGTGCAGAGAAGCACATTAGCCAGCCTCCCAGACTGCATGCAGGAAGCTCGCAAACATACCGAAAACACGGTGGCCCTCATCAAACTGTAAAAATATCTGAAGGTATTCGTGTACCAGGCTGTAAGGTCAGGGAACTAATTTTATCGAGCGCAGCTCGATTTTCCAGCGGACAGAGAGATACAGCACACCACAATCACTCGTTACAATACAGAACTATGTGTGCCCTCATGGAATATATGAGTCTATTGTACCTAACCCTAACCCTAACCCTAACCCTTACTGGAAAAAGAGCATGCTATAGTGATTCTTATATAAGACTTATGTTACATACTGACTCTCTGACTTAATGACAGACAAATAAACATAATTACTGACTGTATAAGTCACTGACTGACTGAGCAAGTCACTGACACACCCTGACGGACTGAACAAGTCACTGAGTTATTGACTGACTGAACAAATCACTGACACACACTGACTGAAGTGAATCACCGAGTCACTGCCTAACTGACTGAGTCACTGACTGACTGAACAAGTCACTGACTGAATGAGTCACTGATTGAACAAGTCACTAAATAGATGAGTCCATAACTGCCCGAATAACTGACAGACTGAACAAATCACTGACTGACTCAGTCACCAATGGACTGCACATGTCACTGGCTGAATGACTGAATGAGTCACTGACTAAATGAACAACTGACAGTCACTGACTGAATAAACAAGTCAATCAAAGTTTATTTGTATAGTGCTTTTTACAAGTCACTGGCTGAATGATTAACTGACAGACTGAAAAACAGTCACTGACTGAGTGTATGGTTAGCTGAAAGAGTAACTGACTGACTGATTGACTCTGAGACTGACATCCCTTGTCAAAATTTTTGAAGTGTATTTTGCAATCTCAGAGTTAACAGAATAACAGAATTATTGAACAGGCCTGACATATGCAGATATCCCCATCCCAGCGGACTGCTGATGGTCACCCTTTCAAAACTGCAAGCCCAGAATCAATTACGCAATCCCACAATAATTATAGGCAGCGGCTCTAAAGAGTCACTGGCCCTTCTAGATAATTCCGGTCATGTGATAACAGAGTCCTGCTCTCATTGGCTGCTTAGAGGTGAGGCCCTGACATACTGCAGTGAACATATTCTATAATTCTTGCGCTGTCTTTGACCTTAATCTCCTCTAATCGTTGGGTGGCCCAGAGAAAGAGTCAGATTATTGCTTTTTTCTATATCATTACGCATATAAAGGTGCCATCGCCAAAGCATTTAGGCATTGTGAAGATTCGTGAGACAGCATGTGTGCATTTATGTGTATTTATTGTACAGCAGCAGGTTTTACTCAGTACACCTAAAAGATGTGGAAAGAAATCAGAATCAGAATTGCTTTGGAAAACAACTGACATAAATTGTGGCAATATGTCTAGGATTGTCACTTTACCAATAACTGCAAGATGTAAAGAGTGTTATCGAACACCCCTCCGTGTCCAGAGCCAGTGAAGCTCCCTCAACTTGGCTCAAATCAGATTTTAAATCTCAGATGCAGTACAAAAAGGTCAGCACAGGAGCCACCAGTGGCACATTTGCTGAGTAATTAAGATCACGTGGCTAACTGTCCTGCCAAATGCAGAGGCGGAGTTGGAAAGCACGACTTCCTAATGTATGCTGAAAACAGGGTTACCTCTGCTGAATATGGTGCTTCATGTAGATTCTCAGGCCTAGTCATGAAGCTAAAGACGGAAGGATGATTCAGCAGCAGCTCATGTACCTTACTTCAGGACCAGGGCTGTTAGAGATGTCCCAGTGGCCCTTAAAGTGATGGAAAAAGGAGTTTTGCTGATTCTGGGGTGAGTGTGACTCAGCAGAGTTCTTCCTCTGTACTGAAACAAAAGCCTGATACGAGAGCCTTCAAAGACAAATAGAGGTGGACGCTTTCCCGCATGTACCTGTTTTACTAAGATCTTGCCAAATATGCATATTCATCTGCTGTTTAGAGAATTGGTACTTTCACTTCAATCAACATGTACATTGACTCTGAGTGCCTAAACATTTGTATGCAACATAAAAAACAACAGAGATCTCAGAAATCATACATTAATAATAACAATCCATCTTTTTATCATCCAATTCTTACTCTTCAGGGTCGCAGTGGATCTGGAAGCTACCCGAAATCACTGGGGTGAAGGCAGGAATACCCCCAGGGCAGGACAGAAAACACTCAAACTTAGAGGGCAATTATCACTAGGTAACTTCGTATCAGCACTACAGTAATTTAACAACATCATTACAATATGGAGTTTTCTGTGGTCTCAGGTCAGAGGTCAAGATAATGCTGGGTTCAGACAAACGTTTATTAGACTGAAATCCAATAACTTACTGTTGTCAGATTCAGACAGACCCAGAGTGTCCTCAGCAAGCAAAATGTCTCCCCATGATATAGCCAATTAAAGGTCCAAACAGTCCAAAATTGATTGTTGATGATTATTAGAGAAATATCACTAAATAACTGTATTCTTTAACTCTGTACTCTTCAAGACCATAATGTTTAGATGACTGGACAGCTGCAATAAAAATGTTCGGGTGCTGAAAATGTGAATAGTTAAGCAAGTAAAAGGTGACCTCATTAATTTCTTCAATATTTTAAGCAAGATTAATTTTCATGTCCATTTTTACTGTTTCAGTGTACTTAGTAAAAATCCCTTTGGCAATATCAGAGTTTGTAAATGCTTTGTGTCTTTCGATCATTGTTTGGAATATTTTTTTTCATACTTCCCAGCAAAAGACTTTCAAATGCATAGAGTATATGGTGTAGAACAATTATTGTGATGTAGAAGTTGTCATCTTTTTCACCAGGCAGTGCTTCCAAAACAGAATCCATTGCTCTACCAGTGAAAGGACTAAAACACAAATCAATTCCCATGCTTAACAGCTGAAGAGGTGGTTTTTCATTTGTCCTATTTGGCTTTATTAGTTCTAGAACTTCAATTTTTTTGCATTTTCAAAAGATTTTCTTCTGATAACACTTCAGTGAATGTCATATTTATAGAGTACAGTAGTATTTATACAGTAGAACAATGCACCACTACACTGCTCAAGGGTATTGTTTTCACATGTCTTTCTATCAATCCCATGAACAGTTTACTTGGTCTTGCAGAGCCCAACCTGACCTGCATCCTTCATATTCCTAAATGCTATTTAATTATTACATTGCATACTGAAGCAGCAACTACCTGAAGACACTTCTCTACCATTTTATACCCTTTCATGCTTTGTGAGCATCAATTACCTTAATTTTCAAAGAGTTAGGCAGCAGCTGGAAGGCACCAATGGCTGCAGATCATTCTGAAAAGGTTTGAGAAATTTGATTTTTAATAAAGTTTTGACATTTAGATCACCTGGTAAGATATCTGAGAACTCAAAACAAATACATTAGTCTAGCATCTTCAACTATCTATTAATAACTACTACAGAAAAGGTGACCGGGGTGCCCAGACTTATGCATGCCACGGTAAGTTAAGATGGCAGTCTGTAATGCTGATCCTGTAGATTTAGTCCCAATATCCTAGTTTATAAAAATATATGTGTATCGACAACAGTTGATATCTATATCTGCATCAGTCTAGGGCTGGGCGGTATATCGATATTCATATGCATGTCTGGATATAAACAGATCGATATGTGGGCTGAGGAGTTTATATTGAGTTCTAAAATTTTTAAATTACATTCTGTTTCAATCTTGTGGAAAAACATTTTTGCTCCCTTGTTCTCCTCCATGGAAGATGATTTAGAATAAATTACATTCAAATTTCACAATGTTTAAATACAGTTAAAGCCATGAAAGATTTCATGGGGTGAATTTTTCACATTGCATTTTAACACTATATATGATATTGTGTATCACCATTCAGTTAAAAAATATTGGAATATGATTTTTTTTGTCCATATTGGCCAGCCCTACATCAGCCCTGTATCAGTGCATTTCCCAAAGTATTACATATGTGTAAGATATGTATTACATATGTCTATTTAAGAAGACATATCATGCCCTTGGGATTATAAGGTTTTATCTGAATTCTGAGCAGTTTTGAGATATTGAGCCTTAAAGCCTTTTTAGTGACAGACATGGAGAAAACACCTCATATAATGTTAAGAAGTTGTCACAAAATAAGAATATGTAATTAACTAAACTTTGCTAAAAATGTCAGATTTACATTTGTGGCATTTAGCCCCAAAAAATAGAACCTTATAGTTCCAAAGAGGACGATATACATAATACAGAGTGTATAAGATGGCAGAGGCCTGTAGGAAACCCATATGAGCATGATCAAAGAAAAGCATCTTCACTGAGTCATATAGGAAAGAGCTGCAAGATAAGAACTTGTCAAACTCTCACACATCACTCCATGTCCTTAACACAGCTGAGTCTCTTCCTTTTTTCAGTGCCAGGCTGGGGAAGAGCTTACAGCTTCTTTAATCCCCGACCTCTTCCTTTCCCTGGCCCCATCTTTCTGTTTTCTTATCACATATGCACTAACATATTTGGTAATAAACAATAAACCAACATACATGATCCATAATAGTGGAATGAAATGTTTTTACATTGACTCTAATTCGATCTTAAGAGCATCTGTGTGGGAGATATGAGGTGTGGCTCCACAAGTGATGATATATTCTCAGATTTCCAAAACGGCTGTGGGAATTTTAACTAATTGCAATCTCCATATAATATCCAGTGACCAGCAGGGTCAGCGAACACTGTCCCATATTCATCACCTTTCATCTACCCTCAGATGAACATAATGGAATATATGCCTCATGAACATGATAATGCCATCATTACATCTCTGAAGACACCAGTGTGTGTCTTTGAGAACTGTGTGCACTTGAGTATAACTTTCACACCATTGTATGAACCTCAATATTATATTACCAACATGAGCAAAATGGGCCTCAGGCTTTAAAAACAGAATAGTTACACGGCGTGACCTGAATCACACCACGGTTGGCCACCCTTTAGGTCACGTAAAGCAATAAAGCATAAGAGTCTAGAAATGACTTTGCTATACAAGCTGTACTAAGTACAGCTTTGTCCTGCAGTTACAGGAATTCCAAGGCAATTCACAAGAACTGACACACAAGGAAGGCCAAAATATTTTATAAAGCATTTCTCAGATTCTGTACGTTGCACGTATGAGCTTGGGAACCCTGAACACATTAGTTTGCCTTTTGCTGAGAATCACAATGAAATAGATAAAATAGAGTCACTGGCTGAACCACATGGTTCAGTAAGAGAACTGGAGACGAGGTCCGGAGATGAGATATTTTCTTTTCTGACCACAGTTGCTTTGTTTGCCATTGTAGTGACATCACAAGACCATTTGTTACCTTATACAGGGGTTGGACAATGAAACTGAAACACCTGTCATTGTAGTGTGTGAGGTTTCATGGCTAAATTGGAGCAGCCTGGTGCCCAATCTTCATTAATTGCACCAGTAAGAGCAGAGTGTGAAGGTTCAATTAGCAGGTAAGAGCACAGTTCTGCTCAAAATATTGCAATGCACACAACATTATGGGGGACATACCAGAGTTCAAAAGAGGACAAACTGTTGGCGCACGTCTCGCTGGCGCATCTGTGACCAAGACAGGAAGTCTTTGTGATGTATCAAGAGCCACGGTATCCAGGGTAATGTCAGCACCACCAAGAAGGACCAACCACATCCAACAGGATTAACTGTGGACGCAAGAGGAAGCTGATCTGAAAGGGATGTTCAGGCGTCAGTCTATCGCAGGGTACGATTTTAGGAATTATTATGTGTTCATGAGATTAAGACATATGAACACATATGAACACCACCACCATGCAGAATTTACTGGGGGTGTCAGGAACAAAAAATCAGGGTGGCTGACATTGTTGCTGCTCCTACAGTAAACAGATGTGCATCCCTTGTGATTTCAAAAGGTGAATATTTGTTTGTACTGTAAACGTCTGTTGGTCATACTTTATACTGTTGGTCATTGTTGTAACAATGGTTTTCAGAAGGAACATAAAGATTACCAGGAAAATTAAGCCTGATACAGGCAATATTTAGTAGTTTCTTTCATGGTATGAGAATGGAGTTGTAGATGTATGAGAATGGAGTTGTAGAGGTTCCTAATGGTGTCCTGCAATAAGGCATGTAGCTTGAATGTTCTCACTCAGTTCCTGTTGATTTCGCTGTAGGGGTGAAGTGTTGATAAAGCGTCCAAAAGCACCCCTCACATTTTTAACCAGGGATAGGTCTGACGATGCAACTGGCCAAGGCATAGCAGGAGTGTTGTAGGTAGGGCCACTAGTTGCATTATTAACGTGAAGTTGGGCTGTCAAAATCAAAGTGCCTATAATGACCAGAGTTGATCTAGCATGGTACGAAATTATACACCACAGCATCCCAACAGGCCTTCGAGACATATAATGTGTTACAATAACCATCTGCATTGACAGTGTCTCATTTGCAGATTCCGTGGTCGTCTCCACCAAGTCAAAAGTGGGACTTGGCACTGGCAGCCTGAGTGACTCCATAATGGTCTGGCACGACACCACTGCAATCTTTTATTGTAATCGGTTGATTCCTTCTGGGTACAGCTATTGTTTGATGATGAGTGTAATATTCTAGCCAATGTGATTCAGTGATTCAAATAGTATATTAATAGTACTCTCCTAACACGTGTCCCATTTGCTTCATTTCCTTACAAATAAACAAAATAAAATATCCATCTATCCATCCATCCATTATGACCTTTGAACTCATAGGAAAGTAGCATTTTCCAAGGAGCACTTGAGGACAGCAATAGCTGCAATACACAAAAAATGAATATGATGAACAACTGTTTTCGTGTCTGTCACTTGGTTGGTGCCCTCAAGGGTTTGCATATGTAACTGTGTAATATTCCATTGCAGCCTTTAAGCTGAATTTCCCTTCCATTTCTCTATTGGCCTCCAGGCTTCTTATTTTAATAACAGTGTCATTTCTGAAAAGGTAAGCAGCTGGTCATTAAGGACCACCCTGCACCTCTGAGGACACCTTTGCAGTGATTGTTCCTTGGGGGACAGCAAACGTATACTTTTCTTCTGCATTATTTCCTTTGCATTCAGATTTCCAAATATCTTATTCTGTCCTATGCTGAGAATGGACAGACTGTATATCTGGACAGACGAAATATCTGCATTTTATTCATTTACTGCATTTCTAGCCCTCGTATAAATGAAGTGCCTCTAATGATAATCTAATGATAATAGACTGGGATTAAGTTCTAATTTCTACATTCTCTGTTTTGGAAATGGCCTGAGCAGATATGTGCAGATATGACACATCAACATCAGCCAGAATTCCCATCCAGAGGTCAATGCTGGTCAGCCATAATAACAAAAACCTGTAGGCCTGACTGGGACAGGTATGACTGGGCCAGTGCAATGCTGTATTGTGTTTTCATATTGGCCTGAACCAGACATTGCAAAGGCTGCTGTAAAGAAAGCCTTATGTCGATAAGGCTGTACCACTATTGCCCCTAACCTATATGGTGGCTACCGCAGAGCTCAGTAACGCTGCATCTGCTGTCTGGTGCACAGACCAAATCCCAGATATGATGCCTTTATCTAACACCATCACTGCCATCCTGATCCTAATGGGACAATGCCCACCATCCAAATGACCAGAAAAAGCCATTATCATCATAATCACCATCATCACTACCTTCACCACCATCAGCATCAGCATCCCATTCACTGTAACAGGCATGCATATCAATAACGAGGCAACAATACACACACACACACACACACACACACTCTCACACACACACACACACAAGCCTATCTATAAATGATGGCTTCCACCAAAGCAGGCGATGAATGTCCCTCCCTGATACACCTGCCACAGCCCCCCATCCTCACTATCTACAACCTCATCGGTTGCTATGGGGGAATGAATGACCATCATTCTCCTCCTTCTCCTCCTCCTCCTCATCGGCACATGCACTGCACCAAACGCGCGCCTACTGCAAACCCACCTCTGCAGCACGAGCCCCCTGAACCGCAGCGGCGGCTCAGCATCCCCCGATGAGGCACCCCTCCCCTCACTCCGCTCTCTGCTCGCCACTTCACCTGCTGTCGTGCTGAGTTTGGAGCTCTGGCTGCATGAAACTGAGTAGCCTGTGTGGGCTGGTGGGTTCAGAGTCGGGTCCGCTCTCCCGTTCCCGCAGCCGGAACGTGTGCCTTCTCTTCTCCAGCTGTCCAAGACAAACGCCACTTGGGTCAGCGGTCTGCCGCGCCAATCTCGTCCCCGCCCGTATTCCGACAAAAGTCTCACCACCACGGTGATGATTGTCAGTAAAATTGTTCCTCGCACTACACCCAATTTCAGACATACGGATTGGATGTTTCCCACCCGTTCTCCCCATAAGCCACGCCTCCTTTGAGTGGCGCTGAGTGTTAAACGGTTACTCAGTGATACTCAGTGATACTCAGTAATAGTGATAGTGATAGTTATATGATAGTAATAGTGAACCTTCAATTATACTCAGTAACAGTGATAATCAGTATTAATGATTGGTTTGGTGATAGTAATGGCATTACTTAACTAATACTCAGTGATGGTAATAGTGATAGAAATACTCAGTGATGGTAATAGTGATAGCAATACTCAGTGATGGTAATAGTGATACTCAGTAATAGTGATAGTAATACTCAGTGATAGTAATAGTGATACTAATACTCAGTGATGGTAATAGTGATAGAAATACTCAGTGATGGTAATAGTGATAGCAATACTCAGTGATGGTAATAGTGATACTCAGTAATAGTGATAGTAATACTCAGTGATAGTAATAGTGATAATCAGTAATACTCAGTGATATTCAGTGATGGTTATAGTGATTCTCAGTAAAACTCAGTGATAGTGAGGTTCAGTAATACTGTAATACAGTAATACTGTTCAGATATTTAGTGATAGTGATATTCAGTGATAGTTATCACTCAGTATCACTGAATATCACTATCGCTGAATATCCATTGATAGTGATATTCACTGATATTCAGTGATACCTAGTGATACCCAGTAATATTCAGTGATATTCTGTGAAACTCTGTAATACTCAGCAATACCCACTGATTCTCAGTGATATTCAGTGATTCTCAGTGATAGAGATATTCAGTGACAGTGATATTCAGTAAAAGTGATATTCAGTGACAGTTATAGTGAGTTATATTCAGTGATTCTCATTGATAGTGATATTCAGTAAGTCAGTGATACTCAGTGATTGTGATATTCAGTGACAGTGACATTCAGTGATTGTGATATTCAGTGATATTCAGTAATAGTGATAGTGATAGTAATATTCAGTGATAGTAATAGTGATATCAGTGATAGTAATAGTGATCTTTAGTAATACCCAGTGATAGTGATAGTAATACTCAGTGATAGTGATATTCAGTGATAATGTCACATGTTTCAGAAGTAACTTTTCTTACTCATATATTAATTGAAATAATTAGTTTCAGAATTAGATATTTGAAGTGTTATTCAGTGATATTCAGTGATATTTCATGATATTCAGTGATATCCAGAGATAGTGATATTCAGTGATATTTAGTTATTATTGTTGATATTCAGTTATAGTGATATTCAGTGATATTCAGTGTTATTCAGTGATAGTGATATTCAGTGATACCCAGTATTACTCAGTGATGTTCAGTGATGCCCAGTCTTACTCAGTGATGTTCAGTGATGCCCAGTATTATTCAGTGATGTTCAGTGATGCCCAGTCTTACTCAGTGATGTTCAGTGATTGTGATAGTACAGTCCAATTATAAAACTGATAGAATTATAAATTACACTTGTGACTGTAGCTCGTCTGCTGCTGTAAAGTTTATTTTTCCACTGTCCCCCCACTCCATCACTGGAAAAAAACATGACTGGACAACTGACTACATATTGATGTTTTTTCTGGTTTTTTTGGGGTTTTTTTTTTTGGTAGTGCACTATTCTAAGAACAGCAGTGACATTGACATAATAGTGGCATGGCAGTGTGCAGGTAGTGTTATTCAAATATCACGTATAAGGAAAGATAGGCTGTAAATCATAGCAGTGCATTTTGATTTAATGCACGACTGAATAATGATTGCGCTTTGGCAGTGCAGGTGTGTTGAAGCCTGTGATATTACACAGAGTCTGATCTCTACAGTACAACAGCTGAACAGTACAACAGAACTCTAGCTCCAGCTTCATTTCAACTATAAAAGAATAACAGACAGCTGTTCAAATCTGTATACGATCCAGTCATAAAATACCTTTTGGGACTGCCCTGTGTCTAGTTCTAACTACAAATATCCATCCATCCGTCTGTCTGTCCGTCCATCCGTCCGTCAGTCCATCCATCCATCCATCCATCCATCCCAAAGAAAAGTGAATCTTCTGTCAACATCTCATCTTTCCAACAAATAGTAATCCCTTAGGGGTGGGAAAGAAAAGTGTGCTATTTATGTTCTGGTAGAACAGTGTACATAATACACTACCATAACATTATGACCACCTCCTTATTAGCTTCTCTTACAATACAAAATCACTTTGTAGTTTTATAATTATAGACTGTAGTCCATCTGTTTCTCTGCATACTTTTACCCAGTTCTTCATCCACATGACCACCACAGAGCAGGTATTGTGTGGGTGGTGGATGAATTTCAGCACTGCAGTGACACTGAAATGGTGGTTGTATGCTAGTGTGTGGTGTGCTGTTATGATCAGACAGCAGTGCTGCTGGAATGTTTACACAGTGTGTCCACTCCCTGTTCACCAAGTAAAGTCCCTGACAGACGCTCGTCTGTTTTTGCACAGTTTATGTTGGTCATCCTCTATTCCTTCACCAGTGTTCACAGGATGCTGTTGGCTGGATACATCTGGTTGGTGGACTATTCTCAGGCAAGCAGTGACATTGAGGGTTCTAAACACTCCAGCAACACTGGTGTGTCTGATCCACTCAACCACACACTAACACACAACCACCATGTCAGTCACAGGGTTAACAGAGAAGTTGGAATGGACAAAAAAGCACATTGAAGACATATTATCAGGAGCTGAGTAATTGTACTAATTTTGCAGTACTTATCCACAATGTGCTCAGAAAATGTATCTAATTAGAACATCGATGCAATGTAATCACAGGGTTTTCATTTACCTCTCTTCCAAACCTGTCTGCTTAATATTATGTTATAATTCTAATTATCCTGAGCTTATTATCATTAGATATGACATCAGATATGATGCTTGTTACTACAGTTATATTAACAAGCCACAGTTTATACACTTAACTAGAGCATTCTGAGGGAAGAATGGGCAAAAGCAGTCAAACAAGAACTCAATTACTTTTAGCTAGTTAAAAAAAGTGTTTACTTGCCGTAACACCTTTTTACTTATTTTGAAATTGTGCAAATTGATTGAAACCTTAAAGAAATATTTCATCTTTAATTGTATGTTACCTCATCTGCATGCCACTGTGGCAGCAGCAAAATAAGAATACTTATATAATAGCAAAATGTTTTCAACTTATTACTGCGTGAGTTTCAACTATAGCAACATAGCTTTGTGCTTATTTCAGAACTGTGTTGTGTATTCCCTACTCATCTGTATGTAGCATATCCAAAAGCATGAGCAAGAGCATGAAAGTGTGAACATTCAGTACACACTGAATTATATTTGCAGGTTATTATTATTATTATTATTATTATTATTATTATTATTATTATTATTACTGGCAGCAGAAGCACTCCATAGTATGAATGAGGGGATGCTTTACATGCACCATTTCTAAAGGCAGATCTGAGCTCCTAAGGGTCTTGTTATTCCCAGCTGAAGACTGTTACTGTGGCAACAGAAGAGATGGTTGGGATCAGTCATTACCAGGTAATTTCAACCATGCACATTCTTGCATGCTCATATAAACAGTGCAGCATGATTTAATGTTTTCATCTATTTAGAAAGAAAGGCACTTACCTTCTTCACTAATTTATACAGATGTTGGGCACTGTGATCACAGTGAATGCAGTTAAAAAACAGTGATCTGATCAGAGCCAACTGAGAGGGTCATTTAGAGGGCCACTCTACAGTCACACCAAGTCTATTCAAGGTGGGTGATACAATAAATATTAGAACAATTAAAGACGTGTTCATGATATAGCCTATGCCTTGTGCTTTCTTCTTTTAGGTTTGAGGTTGGAGGTAAAGATGTAGACATAATTCAGAAGGAACATGATGAAATGTGTCTTTACTCATGAGATGGCAGCAGTATGTGGAGGACGCTGTCTAGGAGTAGTGTACAGGAGTGGTTGTTCAGAAAAGATAGGACCACTGGTTGCAGGCACTCGTCATCATCAACTCTGAGCTGTCAGTGTCTGTAATGAAAACCAAAGATCTGGCATTGTTTGACGTTGCACCAAACACCTTCTAGACATTTGATGTGATAAACAGTTGATATCGATGCTGACTACAGTGCCTCCACATTATATTTCATTGGTCGTCTCCACCAAGAGAAAAGCTGGACTTACTCACTGAAGATGATCCACTGGCCTAACTGTCTGACATTAAATCGGCTACTTGTTACTATGCTATTAGTCAAGCAAATCTCCTGCAAAGCATATCCAGGAATTAAAAACTTCAAAAAGTGAAAACATTGAGTGAAAAAAATGGAGATAGAAGGTAATGGCAGGATTGTGATGATCATCAGTGTTGATTCATTGTTTGTATTGAAATAATTACTATTAGCAGTACTTCTCTACAGGGATGGGACGAGCTGCATGTGTGCATTTGCACATCTTTGTCCACTTTAGCGCAACTTAAAGTAGCAGAATGCAATTAGCAGGCAAGGTGTATACAAACATTTGGATATACAGTGCATCTGATATTTGAAGGCATAAACTTCTTTCTAGACTGTTCCAGAGATACTTTAGTTAAAGTGAGGGAGCTTAATTAAACTGAGGTAACTGAGATACTGAACGGCACTAACTGGCTGGTTCAGTCTGACGGTTTATCTGTCAGAGCTGTGACTATGCTCCACATCCAGGCTCCCCTCATATACAGCTGCGGGATTTGTCACATCAGTGAACTGGACACATTCCTCATGGTAAATTAAGCTACAGCATCACCAAATTTGCAGGTAGAAAGACCACCTGTGCGTATGTTGTACAAGAGTTACTCTCAGTTAATGCCTCGTGGGCTGACCTAAAGCAACCCAATCTGCAGTCTGTTTGATGTTGTTTTGAGGATTTGTTTCTTCAATAGCTCCTGTGTCTCTATATAGTGGTCACCTGAAGTTGTGCACAACAGTTAGCTTTGACCTGTATTTTTGTCCAGTTTCATCATTTAATGTTGCCCACTAACGCTATCAGTGCTACAGGGCGAAGACTGACCTTAGCATACACTTTCTCACAGTCACATAGTTCTGTTTAACTCTTAGAACTCGAGATCCGCACTCTGCTCTATTCTAGGCTTCATATCTCAGGATCAGAGTAACCTACAGACATGATACACATAAAGACGTACCCTATGTAACCTCATCATTGTGTGATGAAGCATCAGCGAGTAATCCAGCTTGGAAATCAGATAACATGTACTCATGTCCATCTGAACAAAATGCCAGTTTACATGCCAAAGAGCATTCCAGTGCATGTTTACTGCTCTGTCCACATGTACATGCTGAACCTGCATGCAGACTCTGACTGAACAGTGAGGGGGCGGGGCTAATGATATCACTGATCCAAATATTGGATTACAGAGGGAAATGAGAAGGGAGGAGCTGTTTGCTCTCTTTCTTTCTCTTTCAGAATAACAGTCCTGTGAAGGGATAACACTGATACATAAATAACATAAAATTATACTCATTTTTTTATTATTTATACATCACTGTCAAGTATTTTAAAGAACTTATTATAATAAATACTTGAATATATATCCTTGTCATTCTATTCATTACAAATAACTCATCAAAATTCTTGGATTTTAAACTCCGAAACACTCTGGATTTCCAACAGGATTTCTGAGATGTAACGTCCAATTAGGCAAAAATAAACAAAATTGTTGGCTCAAGTAAATTTTTGTATAATAAACAAATTCATATATATATTTATTATATTATTAATCTGAATATCCTAGCTAGCTAGCTATTGGACTTGGTGCCCCCGTGTCTCTCAAGGTAGTTTAATAGTGAATATCTCTGTAACCAAATCATCAAAGCACGTATGACCTAACTTTAATAGCTCACTGATAAATCTGAGCATTTAACATTTAGCATTTAGTGTTTTCATTAGCTATTTCAATTCACGCCTTAAAAGCCTGTATGAGTAGGCTGCATTTCTTACGTTTCAGAAACAGCCATAGTCTTTCTTTTCTAAAAGCTGCCATATTAACTAAAGTTCTGAAACAGAATCTAGGATCTAGGATTGGTATAGTAAGTAAAGAAAACTGGCTCCACAAGTCCTCCTATATATATATATATATATATATATATTAGTGAGCTTTAACGATAGTTCACATACATTTTGGTGTAGTTTAAGCAACAGTATTTGGCTGTGTAATATCCTGTCACGGCCTACTTGCGTAAGATCATGTGCTTTATATGTAAGATGGAATGTCTGAATATAAGTCAGTACATCACCGGAGTAGTACTGAATATATGGATGCTAAATTTCACTTTAATTTCCTAAGAAAATATGAAATATGAAAATAATTCTGAAATAATACAAGTGATGGACTGGTTATTTGTTTGCCTTTTTATTTAGTTTTGTAAACAACCCCCCCCCCCCATTAACTGAAGCCTGCTATATAGTGAACTCTACCTGGAATGTGTTAATGCTATTGTTAAATTATTTTTAGGATACACACCACATACAGTATGTATACACTAATCAAAACTAATTTTTTGTACTTCTTGACAGCAGATCTGGGTGTGTTGCACAACACATACAGTGAAGATAGCTTTAGTGTTGAGACGTTTGGCAATAATTCAACAGCATTCAAGCTGCTTATAACAATGCTCTGTGTGATGAGGCCTACTAACATCAGACAAGAGTTCCCTTTTCCTTTTTCAATCTTGATAAAATGATTAAAAACAACTGATAATAATGATATTCTACCTTGGTGAGGTTCATAAGAAATCATTCAGTCAGCAATTTACACATAAAACCATACGCTAGTGCATTTATAATTACAGTGCATGCTAACAGATTCAAGTTCAGGTCAATGCAACTTATTTTTGAAACGGTAAGAACCAACAAAAGGACGTGTGCAAAATGTTAAGGACAACAAATCTGGTAAGACACAAACATGCCTACAGTTTCTAAAACAATACTCTTAAAAAGATTACCTCTACACACAATTCTAACTGTTGCTGTTACAACATGGTCACAAATAGGTAGAGCATAGCAGGTAGGTATCTGCAGAAAATGCTGCCTCATGCAGGAACATAAAATCTTGCATGATCAAGCTTTTACTTTTACTAAATTCTCACGTCCTTGTTTATAACCCCTGCTTTCAGCAGTCTCCAACTCAAACCACCGATGGGTTAGTGGATGGTTTACCCCAACAGTATAGAGTTAACACTAGGCAATATCCAATGAGGAGCTTTCAGTTTCCTAGTACATATTTTAAAATCCTACAGCATTAGTTCAATTACATGACTATTGAACTCCCAATGTTAACAATAATACACTCATAGTGTATCACGTGGTTTCACCAAGATTGGTCAGTCATTAATACACCATTAATATCTTATGGCCATTTTCTTGTAGCATGGAGATTCCAAACATTTGATTTCAAGAGCTGCAAACTGTTGCCTTGATTGAATTGTTAAAGTTTTGAGCGGAAGGGAAGGCCATCATACATGTCAGCTTTCAGCTGAGCCCACTCGGCCAGCTTCTGGATGGTGCTCTTCTCTTGAGAAAGCATGCTGGCAGCTTTCTTCAGCTTAGGTTCATTGCGCTCCAGGTAGCGCTGGCCCTCAGCCTGCAGGAAGTTCAGTCGCTCTGGCCGGCTTTCGTCCAGTGGGATATCTTCACTCATGTAAGGATTAAAGCGAAAGTAGGTGTCTGGAGGTAGGAGGGCATCTAGCATTGTGTGTACCTCTGTTTAAAAAAAAGGAAAATATCAAGCATATATTATTATACATGTAGACGGAGTGTGAAATACTAGAAAATAAAGTGAAAGGGCCGGTTCCAAGCAGGACAAAGAAACAAAGAGTTTTGTAACAGACACCACATGACATAAGGAATTAATAAAATATGGGAAAAAAGGAAATGTTGGGGATGCTGGATAAGATATTCTTATTGAGTAATTTACAACTAAACTAAGACTCTTATTGGCAAAGCAGGATATTATACCTCAACATGGCACAGAGAGGGTAGCAATTAACCCATGACTCTATACCAAGTGAACCATTTCATCTGTGAAACGTGGTGTTAGTGTCTCATTTGTCAATACTGATACAAATGCATCCTGTGAAGTTTACAGTAGCAGCTACTGGGGAGCAAATATGACTCAATAGACAGTGATAGAGGTTCCACTGAGTATACAAAACAAGCAGGACTATTACAGAATTCCTGGTGCCACTGTTTTATAATGTCAGATCCATCAGCCACTAGATGACTGATAACCAGGAACTAATAACCAAGTGATTGAAACGGACGGACCTCCCAAAAGCACCATAGCACATGCTTAAAAGGAAAACACAGTACCTGTCAAGATGTTCTTAAAGGAATAGTTCCAATGAGCATGATTTATCACTGACCCCAGATATAGTCCATCAGCCAAGACCTAAAATCTTGTTTGTTATCAGAAGTTTGATTCTGTAGTTTAGAACAAGAAATGGACCAATCTTGCTAAATATATGAACCAAACATTATTTCAATTTGTTCAAGACACATCCCATTCACATTGTTTTCTGCAGACAAATCAATGTGATTTATAACATGGTAGGTTTTACTATAAAAGGTAGTTTATAAAAACAAACCAAAAGTCCCATCGCATGAAAGCTATTTTAATGAATGAGAACCCATTTTACCCCAGTACTAATCACCACTGTTGGTGTTGCTCTTTAAGATGGGTTCCATTGAACCCTTTAACAAATGTTATGCACAATTATGAAATTTCATCAGTAGAAATGTGAAATAAGATGACAGTCTTCCAGTCTATGATTATCAGTGGCATCAAGAGAATTTCAATTTTCAATTTGTTTTTATAGAAAATGAGGTCCATCTGCTATTTTGAACCAGATATATTATCAGATTATATTATATGGTTTATGTATCAGCTATAATGAAGATGGAAGAAGCAGAAGACTAGGTTTTTCATACCAACCTGATGTATTTTAACCCAAAACAAGAAAGATGATCTTGCCTAATATGAATTGCAATCATTAAATTCACTTATCGGAAAGGCCTGTGAGAGGTGACCTTCCTGTTTGAGAGGATACCAATACCAGCTGTCATAATACATGATTATTATGGTGTTTGCATGACTGTTAATCTAAACCCATGGACAGATGTGGAAGAGGATGCGGGTTGGGCACATTCTGTTCCAACATAACACACAACAACTCCCTCACCCTCAGTGTCTGTGGCGCTGCTAATGACATGGGTGAGCTTGGTCTTCAGGCTGGTGTAAGTCCCGGAGCTGCTTTTGCCAGCTGTCTCGTAGCGGCCCGTGCCCAGAGACACCACGCATTGCACAGGAGTGTTGGGCCACAAGCACTTGCACTCGTGGATGGCCAGAGCTGTAGGATTGTTGATCAGGAGACCTCCATCCTGTATACAAGAAAACAAAGCACAGTGTATTTGAATGTGTCTGAAAACACATCTACAAAACTCACAACTACATATTATATTGAGAGTAGTGATAATGTACTCACCTTAACATTTGAAATGTATTGAAAGTAAAGAATAAAGTCTGTCTGAAGCACTCACTCATTCTAAAATGATTCATTAGCAATGAACAGAAGTGGAGATGCACTACATTTTCAAACCTGTATCTGCTCATCTAATGCTTCTTCTGTAGTAAAGGGTATTACTAGGACCAGTTGTTACTCCCAGAGGCAGTAACAGCCTCTAGTCTATTGTGAAGGTTTTATACAATGAAGACGAACCATTGCAGTGAGCATTTAACTGCATTCAGCCACAAGAGCATTGGTTAGGGGGAGGTCATGTACTCATATTAGAAGATCAGATCTGGTCACCCCTCTCAAACTCATCTCAGAGGCTATTGCATGGATCTCTATCATTCCAGAAATTGTAGTTCCACTGTTGGAGGGCTTTATAGCCCTCTATATAATATTCAGCACGGTGGAGCATGGTGACCTTATGCTCATGTATTGATTGCTTTTGTAGGGAGATTATACAAGCTGTATATGCACAACTTAATATCTAAATCAACACTACAAATGTGCTAAATATAGAAGAACATATTGTGGATTTCATTTTTCTTATAAAAGAAAAGCTTCTGTGCTGTAAAGGTTTAGTGGAAATAGAATAATACATATAATAATATTTTAATTTCCCTGTCTGACATCAAAAAATGGAAATTAATAAAATAGCAAAAAATAATAGGATCAAAGCAATAAAAACTAATAATACAATAAAATCGTAATTAAAGCACCATTCCATGTTACCTGGATGCAGGTTTTAGATTTAGATTTCAGACACCTAATGGCCATGCAGACATAATATGACATCTCCTCTATAATATCCTAGCAGCTTTTCACATGAGACCTAGATTCTGAGTGACTGATATGCCTCTCATTCACTTGGAATATTGCCAATTACTCTTTTAAAAAGCTGGTGTAGTGTAATGGAGTGGAGGACAGCATTTCCCTGCCCCATGACTACACCAATAAATGTCCTTGGGCAACTGTCCTAACACTACAATCACCTACCTGTGTAACATGATTCAAATGAAAGTTGCTCTGAATAAGAGGGTGTGGTAAGGGTTGGGGTGTTAAAGGCTGGGGGTTGGTCTGGGTGCTAGACTGCAGGGAGGGGGTTGATAGCACTCAGTACAGCTCAAACACCTCTGCAGCGCTCATGACAGAGATAGCGTTGATGGTCCAACACCACCTGCTCCCAGGGGACACACCAAAAAGAGACATGGGTCTCTTGGGATATGGGTATCTGTATATCTGTGTGTATTTGCATTTCTGTGTGACAGAGCAAATGAAAAGCTCTGGGCCTCATCTCTTTCACCGTGTGGTATCTGCCATATGATGATCATTATAAAGTCTTATGAATAAGGCACCCCACCGTTCAGTTAGAGGTATTGTTGATTTACTTCTGAATACTATAACACTATTTACTTACATACTGAAAACACAAGCATAAAATGTGGCACGTACAAACGGTTGTGGCATGTTTACACTTCATCAGGATGTTCTGTGAAGGTAATGGTTCTACATAAAACAATGATGACCCACAGAACCATCTGAATGCATGATCTTTGCTGATGGCGGGAGGGGCAGAATTTGACATCAACAGCATCAATCCATAAACCCACCCTGCCTTATGTCGCCCGTCCAGGCTGGTTGAGGTGGTGTAATAGTGTGGGCAACATTTTCTTGGCACACTTTAGATGAATTAATACCAATCAATCATCTCTTAAATGCCACTGCTTACTTGAGTATTATTACAGCTTAGAAACTGTTTTGAGAGTCAAAAAAGACCAAAACCCACTTGAGTTCCTAATAAAGTGATTCATAAATATGGGCTGGAATCAATCCAATACCTTCTAGAATGATCCACAAGCTGAGCTATTTGTGGACTGAGCATAAAACAAATGAAGAATGAAAGCAGCAGACATCTTTAAGTGTGCTTTGTCATAAGTCTCACTCAAAACAGGCAGAAGGGTCAAAGACACAAACAGAACCTGCTTACTGCGATCACAACTGTGCAAAGGCGACTCTACATCTTTGATGCAGAGAAAATAAGGAAAGCGTCTAACTATTGTAAGTAGAAACAACAAGACTTTGCACTTGGGGGGTGGGGGGGGCTATTTGTACACATGGAAATGGGTTACTGGTGATGATGGAAAAGAGAACTTGAAGCACAGGCCCAGTCAGAACCAGCAAAGGTGGGTAGAAGTCTCTCCTAGCACAGTGACTCACTGGTCATCTTTACGCTTTGCAATGTGTCCTGTTTCAGGATGCTTGCCTGGATACA
Organism: Acestrorhynchus altus; assembly: GCA_034509495.1. Taxonomy (NCBI): domain Eukaryota; kingdom Metazoa; phylum Chordata; class Actinopteri; order Characiformes; family Acestrorhynchidae; genus Acestrorhynchus; species Acestrorhynchus altus. Next base: position 12,980,278 of record CM067501.1, read on the forward strand.
GCTGTATGCAACCGTTTAGAATGTTAAAATAGAAGCTCTGGGGAACATTAAAAGACACCCTATAAATCTGAGCTTCGTAACACCCACTTTGGCAGACATGACAACATGCAAATGCCTTTTATAGCCAGTTAGAGGAGTGTTTGTATTTCTTTTAGCAGTTTTCACCCACTCTTTCTGGCAGACCTTAGTATGAGTGATATTCATGGAGTGTTTTGCTACAGCATATTTAAGACCTACCCACAGATGTCCAGAACAGGAGACTGTGATGTTTTTTCTAAATGTTTTTTACACGGCTAGAACCCATTGTCATCATTCTTCAATAACTTGTGAGTCACATTTGCTGAGTTTAGTAGAATCAATTTTTTAGTTTCCCCTTGCTGTGTCACTGGCTTCCACTCTTATTTTCTCCAAAAATAGAGCCAACAATTTCCATTTTTACTTCTGTGCACTTGTTTGTGTGTTCTTTTCACTTTTCATCTGTCCATAGTCTATTACCATCTGATTATCAGTCATTATGGCCCATTTAAAACATTTTATATATCAATAATTATGATCAAAATGTGCCCAAGATCTTTAGCGTTCTGATATCTCAGAACAAATATCTATGGAAATGTTCTGAAGAACCTGTACATATGCCACAGTCTATGAATTCATCCAGTTTATTCTTAGTATGGATATGAAGAGAAATCTGGCATGTTAATGCGTTCATATCTGCGCCTAAAATAAACTCAATATGGGACACAGCTTGAACAACACAGAAAATGTATGCTTCTCCTGTGTGAAACTGTGGGTGGACATGCACATTTCACCCAAGGCACAAGAAATCCTTTATTCTTTTCCTCAGCTCTTTCACTCTGCATCATTTTCTCTTTCATTGCCAGTATTCAAATCATCCTCGCTTATTTCTGTTCGTGGCCTATATTTTCATTCTAAAACACTGCATAAATAATGGACATGAGCTGATGTGCATGATGGGAAAATGCCAATATACAATATTTTTTATTTACATATCTATCAATGCTGATACTGGTGCTGAAATTCTGTGTGATATACTGTGACATATGTTTATAAAATGCAGAACTTGAATATGAACATGAATTACACACACAATTTTTAATACTACAGTAATAAATGCAATAAAATGAACAAAATGCAGGTGCTTTAATGTAGTAACGCAAAGTCACCTAAACATTCAGCTTTTCTGGGGTCACTCAGGTCACACAGCTGCTAAAACCAATATGATTTTACACTAGACTTGAGTAGATAACAGTACACTGGGTATATGTGCGCTTAGGCATACAGTCCTAAATAATTTAAAGTACACCCTTTACATTATGTGGAGGTTCCATGATCTTCAGGTTCTTTGTGCTCATATGCACACATTGCACAGTGGACACTCCTGTGAAACTTCTGTTTTCATTCAACTGTTCACAGATGTGCAAATGCACACACACACACAAACATAGCTTGTCTAGTCCCTGAAGAGACGTACTGCCAACAGAATAGGACTCAGAAAGACAGAAAAACATGAATCTATTGGCACCATGCCTTGAGTGGTATAAAGCACCCCAGCATTGAACTGTAGAACAGTGGAACTGTGTTCTCAGGAATGATGACACTCCATTCAGTACTTGTGGAATGAGTTGGGGATAAAGTGGGGTTGTGATAATCCAACATCCTGGAATCACTAATGTTCTTGTCACTGAATGCACGATGCTCCAGAATCTATAAGAAAACCTTCCCTGGGACAGTAGAGGCACTTTCTCCAACAAGAGTAGGATAAACTCTTTTTAAGACTTGATTTTAGAAGAAACAATGAATGTGCAAGTGTCCCAATACTTCCGTCCATATAGTGTCTGATTTTCAAAGAACATTTCAACAGAACAAACCATATTAGGGGTCAACTAATCATCTACTACACTGATTGTCTGAGCTGACGTTAATCATAATGAATTTGTTAGTATAACAATTTTGATGTTTAGAAAAAAGCATTTATTTTATCATGCCTTCATTAAAATGTTTCAATATATTTACTATAAATCTGAAAGTAACTGGAAAAAAAGGGGTTCTTCTCTGGGATCGTTCTAAAGGGCCTTTTTGGCATTTAGCATGCTAAACTACACTGTTGACTCAAAGCCTCCACTGCCAGCACAGTTTAATCTCAGACTAAGTCTAAGGTGAGCAGCATATGACCCATATGAAAAGTATGCTTGGGAGAAACTCCTCCAAACAGTTCGGGTTGGCTTCGAGTGGGAGATTAGCTTCAGAGACCAAACACTCACTGATCAAAGGAAAAACAAAGGAAGAGGGATGGCTTCTCATTGTGCACAGGGCTCGAGGACGCTATGCATAACAGATTGCTGGCTTGGTATGAAGAGTATGCACTGAAGCTTCAGAGTGGTTTCTGAAGACAAAGTCAGGGAGCACTTTTCTTAAGAGAGCGTGGAATTAAACATGGCTCTGAGAGCCACGGGGAGCTTGGCTGTCAACAGGTTTTCGAGCCAAGAGCTTGCAACGCATTTACATTTTAATCCCCCGCAATTCATCCTGCTACAGCAAAACCATATTAAGCACACCATTAAATAGGCCACTAGAGTGAGAGCTGTTTGTTGACCACTTATCATTGGGGTTAAGTTATCCTCAAGCAGATAAACTAGATAAACAAAAAGAAAAGAGGACTTTCCAGACACTGCAACTGTTCCATTAGTTACAGTGGACATCCAATAGTGTTTATCATAAATACAAAATTGAATATCACAAATTAGATAACAGTCTTTTTACGACCACAAATTAAGAGATTTCATGCCAGAAAGTGATGCCATTGTCACTGAAACCATTTAACATGCTTTCAGCTTAAGGATCCCATCTCCTGAAGTCAAAGAAACACTGGAACACTGACAATTCCCTCATCCTTCTGCAGCAATGACACAGCCATAGATCAATAGTAGCGAACACTTCATTGAATTCAGCTCTCATGTGTGTGGTGCTGTTGTGAATTGCCGCATTCATTCAGCACTCTGGCCGGCTGTTTCCCTGCCCTTTCCAGACAACGAGCACATTGAGGCAGTGTGGATGTGAACTCGGTGGGTGACAGTGCAGCTGGACAGCGTGGCGCTCCCCTCATGCCACTACACACAAGCTGACAGCTTTACTGAAGGACTTCAGTCTCATGATGAGTGCAAAAGCAAAGCCAAGGGCATATCATGCAACTTCCCACTGAATTAGTGTCCAGTTGTAGCTGAACTCACCATGTGCTGTGCTTGAGCACTGAATATTATTGTTCCCTCATTCTGTATATATATATATATATATATATATATATATATATATATATATATATATATAGTATTAACACTGAATGAATGCAGTGTGCATAACAGAATGAGGAAAGAAGGAGGAAATATTAAGGCTCACTTCCCTAAGTATCAGTGAGCCTCCCACCCACTCAATATCTTTGGAAAAGGCACATTTGGGAGTCAATAACGAGCATATAGATGAGGAGCTTAGTGAGGCAGATGGAGGCTTCTCTGCTTGGTATGATGCTGCAGCGACCATTGAGTATGTTAATATTCAGTAGGTTGGCGCAAACCGACTTTTAAAAGAGGCACAAATCCTCTCCTGAGGTGCAGCAGAACTGAATTTTCCACTAGTTAGGGGAGCAGTAGGTTTAATGCAGAAAAAGTCCAATTTAATTTTTTACTATTGTACAAGGAGTATGAATGTAAAAAGGGTTTTTGGTTTAAAAAATACACATTCAGAGTTTAACACTGTAAACTCTTAAACAATGTGACTTTTGATATTCCCAATGTGAGGAACGCAAGCCTGGAACTAATATTGACAACACTGCAACACTCATGGAGTTCCATTTTGTGTCACATTAGATATTTTCTCAGATATTGAAATGAAATAAAAATAATGCAAGAATGATCATTTGTTGCCCCAGGGCTCCCCCTATAGCTGGGAAGTGAATATTTCAAACCTCCCCTAAAGGACAGGCTTTTCTTACATTACAGATACAGAACCATCACTAACAGTAAGAAACATGTGGCCTGATCTGGAAGAGTGATATCACAGATTCACAGTGCCAAACACAGTTGCAATGTTCTCGCTATTACAGGTGAGAGGAGCATCAACATGAATTGAACATGAATTAGTGTAAAAATGCTAAATGCTTTAAATTATGACACGAACACCTTCACCCATACCTTGCTTGGTGCAGACCAATCAGACATTTTCATTATATGTTATGTGGGCACCTGTCCTCAGATATGCACTAAAACAGCACAAGCCAACACATATACAGAATATACAGCAGACTTTGACCCCTAACAACCTGGGACACCTGACTGGTTATGTTCAAATTAAACCAATCAATCATAAAGAAGCAGAGATCACAAAATGACTTTCTGACTCTGATTGTGGAAAAAAAATGCATGTTAAATTTGTGTTTTGCTGCAACATAATGGGCTCATTATTTTTGAAGAACTATGAAGAATACAGTTTTATGCAAGAGTTAAATGACACTCATCACTTTCACTTATGTGATGTAATTTACAGGAACCACTTAAATACACTATTTTACTGAACATTCCAAAACCAATTCCTACTTTTTGAATTGAACAAGTTATGCCAAATCAAAACATACAATACTGCATTTTGTGCCATTACACATGCCACATTAAATATGTGATTAATGTTAAATAAAGCAAACAGTCATTATACAAATAATATATTAACTGGAGGTTTGTGTCAGTAGATGATATATATATATATATATATATATATATATATATATATATATATATATATATATATATAAATAACATTACACACACTGTAATTGAGGCATAGATCCATATTGTGCAAGATAATAAAGTTAAAATACTTGTATTCCTGCCACATTGATGGTCAATGAAGGATTTAACATCTACTTGCACAACGTAGGGCACATTAGCAGTTGTGTGGTAAAGCCAATTGAAATGAATGGAAATCATGTGAGTATTATGTGACTTATTAAAGTTATTAAAGGTTACAGGTGTGAGTGGGGAACAAGGCTGTTAAACATGTGGCTTGGGGTACAATTCACACATTAGTAGTAGTGTGGTAAAGCCAATCAAAATTATTGGAAAGGATATAGTTTTTCAAAACCTTAAGTGGGGTCCATATGATGACACTTTATCTTTATTGCAATTAACTGTGTCATGAGGACACAAAACAAGCTTTTCTGAATTCATTATGGATATCATCAGCATTTAAAGAAATGAGTAATATCATAATTAGGCTTATCACCAGCAGTTTAATATGAACCTCGCTGAAACAACCAGTAACTGCAGTGACAAGTTAAATAAATTACTGACAAGGGACAGAGTCAAAGCCAAAGTTCTAAAAAACATGGTGCTAAATACCAAATTTACTATTGCAGCCATCATCATCATGACTGTGATGTACAGACCTTTATTCAATTTAACTGTGTGGTCTGCCTCTCAATGCTGAATGGGCAACACTCCTGACACACCAGAAGGAGAAAACACACATCTCAGATCGTGCTGCACACTGTTTCAATGAAACATGTTGTTCAACATAAAGTAGGAAAATGTTGCACAAAGTTTAAAGCTGAACACACCTCGGGTGAAAGAACAGGCCTGCAGCTGTGACTTACATTTAAACCGGAACTTACAAAACCCAAATTCAGTTTGTAAACGGTGTCCCTGAGCATTCACAACAGCATTCACAAGTCTAACTAAAGTTCATATTTAATAATTCATATTATTTTAAAAGGTACATAAACTGTGTTTACCCTCTGCATCCCTGCTCATGACGTTAGTGGGCTATTAGTATGCTGTGTGTGCGCAGTAACCTCTCCTTTTCTTAAGTAACCTTTCCTTAAAGGTTATGTTCCAGTGCTGGACTTGATTTTAGAAACCAGGTCAGTGGTCTTCTGGTTCCATTTACCACTGTTGACATGCAGTGCCATAAGAGGTTGAATGGGCTTAAGAAAAATATTAATATTACAAAAATAGAGGCGTGTGGCCTTCAAAAAATGGTATTAAACAATACGGTGTGTATTGTCTTGTTATTTAATACACCCAGGCTATTTGCATAATATTTTTATATATCAGACAGCTGGGCACTATAACAGAAAAGCTATGCCACCATAAAGTAGAACTGTTTTGGATTTGAACATTATGTATTTTTTATTACTTGAAAAGAACACAAAACTCTCAACCAAAGACTTCATCTCACTCTTGTTTCTGAAAACATAACTGTGGAGTTTTTTTATCCAAATGAGTTTATCCAAATAAGTCAAAATCTATCTATCTATCTATCTATCTATCTATCTATCTATCTATCTATCTATCTATCTATCTTTGTTTGTTTGTTTGTTTGTTTGTTTGTTTGTTTGTTTGTTTGTTTGTTTGTTTGTTTGTTTGTTTGTTTGTTTGTTTGTTTGTTTGTTGCAGTATTCAGAGCCTTTCAGTGGTACTGATACCAACTAATAAATATTTGGTATTGTGTCATCCCTAATACCAGCAGATTTACCTGATGCAAGTCATTCCCAAGTACATATTCCTGGAAGTATCCTGGAGCTGCAGATGATGCTCGGAGAGCCTGCCACATCTTGTGCTGGCAGCTGCCTAGGTAATGGGAGCGCACCCCAGGAAGGAAGTTGTAGTTCCTGAAGACATAAGCCTTCAACGGCAGCCCTCTATTCACTAGGGTGCTCACTGCTGCCACCTGGAGAATAGACAGAGGTAAATTCAGTGCTTATGAGGAGAGGACATGAGCGGGACAGGAATAGACCTTTGGGGTCTGCATGAAACTCACCTTTGGGCATTTTGGATCTTTGGCAGTATCAATCATTAGACTAGGTCCCATTCTCTGCCTGTCAGGATTAGATCAATTAAAAAAGTAAGAAGCATATAACAATACAACACACATTATGACAATAAATACATCATAATGCACTGACACACACATCACCTGGTACAGTATCTCACAAAGGTCAGTGTCTGAACTGTAATCTAATCAGGTGCAGAAGCTTTTGCATAAGACAAATAACTGAGGGATAGATCCAGATTTTGCACAAAACATTAAACTTAAAATATTTGTATTCCTGCCACATTCATGATCAATGAAGGATTTAACATCTACTTGCACAACGTAGGGCACATTAGCAGTTGTGTGGTAAAGCCAATTGAAATGAATGGAAATCATGTGAGTATTATGTGACTTATTAAAGGTATTAAAGGTTCCAGGTGTGAGTGGGGAGCAAGGCTGTTAAACGTGTGGCTTGGGGTACAATTCTCTCATACTGGCCACTGGATTTTCCACATGGCTCCTTGTGGCAAAGAACACATGTGAGAATAGAATGGAAAGAGACGCATAAATGCAGCCAGTATTGCTGCAGAGGTTGAAGAAGTGGGAGGTCAGTCTGACAGTGCTCAGACTATAACCACACTGCATCAATTCGGTCTGCATGGCCGTCTTCCAAGAAGGAAGCCGATACACAAGAAAATTGGCAAACAGTTTGCTGTTCATTATTGGAACCATGTCAGATGCTGCCCAGGTGAAGAGTACCAACATTACTGTGTATGGCCGACAGTCAAACATGGTGTCGGTAGCATCATGGTCTGCGGCTGTTTGAGTGCTGCCGGCACTGGGTAGCTGTGGTTCAGCAAGGGAAACATGAATTCAAGTACCTGAATTCGTTTGCCAACATGATAATGACCCCACATATGCAAGACAACTGCCTTGCTGAGCAAGTTGAAAGTAAAGGTGATGGACTGGCCAAGTATGTCTCCAGACTTAAACCCAATTCCCAGAGGATTGGCTTTCCAGAGGACAGCAACAGGTTCCAGTAGCAACCTGTGCAGCTCTGATGAATACCATGCTCTAGAGGGTTAAGGCAGTGGCAGATAATAAAATAAAATATTGACACTATGGGCACAATTTGGACACTTGTGTTCACAGCTAATTGGACATTAATGGCTGTGTGTTGAGATATTTTCAGAAGATAATAAATCTACACTGCTATGCAAGCTGTACACTGACTACTCCATGTTATTTCCAAGTCTCATTTCTATAGTGTTGTCCCATGAAAGGTTATAAGAAATGTGAAAAATGTGCTCATCTTTGTGAGATACTGTATTTGATACATTTTATATATATATATATATATAAGAAAATAAAAAAGGTATGCTATGCTTTGAAGACAACAGAAGGCAGACAAAGCAAGGGTTAAGTGTCTCACTTAAGGATCTCCTCCCAGATTTGGCTGTCATAGAAAGCATGACTCCAGCCCATCTTCACTGTGCCCACTATGACGTTCTGTTTAAAGACATCAGAGCCCAACTTCCTATAGAGTGCCTCGCACTCTGTCAGAGGGATCTGGAATACTCCCAACATGAAGGCCAGTATGGCACCTGTGCAAAAGTGACACAGTTCATCATTATCTAAAAATGCATGCAAAATGAAAATGTAGTAATGTGATTCAGATGTTCAAGTGATAAGCCTTATTTATTACAAAAACAATAAGTCATACTTAAGCAAAGTGAAAGTGTGAGAAAGTAAAATCTGGATGACAGGCCTAAACTAGATCATCCATTAAGGCCCTTCAGGTGAACCTGATCAGCATTACCTTGGTGTCTGATTATTTAATCTGATATGTTAATACATCTCAAACAGAATCAATAGGAAATGAAATAAATAATTAATCAAATCATTGTGTTATAATTTATCCAGCAGATATACAGTAAGAGACTTAAGACAGCTGCTTATTCTTTCTATAACTGGCACATGCCCTTGATCATATTCACTATTGCTGCCTATAAAGTAGGAACCCCAGTATTAACACTATGCTGTACATTCATTCTCGAGGGTCACACTACACTTTAGGGATTAAAATAGACAAACATAACATGCATATACCAGCTTTCATCAGCTACAGAAGGTATGCAAATTGAATATGCAAATGAGCATGGTGTTAGCAAACAGTACTCCTGGTTGTGAAAGATGACAGCTTTCTGTCCTAACTACATGACACGTCAGCTGCTAACTTCATGTTACGACATTCTTTTTTAATGTCACATTTAAAGGCTTAGTAAAATGTGTGTTTGAGCTACAACAGCAGTTCTTAATCTTGGTTTTGAAATGCTACTGCATATTTTAGAGTTTCTCTTTCTGCCATCAACTAATAAACAAGCTTGGTCTGAGTTGAAGTGAGTGTCAGAGGGTGATAAGTGGTTGTCTAGCACAATTTCTGAGGCACTCCTAAAAACATTCTCTGATAAGCTCAAAAAAGTGAGGCCTGTGAAATTGGTCCACTCAAACAACTCTAGGGCTTTAAATTAACTGGATAAGTGATGTTTTCTTGTTTGTTGAGTATGTACAGTTCTTCTAATTTTACATACTTCTTCAATATCAAATGGGCCACAATATTGTGAGAGTAAACTGAAGAAGAGACAGTTCTTTAGTGCAGAATAAAATCCTGTACCTGTGCTGACTCCACATATGTAATCAAACAACTGGTAGATAGGCTTTCCAGTAAGGTTCTCGAGTCTATGCAACGTCTGTAGTGCCACCAGACCCCTAAAAGAAGAACAGCACAGAGCTTCCGATGAAGAGAAACTCCCCTCTGAAGGGATCATTTCACCACACACATGAAAGTCTTTGGCATAATATCTTACTAAATTTCAGTTCTGTACCTAGTCCCTCCACCATCAATGGAGAGGACACGAATTCCTCTTCCTTTGACTGGGTCAGTGTAGCCCACTAGGGTAAGGGCCTGCCTCACCGCTGCCTGTAGTCTAGAGTCTCGTGCCTGGCGCAACCGGAGCAGACATGGAATAACTTTCTCCTGCAGAGAAAAAGTGAGAGACAGAGAATGGCACCGAGTTAAATTCACAGTGGACCAGTCAGATATGTCAATACACACACACACACACACACACACACACACACACACACACACACACACACACACACAACACACACACACACACACACACACACACACACACACACACACACACACACACACACACTTTTGACAGGATTAAAATTTGAATCACTGTATTTCTGTGATATAAGTTCCATCTAAATTCAATTAAGTTGCCAGTGTGCATTGGCATTTGGCCTCTGACATATTTAAATAGAATATAAATCATATGTAAAATGCAACAGAAAGTCTGTGGTAAAGAAAGAAAGAAAGAAAGAAAGAAAGAAAGAAAGAAAGAAGGAAAGACAGAGAGAGAGAGAGAGAGAGGGAGAGAGAGAGAGAGAGAGAGAGAGAGAGAGAGAGAGAGCATTGTCAATTTCATTACTAAGCAACAGGCAATGGAACAACAAGAGCCATCAATGTTTGAGAGTCAAAGATTATGCCGTGAACAGAACAGAAATTTTCCTAACTTTTATCCAGTATGACTTTGTACACAGATTTAAACAGCTGGGCTACTCATGTATACAGGTGTTGATGAAGAATTGTCAGAATTCATTTGTGTTTCTATTACGTCTTCATGAACTGAAATAGTCTGTACCTATATGAGGGAGCAGACATCCATTTTGGACACAGCCATAATGAACATAATTCATTTTTTGGCTTATTCGATCTGAATCGTTAAGTGGAAATACAGACAAACATAGACATGCTTACAGTGACGGCCACCCCTCTGGTCTCAGGAAACTCCAGAAGGTGGAAGCTGAGATCTTCCACCCTGCTGATGGTGATCTTCACATCAGTCACCCTCTTTATGGCCTGCACCAGTGCTCTGGTCCTGTTATCCACACTCACACGTGCTATGATCTAAATAATTGAACAGAACATGACTTTTGACCATTGGTCGGATAAACACCCGATATATGATATGTTCATCCAATCAAAAACTCAAAACATATTCCTGTTGTGTGGTTTAAGTAAAATCTACTTCATGTTTCCAAAATGCCTTATTTAATCCACTGTACATCTGTGGTACCTTCTCTCTCTGGGACAACAGCTGTTGGGCCTGTTCCTCTGCCTTCTTCTGTTCATATTTTTTTTCTGCATCCTCTGTATCCTGAGAAACCACCTGAGTTACCTCAGGAGATTTGTCTTTTTCTGCAGCCACATTCTTTGAATCAGCCCTGAATTTGGGAACCAGGGGAGCAATGTAACTTCCCACAAAAGCCTGCATGCTGGGTCTTTTGTAAGAGAGGTACTGGCTGATACCCTTCTTCTGTGGAGTAGGAGAGGGTGGTGTAGCATTCTCCACCTCTGGAAGGGCAGTGTTGTCTGGAGTTTTTGTGTTTGGTCCAGTGTCAACAAGGGCAGGTGGACTGGTGGGTGGCTCCATGCCGACTCTCTGAGCAACAGGTACTAGGAGAGGTGCATGCATTTGGGTCTCACTGAAGTGAGCGGTGCACGATGGTGCTTGTTTGACATATTCACTTCTCTGTTGTGACTTATCCTCTTCCTGGGTGTTGCTACCAAAGAACGTGTTGACATGTTCAGCCAAGTGGTTGTAGGTTTCATCCATGTTTGTGGAAAAGGCAGAAGGTTGGAAACGCTGCAGTGTCTGTTTGGCTACTGCTGTGGATGTACCTGCCAGGGGGGTAGCAAGGCTGACTTGAGGTTTGGGGTTTTCTTGGCTGACTTTGTTGTTTTTTACTTCCTCTTTTTTGGCCCTTGGTTGCTGAGGCACTGCCACAGCCACAACTGTAGCAGGTTCTGAATCTGAGCACTCCATCTTGACCTGTAAAGCTTTGTCAACATGGGCAGCATTGGGCCTGAGGCGTGTTATCTTGGAGAGCAGCTCTGTGTTCACTGTCCCACTAACAGCTTTGGTGACAGTGTCCAGTGTACTCCTGATTCGCGACATGCGGTGAGGTGACTTGAGAGGCCGTTGTCTTCAAGAGAAATCTTTAGCTCCTCAGTATCTGGCCTTCCAAGGCCCTCATCTTGCTCAAATTTTCATTATTACTGTGATTAGATGTAGCCTGTTGGCATCTGGTGAACAAACTTTCTCCATCTCACTGCATCCTGCAGCATTTTCCATCTTTTAAAATATCTGAAAAAAAAAAAAATGAAGGTCAGAGTTTATTCATGACCCAGTGGCACATCTACTGGTAACATTTTTTATGGTAAAATATGGTACACAATAACAGATGAAAATAACGTGAACACTGTTTTTTTTCTGACCTCATGCAATAACTAGCTGCTCAGTTACACTACACCCACTACACACCCTCCCAATGCACCCACAGCTACATCTAATTCTATACCCGGTGCATAATACAAACATTCTTTTACAGTTTCTATAAACACAGAACTTCCACAGTGCAATAAAGTATGTATAGTGTAAGTTAATATGTAAATACACTACACACTTTATACTACATATATGCATATATTTTACTTTATACTACATATATGCATATTCTTATTTGTCTTCTCCAGTGATTTTTATGCATCGTTTTACTGAGAGGGAGTTTTTCACTCAGACTGTGAGACGTGACAATAAAACTTGACTAAAACTTGACTTGACTTTTACATGGACCCTAATTATTTACTACCATTATTATTATGTCCACCATCAAACTATTGTTATGAGTTCAGTACACCTGAGCCTTACAGCAGACAGGTGGTGGCGTGGTATCATCAGTTTATCTGGTTATCTGGTTTATCTGGTTGACTGTAGGCCTGACCTTTTTGTCTTTTCTCTCCTCTTAACACAACTGACCACACACACAACTTCTTAATCTACTCAGGGATGTGTTAGATGAAGAAAAGTACAAATGTTTATAGTGTGGGGTCCCAGCACTATACCAAATATACAAAAAAAAAAATTCTCTAATCCCTTTAATATTTTAATAACAACTGAACGTACAACACAATTTAAATTACATATCAACATTTTATCCCAATAAAACTCAAATCTGTAACTTCCTAAAGACTAATATATTATATATATATATATATATATATATATATATATATATATATATATATATATATATTATATACCCATTTATTGTATATTACATTCATTCAGAGCATGACTGTGTTATATTTATATATATATATATCATAACATCAGTACTGACAAAACTCTAAAACTTACTATTAATGATAATACTAAACATTTGTAACAATAATAATTACAAATATTAACAACAATAATCGTCATCAAAATAGCTTTTTATTGAACCATACTATTATTTATTATTTTTATATTATAATATTCAATATTTTAAACATTTATTCTTCTTCATTATTATTATTATTATTATTAATATTATTATTATTATTTTCATTATTATTATTTCATTATTATATTATCTATATTTTTGTACTGTTTTATATTATTATTATTATTATCATTATCATTATTATTATTATTATTATATAGAATAAAAACACAAAACACAAGAGTATGTTTCGACTAAAATCCCCGGATGAGACACCTGTCACCATGGAAACAACACCACACACTAACAACAACTTCGCGACTCGATCCAACGAGCCCGTACTGAGTGGTGATGGAAGCGCCAGGTGGAGCAGAGAGACTCGGAACAGGTGGAGCAGAGAGACTCGGAGTCGGTGGAACAGAGAGACTCGGAGCCGGTGGAGCAGAGAGACTCCGAGCGGGTGGAGCAGAGAGACTCGGAACAGGTGGAACAGAGAGACTCGGAACAGGTGGAGCAGAGAGACTCGGAACAGGTGGAGCAGAGAGACTCGGAGCCGGTGGAACAGAGAGACTCGGAGCCGGTGGAACAGAGAGACTCGGAACAAGTGGAGCAGAGAGACTCGGAGCCGGTGGAGCAGAGAGACTCGGAACAGGTGGAGCAGAGAGACTCGGAGTCGGTGGAACAGAGAGACTCGGAGCCGGTGGAGCAGAGAGACTCGGAGCGGGTGGAGCAGAGAGACTCGGAGTCGGTGGAACAGAGAGACTCGGAGCCGGTGGAGCAGAGAGACTCGGAGCGGGTGGAGGAGAGAGACTCAGAATCGGTGGAGCAGAGAGACTCGGAGCGGGTGGAGGAGAGAGACTCGGAGTCGGTGGAGCAGAGAGACTCGGAGCGGGTGGAGGAGAGAGACTCGGAGTCCGTGGAGCAGAGAGACTCGGAGCGGGTGGAGGAGAGAGACTCAGAATCGGTGGAGCAGAGAGACTCAGAATCGGTGGAACAGAGAGACTCGGAGCCGGTGGAACAGAGAGACTCGGAGCCGGTGGAACAGAGAGACTCGGAGTCGGTGGAACAGAGAGACTCGGAGTCGGTGGAGCAGAGAGACTCGGAGTCGGTGGAGGCGATGCTGGACGGAGCTCACCGCGCTCTGAGCTGCGGCCCGGACTCCGACAGTAAACAGTGCGGGACCCACACAGCCAACATCGACTGGGTGTCGTGTGGAGAGTTCACCGCGGAGCGGGGCAGAGCACAGATCGAGGAGTACATGAGGACGTGGGAGCTCCACCCCAGCTGGACGTTCAGCGTCCGCTTCCTCCACCGAACGGAGCTGGAGCTCCAGCAGCAGTTCCACTACAGCGCGGAGTGGAGCCTCCCGACCAGACGCGCTCCCATTCCCCGAAGCACCGCCGTCCTGCACTTCATCATCTCCATCCCCAGCACCAAGCCCCGCTCGCAGCCCGTGGAGGTCCGCTTCCTGCTCCTGCCCCACAGGACGCAGCACGAGCCTGGCAAGACGAGGTTCCGGGGGCAGTGGCTGGAGGACGTGATCGAGAGCAAAGCCCTGCTGCTGGACTCTGTGGACTTCTAACCCCACAGCTGCGTGCTCACAGCAGCACCTAACTCCTGATCTGACCTGAAAGGCTGAGTGTCACCCCGACCCAATTAAAGAGCTGTTTACCTCTAATGACCACCGCTGTGCTGAGCTGCTTGAGTCGACACCAGTCACCCCTCCACACCCGTATGAATGGAGGGGCAGAACTGTCAGCCCCAAAGCCAGGGCCAGCAAGGGCTGCCAGGGTGTCACCATCTGACAACCTGATCTACTTGTTATTTATCTGGGTCAGTCAGACCCACACAACCAGATCAACCTACCCGTGTCCTCCTGCCCAACTGGATTCTGTTGAGAAGTCAGTCAGTTGTGACTGAAATGATCCCCAAACAGAAGAGTTCTGTGAACATTACACACTCCGGGTTGGTTAGCTTTGCCTCACAGCAATGGGAGCCTTCTTTCTCTGCTTCTGTTCAGTGTGAAAGAAGCACGTATATCACCACCTACTGGAACAGGCTGTGATCTTCAACTTGGCCATTAACTAGAACATGCTTGAGCTCTGCATCCCATGCAGGAGTGTTCAGAGTAGAGAATAAATGTGGTGGTAGATCTGCAGTCATATTATATTTTATTTCAGTGATGACCAGTAGTTATCATCTGGGTGAGGGATGAGGCAAAGGGTGAGATCCATTTTTGGGTTTCACTGATGTCTCTTATTCAGGTTCCTTTGACTCCCAGTGGCACAGTTCAGGTTCTGGCTTTTACATTTTTACATGAGCAAACCATCAAGACACGATAAACCAAAATGTATAAAACTACACTCTTCTCGGGTAAATGTGCAGATACATCCACCGTGGTGCACTCAGGGGAATTTGTCCTCCACTTTTAACCCAGCCATGTGTAACAGGGTTGAAAATGATCTACAAATAATTAGCAAGGATAAATAAAACATTATGCTTTTTTTGTGAATTCTCACAAAATCATTATAGTTTAAAAAACATAGGAAATAAGTTAGTTGGTTTTGTTCCATGTTCATGTTTTTTAATGTATTTTATTTTCCCTGCACCTACTCTGCAACTGCATTGTCCATCCACACCACCTGCAGCTCCAGACGAGCTGGCGTGCAATGCGGGAGGTAAGCAGAGCAGAACAGCTCTGTTAATAAGTGGAAATATGTATTTCTGAGACACCCCTCGATATATTTTTAGTGGATGCTGTCACATTTTTATCCCATATAAATGCATTAGGCTGTAACAGTTTTGGCAACAAACACTGATTGGATAGCGAGCCTGAAAGTGTATTCTATGTTTTGTTGTATCTTTTACACTCAGAACTGCAGTTGCTGTATGATAATCGCCAAAGGGATTGTCTATATGTACATGCAGGTATGTTATATTAATGTTTATCAAAGTTTTTTGCTTGTTAATCAAAAGAAAAGAAAAATTAAGTCACTCTCTCTGATAAAAGTATAAACCACTATACAATCACTGTAATGAACTGCATATTTTTCAATGGTATTTTATTTGATTTAAAATGTGTGTTTATTAGCCGCCAGACAAGCAGGCGTGTAATGCGGGAGAACAGTTGCAGTCTGATAATCACCAAAGGGATTGTCTATATGTGCGTGCAGGTTCAATAAAGGCCAGAAGGGAGAGCAAGACAACCTGCTTCAGTCCATCTTTTTCCCACGTTTTGTCATCTTGGGTGCATGGGTCAACCCTCACCACACTGGGGTCAAACTGAGAGAGACCGATGATGCAGTTAGACTGTCACACATGTAGTGAAAAAAATAAACATATACACTTTCACACACATGCACAGAGCAATGGGTAGCCCTACCCACAGCACCTGGGGAGCAGTTAAATGCCTTGCATTTCAGTCCTGCCAGTTGAGGGACTTGAACCAGCAACCTTCCAGACGCAAGGATGGTTCCCTACTTACCAGGCCACAGCACACATTAACCACAGTGCACATTGTCTGAGTGCAAATTTGTGAATCACAGAAGCAAAAAAATAACAATTATGCCACTTTCCCAAACATGAGGGTGGGAGCTGTATGTATTTATAATACTTATAACTCTCTCTCTCTCTCTCTCTCTCTCTCTCTCTCTGTATATATATATATATATATAGTACTTATAATTTAGTATGATAGTGATAACACTAAATAACACTGATTTTTTTTGTGGTGGATAATTAATATTCACCAGAAACCTTTTAAAATGTACCTATTTGTTCTTGAAACTTTTACAGTTATCAGTCATTTCAAGAGGCGGTAGTCTAGTCGATTGGCACCCCCTGCCTTCCACAAGCGTCTGTAGTGCCTGAACCCGTCTCTCCTGCTGCAGCCAGTAGAGCATCTCAATGCGGTCCCAACGCATCTTTTCTCTGTATGGTCGTCCCTGCAACAGTGCCAAATCATCACCTGCAGTCTGAATAGGAAGAAGCTCAGGCAGCCTCAGCAGATCTACAATAACTGCTAACTATAGAGACTAGTTGTGCAGAAGCGAAGAAGTTACTCACCTTATAGGTTACAGTGTCACTGAAGGTCACTGAAATGTGATGGATAACCTTGGACAGCACCTCATCCACAGCTGTTATCTGACATTGCAATTTCTCCCTGTGCTTTGCCTCCTTAATTCGGGCAGCAGAGCTACCACAGGGACCTTGACACAAAAAGACAGGGTGTATGGTACACTAACGTTCCAGTTACTTACCTAACTTCTAAATAAACACATTGAATATTCTATATGTAGAATATTTCAGATGAGACCTTTCTCATCCTCTTCCAGTGAAAATTAATGTCAGTGATCAAAACAAGGCATCTAGCTGCAGCCTATCAGAGTAAAGGGTGTGTGGATAGGAGCATATCATTGCTAACCAATGAAAAAAAAAAGAGTAAATGGCAACTTGACAGGAAAAGGCAAAATACTCATTCAGAACAATATGTACAGTGTACAGATCAGCTACAGGGTTTAAACCATGATGAAATGGAGATACATGATTCTCATTGAACACAGGCAACATATTATGCCAGAGATTGACAATCCTGGTCATGGACTCCCAGATTCTTGGACAGTTTTGTACTTCGCAAACCTGATCCAGCTCATGTGTTAGTCAAGTCACTTTGAAATGATAAAAGATAGGACTTTTGTTGTCTGAGTTTTTATTTGTGTAGACTAAGCCAGTTTATTTTATATTAATAGAGAGCTATAAATATTAACATATAAAATGTCAAATGAATTCCTGACCACAGGTAAATAGAACAGACACTCCTAATATGTACCATGCTGGAAGAATCTGCTGGGGTCTGATGCCACCCTCTCAAACATTTCCAGTCGAGATAATAAACATTCCCTCTGGTGGATCAGCTGAGCAGCCTGCTCCCATGCTGCTGTTGCCTAATCACACATACATACACACACCATTCGACATTCAATAGAAAAATAAATTTATATAATTTATATCATTAAGTGCTTGTAGAAGTTGAAAATTTCCAATGTAAATTATTTAAAAAGCAGCACTACATACTACCAACTCAATCGTGTGCTATACTGGTAGATCTCTTTCTTTAGATCAACTGTAATTTTAAAAAAGACAATACATGTTCAGAGCTGTTGGAATTAACACCATTTCAAAAAGTACAATTTCAGTCCCATCTACAGTGTACCTGTAGATACACAGTATTGCCGGCATTTCAGCTTTTGCACATTTTATGTTACAGCCTTATTTAAATTTGGATTCACACAAAGTTCTACACACATTCCCCAAGAATGACAAATTGAAAAAAGGTTGTTTGAAATCTTTGCAAAATTATATAAATAATAAAACACAAAATATTACATGTACATAAGTGTTCACAGACTTTGCTCAATACTTTGTTGAAGAACGTTTAACAGCAATTACAGCCTCAAGTCTTTTTGAGTATGATGCTACAAGCTTGGCACACCTGATTTTGGGAAGTTTCTTCCATTGTTCTTTGCAGAAACTCTCAGGTTCCCTCAACTGGATGGGGAGGATTGGTTTCCTCAGTGGAATTTTGACTGTCATGCCAAAGGCTGTGAATACTTATGTACACGTTATATTTTTGTGGTGTTGTTTTTTGTATTTAGCAAAAAATGTCACTTAGTAATCATGGGATATGTAGAATTTAGGACTGTATGTGAGGGATAAGTCAAAAGATGAGATTTCACTATACTCTACCTTTTCCAGCTTGTCCCTGTGTGCACGAGTGCTGTATTTGATGGCCATGTCCAGCCTCTGTGTCTCAGGGAGGCAAAGAATCTTCCAGATCCTTTCCAGTCTGGCCTGAATCTGCTCTCCTTCCTCAAGCCTTGGTACAGGCATGCTGTGGTCTTTTGGTCCCTGTACAAACAGTGAACATTATACAAACAAAATCATTACTTTATATTCACATGACATATCAGTGTATGATATTTCATCAAATAGTGAGGGACAGTTTTCCTGGACACTGATGTATTGTCAAATGTGTATGGTTTTTCAGCAGTGGATTGCCACTTGATTGGTCTAAGCCATATCTATACTTTGGGTTCTGTTGGACAGTGCTCTAATGGCAAAGTCAATTTAAAAACGACTGAGGTCAGCTCCTGAGTTCGGTGGGGGCTTCTTGTGACTGGAAGGAAGAGCATGCTAGCATTCTCCATCCAAGTGATGTGAAAGTGGGATCTGGAAATGACTTCAATTGTATAGAAAATTGTGAATGCAAATTTCAAATGCAAAGGAAAAACAGCTCACCATATGCTGGATTTCTTTCTGCATTTCCTCCACCTCTGAAAAACACAGGTGAAACGCTGAGCCACACCTTAAATCCACTTTACTTTCATGCTGGAATTCATTTATTTCAGTTCTTTAAATCTCAAGAAAAAACAAAAACAGGGTTATGATTAAATATTCAAGAGAATGTTTTTTGTTGGCTTGTTTTTGTTTTAAATTTTTTTTGTGATTTAAAATGAAAAAAAAAAAAAAAAAAAAAAGAGCAGGGATTCGAACCAGCAACCTTCCAGTCACCAGGCCACAGCTGCCCAAAGATGTGACTATTTTGGCTGTTTTGTATTATTTGGAGGACCCATTTATTAATTATTATTTAGAAGATCCCTTTCTGCAAACCATAAAATACTGCACAAGCCTTCTACTGCATGTAGAAACAATACAAGAACAATTTCTTTGTTGTGCACAAACGAAGGCTACATACAGTATATTGTGTGAAATGGAGTGACACCATCCCAGCATCCCTTTACTAAAAGATCCACCTGGCATTTGACCAATCAAACTTCAGGGTGAAGTAGTTTAGCACTGATCTAATGTTGCTGAGCCCATTTCCTCCAGTACAAAATGAGACCAAACCAATGATGTGCATTAAAATAGCTTATTGTAGAAGCTGCAGCAGCAGGAGGGAAGAACTTGCCATCTGGCACTGGTTCTTTCCATAGACCCCCCATCAGCACCGTGTTCACATTCCAGAATCCAGGTTGATAGGCCTCTTTCTGCCGCTTTAGCGCATCAGTCTTCTCTTGCTGCTTCCTGGGACAAAATCAAACCCATGCAAGTCAATGTAATATATAACAGGTGTGTACAGTTGCACCTCCTGTGCCTCATGACTACATGAATTGTTGACGGTGTTGTAAAAGAAGCTTTGTGTTAGCATGATCATATCTAATTAGCATACCTGATATAAGGGTAATTCTGTCAATTTGATGTAAAATTCAGCATTCTAGAGAAATGCACAGTGGGGGTGCAAGGAACCAAATTCCCAGATGGCAGATGCAGAATGTAACAAACACTCTGAATGACTTTGTCTGGATCTCAATATTTACAAATTGCAGACATTTCAGAAAAGTATAGAATTTCTCTTTAAAAGAGTTGTGTATTAAGAAGAAAGCAGCAGTTCATCTCTAATCTTTGAATGACCTCATTTTCTCTGTTTCTATCTTCTTTTCATCCTCCTCCTCCTCCTCCTCCTCCTCCTCATCGCCGCTGTACAGGTGAAACAGCACAGACAGGTAATCTGTGTCCTCCACATGTGAAGAAAAAGAACCAGTGAGATGGGCAGGACAATCATTTTAACATTAATCAAGTCTCTGACACGTTATTAAATCATCACCTGATTGGAAATGTAGTTGAGGTAATCATCCACTGATATGTTACACTTCACATCAGCTGACTTCCTTTTATTGGCAGCAAGCTCCATCTGCTTCCTGCTTTCAGAAAACAGAGAACGAGCCATCAGCTGTTTCATACTTCTCACAATGAACTGTATCTAACATGGATTTCTTTTTTTTTTCTTCCAGCAGATTGGTGTTTTTGTTGCTCTGCTGGTTTGGGTGAATAAGAAGAATCAGAGAGAGAGGGAGAAAGAGAGAGAGCAACCTGTGAGATATTCCATAAAGACTTTGCATTCGCAGTGAAGGGTTCATCAGCTTCTTTACATGCTTGCATTTCAGGCCATGCAATTCTGCAGCACTGTCCAAAGCTGGCTCCATCATAGGATCCTCACAAGACAAACAGTACAAACAATGTATTTTAACAAGTGGAAAAGGTTTCTTTCCAGTCTTAGTTAGATCTGTATGTAATGAAAAGCCAATTAGGAGAAAGGCTAATTCTGCTAAATAGTACTCAAACAACATTTTAGGGACAATTGTCATTTCGTTTTTGAACACAACATAAGAGGTCACTATGCCCAATCACAAATGGCAGCTAATGGAGCATGAAGCCCCTCAGGATTTTGCGGTGGAGCAGTGTTCTGTGGAGTAACACACCTCCACCCAATTTTGTTACAATGATTTAGAGTGACACTTGTGATCCAGAACATTTCATACAACAGTTCTTGACCTGACCAACTCTTGTAGCTGAACAGCATCCATCCATCCATCCATTTTCCTGAATAGGGTCACGGTTGAGCCGGTGCCCAGCCAGCAACTCTGAGCGCAAGGGCGGGAAACAACCCTAGACATGGCGCTAATCCATCGTAGGGCGCACACACTCACACACACATCCACACACTAAGGGCCACTTTAGAGTCACCAATTCACCTACCATGCATGTCTTTGGACTGTGGGGGAAACTGGAGTACCTGGAGGAAACCCACGCGAACACAGGGAGAACATGCAAACTCCACACAGAAACTTCCCAGGTCGCCCCACCCGGGGCCTTCTTGCTGAGAGGCAACAGTGCTATCCACTGTGCCACTGTGCCGCCCCGCTGAACAGCATCAATTTCTCAAAACAATGTTCCTACATCTAGTGTAAAACCTTCTGCAGATGCTGTTACTGCAGCAAACAAGGACAAACTCCCTGTTAATACACTTGATTTGCAACACAATGAATAAAAATGCTCAGTTATTACAGGCTTGTAATATTGCAGGCAAGTAACTGACCTCGTCAAAGTTTAAGTACTCAGCAGAAAGATTTTCAGATAAAACCTTGTAGACTTCTTTTATTTCATCCCTGCCAATCAGGTTCTTATCCAGCAGTGCAACTGATGAAGGCTCGATCTGAAACAAATCCATACATATTCAGTGATGAGTTTAAGTTTCAGTCTAAAATATAATCAACAGATCAGTGAAGATTTAATAACCATGCACTGGTATAAAATTGGTGGCAATGTCTCGGACACCTTATTCTCAAACAACAAACAGGAGAATTAGTGTAATAATAACAATAATAACAAAACAACAGCAGAAATTCCAAATGATGAAGCTGGCTGTTTTCTGCTGCTGAACCATAAGTTACTGATCTGACCTTTGGTGTTTTAGCTGGTTAATCTGTGGGCTAATTTAATCCTCTACACAAAATACAACCATAGTTAAATTTCCAAAACTGCACACATCTAAACTCCTCCTTGCAAAGAGCTAAAGTACATGCCATCCTAAAGTGATCAAAAATCAAATTTGTTTGGTCACTTTATGATACTTTAACATCAACTGTGCTACATGAATGTCCAGTGTTAACATTTTGGGATTGTTGGACACTTCTTTATGCTTCATGGACAGCATGAACCGGCCTTGTTGGCAGCTTTTTTACTTGAAAGTTATTTTCTGCACAGTGGAACAGCTGATTTCTAATTTTAGGTATTTTAAGATAAGTATTACAATTTTTAAGCATTACTTCAGCTTTATGTGTTTAGTTCAGTATTGTTACATTAAGATACTGTATGTTTAAATGTGTTATCTAATATTAACAAAAATGTGTGGCCAATATTTTTTATCTAATAAAACCTGCTGAATGCATGTGTGGGTGTTTATAGCAAAGTACTTCTCCAGTGAGGTCGTTATAGATGGGCGGGTACATGCTGATGTTGATGGTCTCGGGCAGAACCCTGTCAGTGACGCGGACCGCTGCTATACGTGCAATGCCCAGAGTGGATACATTCACACTTTCAACTTCTGCCTGCGGGTGCTGTGGAAGCTGTGGCCTCATCACCTCAAGCTGAGTCTTCACCATTTGCTCCTCTTCTTTCTCCCGTCTCTGTCAGACAGACACGCACAGAGGAGAATTATTCACAGTTCTAGTTACCCTACTGACCACAATACTATGGAGTGTTTAAATTAGTCTAGGGTTTCCCAGGGTTGGGAAACATTCCTCTATGCTTGTGTTTATCAAACAGTGGGATGTGGAACTCCAGTGGACTGAGATTGCACTCATAGGGTGGCTTTTTTCTGTGTTCTTTTCTTCACTATATAGATTCAGTCTATTAAATGTGACATATTTTAGATATGATACATATTTTTGTTGTGACAGGAATCATCAAATATCAAAACATATGCTTGAGCTTGTTGGTCTATACAAACACAAATATTTCAGAGATGTTCTCAGTGTTTCCTATGTTGCTGATTAAACAGTCAATTAAACAAAAGCTTGACCAGAAGATGTGCTTCCTCACACATGAAACCAGCCACTCAAACTGCTGTTAACACAAGTTTCCAAGTTATTGGAAAGCTGAACTTGCTTCAAGAAGAAAGCTAACTGCCAGTTACGTTATGTAAGCTAACAGATGCCTACATTGGTTAACATTCCTCCCACTCAGAAAGGGATCAAACTAAGCAAACAGTCTAAGCCAGAGTGTAAACAGTTGCGCCACATGGGAGCATGCGCACATTTAAAACGATCAGGCTGGTTAAATATTTTCTGTGTCACGCAAACTTCTGGAACGTTTGGAAAGCTATATAACAATAATCACATACACATTATTGTCTTACAGTGTTTACAACACATCCCTTGTTACCTTTATGTCAAGCATTCTACTCATATTACTCATATCTACTCAGTATGAACTTATGTACAGACAGTTGTGCTGCAAAAGAGACAGTGAAAGAGAGAGTGAGAGAAAGACCATCGAACCTTCAGCTCTTTCAGTCTGCTGGAGTCACGATTTGCCAAAGCTTGAATCAGAGGAGGAATATCTGTCTCAGAATCAGGCAGTGTGAACTCATCCACAGAATCTGTGTTCCGTAACAACCTGTATGCAAACACTGCTACATTTTAGAACATTGGAACTACATTTGTGTGGTTATGGTGAAGGGTGAAATTTTATTTTTATCTGCTTTTCTTGACAATTTATTGGCAATTTTACATTCATACAATGAATTAGCTGTGAAAATCTCAAAGAAAAAAGTGTGAAGATTCTTTAAAAAAACTACTGAAACTATTACGAATTCTCAAATATAATAGATACATTGCCTGGCCAAAAAAATAGGTCACCACCTGGATTTAAATAAGAAAAAAGCTAAGAGCCTCCCATTGGACAATTACTGCATGGGTGATTATGTTTCTTTCACTCCTACAAAGTTGTGTGTCTCCATAGCTGACCTCTTCAGATCTTCTGCAGGGTTTATATCCTTCTCCAGGTTGTAGAAGGGGTCTGTAGACAGAAGAACTAATGGGGACAGAGGCCTTGCTGGTAGGGATGCCATCTCTAGCTCTTCTAGCAGTGTTTCCATCCGCAGGTCTGGCATTGAACTGCATCCCTGAGAGATTCCCCAGACAACACAAAATGTCACTGTTCCTCTACTAAACAGGGTCTACTGTTACA
Source organism: Acestrorhynchus altus (assembly GCA_034509495.1). Classification (NCBI taxonomy): domain Eukaryota; kingdom Metazoa; phylum Chordata; class Actinopteri; order Characiformes; family Acestrorhynchidae; genus Acestrorhynchus; species Acestrorhynchus altus. The sequence continues at coordinate 13,005,028 of CM067501.1, forward strand.
TTTTCACTCAACAAGAGCCCATGATTGCAAAGTAATAAAACTAGACAGTAGCTAGATGCTTCCGTTATTATCTGGCATAAACAGTTGCTTACCTTCAGCCTGGTAACATGGGTTTGACAAATATCTTCTATCTTTGTGGATACAGTGGAAGTACTGCCTAAAACACACATCATATACAATCAAAAAACTCACTGCACAGATTACTGTCTCTGTGATCACGTTCAAGATCAGAGTCATACAAAGAGATACAGAACAAATATACAACAACAAGTTTGAAACAACTTCTTGGAATCAGTTTTCAGTAATATAAAATCAATCTATGCATATGCAAAATGATACTAAATGGCTAGTTCTGTGCTTCTTTACAAATTTTAAATTTGTATAAAGTGTGTAGTTGCTACCATAATCCTGGAGTATTACAGCATCAGTACCAATGGTATAATAAAATTAGTATCCAGAATTCATCCATGTTTTCCTAATGTGGTGGGTAAATATCATAGCAGACTACTACCAATCATAACCATACATTATCATTAAATATCTTTTTTTGTTATCAAAATAGTTAAATTAAATATATAAATAAAATATATAAATACATGCCTAGTTTATAAGATATCAATTCACACTCTAACCAAAAAAGTCTACTACACTGCACTGAAAATGGGTTCTTTTGTAGTAATTTACAAGGTTACATATTTTCTCTAACTTTTATATTACTTTAATTATTATTATTATTATTATTATTATTATTTTAACCATATAAAACTAAGTGTTTCATGTTTAATAACTAATTAAATAATGAGTGTTATTTCTTTTTTAAAATAATTGTTCAGAAAGTCAAATTATTACTCAACTTTTTTTAAGAACTATACTTTTTTGGAAAATATCTGATGGTTCAAGGGTTAATTCTATAAAATACAAGGAGTTCTTCATACACAAAGAAATTTTTAACCAAGCATGGTTCTGCACAGAGCTCCATTATTGCATAAAAAAAACAAAATTATTAATATGACAAATGATACCAGACTTAGTAGTGTATTATATGTGTATGCAAACATGAGAGCATCATACTGCACATCTCCACTTTGCTAGTTGTTGGCTTTGGGTAGACCAGCATAATGTCATACTCCTGCCCCAAATCCAAGTCTTCTACATTTTCTTGGATCTAAAGGAAGAAAATAAAAAGAGAAATATTTCAGGGATTCGTACTTCATGTCTACATATATACACATGGATATTGTACAAACTGGTTAGTAGCTGCTCACAGGAACACACAACAACCTCTTTGAGGTCTTTCTCTATCGTACTCTTGTGCTGCCTGCTTGCCATACACTTCTTGGGTTTAATGTGTGGGCAGGTGTCCATATTGTGAGGAATAGCTCTGGTGTGGATCTGCAGAGGCCCTTGCTCTCCATCTTTAGACTTCATAGCACCTCGCTTAGCCTTGATCCCCATAGCAACACTGCGATGGATTGAGTGAACTTTCAAACTGCAAACAGATACAGAGTGAGATTTTGTACCTTAACTTTTTGCCTTACGTCCCACCTCCAGCCATTCACTTTTACACAGAGAAAGTGCACAGACACTGACACGGATAGAAACAAGTAGTTAAGGAACAGATACCACACAAGCGGCTCATAAACATTTATAACCCCCTGTCTTTCTACACTGTCCCCTGGGGTTTTCAGACTGTCTCCCAGTAAAACTTAAGCCACCGCAGTCCAATGCAAAAAACTGTGGTTTCCAAGAGCACCTACAACAGAAAACTGTGCCTGCATTTGCTTCTGCTTAAATAAGAGACAAACAAACATACATATGTTGGCTTATTTGCTCGTGAAATAATTCAAGATTTAAAAATACTGCACCTAATCATTGCAGTTTCAAAAAGGGCGCAACCCATTCCCTTTACCCATATCCCAACCACCCACTACATTGCAAGCTCTTCAGACAAGGGACATCAAGTAGGCACCTCCCTTCATCGATGTTTGTCCAATTAAGCCCACTACACCCCTAGAAGCCTCAGCAGTGAGCTCTAGCATCCCAGACCTGCTCCCCTCCAAGCTAACTTCACAGACCTTTCACTTAACCAACTTCACAAATGTAGAATCACACTGGCGTCCCTGGTGAATAAGGCTGTACCTATGTGCCCCACCGGCACTGTTAATGCATGATCAGTGGCACCAGTTTCATGTGGATTGTACAAACAACCTCAACAATTCTATACCAGTAACATGCAACAACTCAAGACACTGTCCTTCCCCACCCACCTTGAGTGTTTCTTATGCAAAACCACTAGACTAGAGCTTTCAGCTGCTTCTGACAATTCCTTCACAGTTGCTCTTTGCACATAACCATTAAATCCAAATTCAATCAACACAGAAGAAGCAGACTTTGCTACAAACCACTAACACCTATCTCAACTGGTTTAATATTTGCCAGCCACCCACACACTCTCATCTCAGCCACCAGATCTTCCTGTAATACTGGCTATCACTTTGCTCTCGGAGTGACACCGACATGGTGGCGGTGTTGATTGCACTGATATGAGTAAATCAGACACAGCAGTGCTGCTGGATGTTTCAAACCCCTCGGTGTCACTGCTTGACTGAGAATAGTCCACCAACCAGAAATACCCAATGTCCTGTGGGCAGCATCCTCTGAGCACTGATAAATGACTAGATGACCAACACTAATCATGCACCAATTAGTGCACCAACAGCTTATTTCCTTGACTTGGTAGGAGTGTCAGAATGGTCAGTGAGTGGACACAGTGTATAAACACTCCAGCAGTACTGATTCACTTGTACCAGTGCAACACACTTAATCTACTATCACCATGTCAGTGTCACTGCAGTGCTGAGAATGACCTACCCCCCATATAATACCTGCTCTGTTGTGGTCACTGGAGCCATGAATTATAAAATCTAGCTATACTGTTTTCCACTACTACTGCTTATTACTATGTGATGCAAGTTTGTCAACGTGTACTGATTTGTTTGACCCAACCTATCATTTAATTGCCACTTACAGTCTGTAGAGGTCCAATGCCATGTTAGAAGCTATGCGGCTGCAGTTAACCTGGGGGCTGAAGACAGTATTCTTCCCCAGCATCTTCAACAAGTGTAGATAATGCAGGTAGAGTTGCTCACAGATGCCTAAGACCTCAGCAAATGTCTGGCTGCGCAGCTCCTTATTCTCCTTTGAGGTCAGAGTGGGGTCAGCTGGAAGCCCACACAGGTCCTGCCAGACCAGACTCAACTCTGCCATCATTACTCCTACCTATATATAAATGAACAGCAGCACTCACTCAATAGAACTAGGAAATTAATCATAAGCATTAGTTGTGATTATATTGCTACAAGTAATGCTACATATACAGTAGTTAAACAATATAACAATGTAATCAAAATGTTACTTTAAATTTTGAGCATCACAGTAAACATGATTGCCATTAAAACATTTTTACTTTTTTGAGACAGGTTTCAGAACACATGAATACTGAATGGCTCTGATCAATGTTCAGTCAGTTTGGATAAAAAAAAAACTACAGTCGTGTGAAAAGAGTTGACTTAAAAAAAAAAACATATTAAACATATGTCACCAAAAATAATAGATAAATGTAATTAAAATGTAATGAACAGAAATGCAGTTTTCTTGTGAGGAAAAAGTTAGGACAAGTATTTCCGTGCAGAATTCTTTCATCTATGTGATGTTTCAGCATCAGTCTTTGTATAGACAGTCTTACCTTTTCCTCTGGCATCCTCTCACAAAACAAAGATTTCATAGTGGTTTCTTTTATAAAGACGTCCCAGGCCACACTGCAGCAAAGCAGTCTCAAACCATCACATTTCCACCTCCATGCATCGCAGTTGGTATAATGTTCTTGTGCTCAAATGTTTTGAGATCTTTTAAATCTCCTTCCCAGACTCATCTGCATTTACTTGTTTCTGAAGACCTCAGAGAGCTCTTTGGAACTCGCCAAAGTCACTCACTTCAACTATTAAATGCAAAACAAACTAATCTCTGAGGTGTAAATAAGGCTCCTCTAAAAACCTCTCTTTTAGCTTAATTGACACTCATTCAGAATAATATAAGACTAACCAGATTTTCGTGGTGCTCAGAGGAGATGGTGTGGAGAGACCGTTGTGAGATTCTGTCCTTTAACTGCTGGCAGAATTCTGACAGAGAGGCTGGAACATTTATTATCTCCTGAAAGGATGAAATCTCAGTTATCTCCTCCTGGACCCTGTCTAAGAAACATGAAGAAAGGGGCAAACAATAGCTCCAAGACAACTTCCATTTCATGGTCATAATTATGTGAGCACCTTAACATCACATCAAAAAATTAATAGAGAGTTTGTGTCTCTGCTGCTGCAACATATAGTTTTTGGAACATGGTTTGGAGGTTTGTTTCTATTCAGATTTTAGGCTGTGTACTGATATTGGGTCATAAAGCCTGCTTCACAGTCATTGTTCCAGGTCCTACCAATGTTGTTTGATGGGGCCAGATTTGTGTTTCTCCACACTACACCCAGCAAACCATTTCTTTAAATTTAATTCAAAGAATGATGGCAGTGTGTTGTACACTGCTCTACTTAATACTTGGTTTTGTGCATGATGGCTTGTGTGATAGTTAAATCATGAATCCTTAGAACTCTTAGGTTTAAATTTATAATTGTTATACTTTTTCAATTATTAGAACCCAAGATCCATATTTTGTAGGTTGTTCCATTCTGCTTTTTAGGCTTCATATCTCAGAGTAACCGACAGAAAAGATACACATACCATAGCAAACTACGAGACTAACCATGGTGGTCTCATCATTGTGTGACAAATCCACCTCTAAAAAACAGCTAAATAACATCCCACAAAATTGGCCAAGGGTTCAAAAGGTCAATAGTTATAAAAGTATAGTATGTATGTATTCCTACATGCACAAAATTATTTTTACACACTTTGACATGTGTCATTTTAATAGTAAAGCTTGACTAATGCTCCGCTATCCCACATCCAGAAAGAGTGACGGAAAAACACAAACCTTTTTTCTTCACATCATTCAGGTCTGTGTGACCAAAAAGTGACAGGGAGCCTAGAACTTTCTGGAAATATTTCTGAGTCTCGTCTGTGTGGGTCAGGATCTGGGACATGGAGAGGGTTGTGTCCTTGTGTTCAGATTTAATTTGCCAATTTGTGGCACCACTGTGTCCATTCATCCTTGTTCTGCTCATTTTTGATATCACGCTGTCAAAATGGACATGGATGAAAGGAGAAAAGCAACAAAAGATAATATTAATTGGTTTGTTTTCCATTTAAATGTCAAATAAATGCAGTGTCACCAGAGCAGAGTATACAGCTGTGCACAAGTATACCGCTTTCAAATGTTTACCATTTTTGAAAAGAACAAACTACAGTGTAATACATATCACACACACACACACACACACACACACACACACATAGTTATTCACCTTCACCTGTAAATGAACAAACAGTTGTTCCCTAGTAGGTGAATAACAATGTGTGTGTGTGTGTGTGTGTGTGTGTGTGTGTGTGTGTGTGTGTGTAAATGAACAATCAGTTGTTACCCAGTAGGACTAGGACTACCTAACTCAGTACAGTGTAATAAAGTACAGTCTGTCCTCTCCTCATTGTTGACCTGAGGTGAAGTAAAGGCTGTAAAGTGTTACTTGGTGTGTTACAGGTCTGTGTTTATGTTCTGAGTCTCTCTGACCATCAGACCCGCGTTGCTTACTAATCATGAGCTACTGTATGTGCTTCACTTCACCTCACTGCTTTCTTATTCACAGCCTTTTTACTGTCACAGACAAACAAACAAACAAACAAACAATATAAGTATATAAACAACCTGAACGCAGTAATTCAGCAGTCAGACTTCTACACTTCCTGTACTGTCCGAGCAGCTGCTCCCGTTTCCAGAGAAACCATACACACACACACGAACGCACGCACACACACACACACACATAGATGCACGCATACACACACACACGCACGCACGCACGCACACACACACATAGATGCACGCATACACACACACACACACGCACGCACGCACGCACGCACACACACACACACACACACTTTAAGAGAAGACCTATGGCCATTTAGAAACTAGAAAATAAAACATTTTCTAGTTTCTAAAACACTTTAGGAACTAGAAAATAAGTCCTCTTGTCTGCCCATCTTAGGCTTATTTGAGAGCGGTTTTGTCATCTTTATTGTCCGGCTGTCTCAGTTGGGAAGTCAGACAGATGCCATCATGTACAAGCAACTTGTCTGGCCTGATGAGTTTCTCTGTTCCTCTGTTCCTCCTCTGTTCCTTCCTCTGGCTCCAGAGAGGACAAGGGTCACAGTTGAAATGCCCAGCAGCAGCCAACCAGCCACAAGGACTGCCTGAGCCTGAGTGAATACCAGGCCAAGCACACAGATGAGCTGGTGTCCCAGTTAAAGAAAATGGAGCACGTGAAAGGCCAGTGTGAAGCCCAAGCCAGGCATAATCACAGCTCCTTGAAGATGCAACTCTACCCATTCTGAGCAGTCAGTCACAGGAGCACAGCTCACTGTCATCTTCATCATCTTCAGAAAATGACCACACCACTCAGACCATCAGAAAGCTCCCTCCCTCCAAAAGACAGCAAACCCCACGGCAGCTTATACCAGCTGCCTATTCTGCTCATGGCTCTGAATGTAAACGTAAACATGTAGCTACACTATGCTGCACACAGGGAAATTTGTCCTCTGCATTTAACCCACCAACATAGTGAAACACATACACACTAGTGAATTCAAACACCAGCTCACGTGCCTGAAGAGGTGGGCAGCCCTACCCACTGTGCCCAGGGAGCAGCTGGGGACTTAAGTGCCTTGCTCAAGGATACTTCAGCCATGTCCTGCCAGTTCAGGGACTCAAACAGGCAACGTTCCCCACAAGCCACAACCCAGCCACAGTTGCCCAAAACTAAGCAGCACAGCTTCACCACCACCAATCTATAAGATTGAGCACAGGCTCTATCTCCTTTTGTGGCACTCCTGCCAGCTCTGGGACACTATAAATGCATCCTATGCCATCGCCTCCTTTGAGCCCAGCCAATTAAGCACACAGTCCTTGGCTGAGCTTCCTAACTATATAATTGTGAAATTGTAGAGCACAACACAAGGTAATTAGTATGAATAATAATTAAATATAATATTGATATCATATCTAGATATTATAACATTAGAAATATATATATACTATTATTAGTACACAATTTAATAGATGATCTTTGAGGTCGTATTAGAAGTTATCCTTTTAGAACTGACTGGATGTAGTATTTTTTGTAGTATATTTGTGTGTTATTTTGTAGTAGTTACAAAAAACAAAACAAAACAACAAAAAATACACATGATAAAAATGTGGTAAAAAATTTAGTTACACAACATGCATGTTGTGCATGATCATCAGTTCCATGTAACTAAAGGTTCACTTGATTAAACTGTTGTAACTTAGTCAGCCAGCCACATTTCCCATCAGGTTAGAGATGAATTCTATCTGAATATCTGTAACTCTTGTCCAACCTGGCAATTTATTTAATTCTCATCCATTCCCCTTCCAATGAACCAGCCCTCCTTCCTCTATTGACACTAGAGGGAGCCATAGTGCTTCCTCTGAGAACTGTTGTTGGTGCTGGTAGGAGCAATAATGCTTCATACACTGTGCAACAATGCTTCATATGTTTCAAATATTTCAAAATAGAAATGTTCCTGAATACTACACTGAACAAAACATATGGTATTCATGCATTTCTCTCTATGTGATATAGATCAACCTTAAATGTATGCCATAGTCCTTAAGGTCAAGCGTTTATGAAGTCGTGCGATATCATACAGGGCATAAAGAAATTACAAAATACAAATATGTTATTTATCTGAATTTGACTGATGTAAACTCATCAGTTATATTTATAAAAGTATACAGTATTTGTCTGCTAATATTGTGACTGTCATTGGGTAAGGTATTATTATTATACTTCCTGGGCTCATCTAACCTAAACAACTCTTTATACCAAAAACAGCCCTGAGGAATGTAAATGATGTTTAGGAGACTGAGGTAGTTGAGTGTAAGAACATGACATACAATAAAGTAGTTACTGTAAGAACATATGTGCTGAAGAAGATCACTGGTGTTGGTTTCCCAGATGGTGGTCTCTCAGTTGTAGTCACTTTTATGTCCACTTTCAATATCCAATTAATCGTCTGTGTGATGTGACCGCTGCTGTACACACAGTGCTGCATGTTGCTTTTGTAGTTGTGTCATCACAGGCTTGGCAAGGCCTTGTTGCTGGTTTGTTCTGCTCAGCTGACTGTGACTGGAAACCTGACACATTTGGACACAACACACACACACACACACACACACACACACACACAATTACATTTACTGCCCTCTACTCTCACTGCGTCCCCAGGTCACTGTTAGCGTCCAAGCCACTATCAATGACACTGAAGAATATTTCATAGAGAGATAGAGCCGATCAAACCAAACCCCCTCAGACATTTTTGAACAATGGGGGTGATTGACTTGTGCACCACTCTGGGTTAGTTCTTTAATTGGTAGGCATCTTCTTTTAGGCTACATGAAAGCAGGCTGCTTAATGAAGAGAAAGGATTGGGTTGACTGCACTATGTGTATGTGAATATTTGACTGAGTGTGAGCATGCACAAGCACACAGCCACACAAACATGCTTCAAGCTGTTGCTTTAATCAGCTAATAAAGGAGTTTGTGTATTAAAATGTCTCCAGTTGCATAACTGAAGAAGAAAGCCCACATTTGAACATTTAAGTGGTTTTGCCTTACAGATGAAAGTCATTCGGCTGCAGAGTTGTAGAGTTTCTTAAGCAGCACATTAAAGAGACAAAGAGCTGCCCATATAAGAACAAGCAGATGTGCACAGTAATAAAGTACTTATTAATTAAATGACTGCTGCACTTTTATTAAAATTTATAATTGAGTATTTCTGAGGGAAAAGGGTACTGATTGCATAAAACCTCAGACACAAGAGTTAAGCATAGATTAGCTAATATGATATTGTGGCATGTGGGTTTGTGTCATTCTGTGAAATATTATTGTAAGCGTCCTGCCCCTTCACCCTCTCAACGGCCCACTGGGATTTTTCACAGTTCTCTGGATGGCCAGTCCATCACTGGTCTCAACAATCAACTTCAATTCCACTTGTTCTGTAGTTCTCAATCCTGGTCCTGGAGTACCACAAACTGGAGTTTCCCCTTAATTTCCCTGAAGGAACCCTCCCAAGGGATCAATAAAGTTCAGTTCTATTCTATTCTATTCTATTCTATTCTATTCTATTCTATTCTATTCTATTCTATTCTATTCTATTCTATTCTCAACACACCTGATCCACCTACTGAACCAATTGACCAGGCTGTTGAAATGAACTGATGTGTTACAACAGGAAAACAAACAGGGCAGTTGTAACCCAGGACCAGGACTGAGAACCACCGCACTCGTTCATCAAACCTGTTTTCCTCAGCATACAGTGTCTTCCTCGGTTGAAACACAGCAACACTTGTTTTTTCATGGTGGAATGAAATCATTCTGTCTTAAATGGCCTAGTGTGATAACCATTTGTGACATTTGTGACCATGATCCTCCTCACCTGTGGAGCTGTGTCACTAAGATCTGTTCATAAACAGTTCAGAATCAGTTAATGTACATGTGAGCTGTGTGCAAAACAGCTCAGCTAAAATTTAATCTGTGAAAGAACTCATCCATCTTTCTTCACTCTTCCAAAAAACAGTACGCAGTGTTTACTCTGTCAAATCGCTCACTCTCTCCTATGCTTTTTAGGTTGTGAAATAGCAGCACTTCCACCCAAAAGTGCATGACCCAGCTTATCTAAAACCATTTAAAGTCAGCTGGACAAGTCTCTATTTAATGTGGTGTCACTGTTTAATTATTTCTGTGTTGTATTGTTTTTAAGTAGTGCTGTACGTAGGGAGAATGATGTACATGGGCTTAAAGTCTCTTCTCAGAGACTGGAGGAAAGATTTTCCCACTCCTCCATGCTGAAATCTTTCAGCTATGGGAGGTTTCAGAGTGAGTCTTTGTACACAGTCTTATATTTTCCTCAAATCCCCTCTGATACAATAAAAAATTTCATAGTAGTTTCTATGATGGAGAGATCTTCTGTTACTGTACCCAAATAAAACATGTCCTGTGACGACATTTTAGGATGGTTGGACACATCTTGCGATCTGCTTTTGGGCTACAAGTATGGACTGACCTGGCCACTAATGCTCTTGTAAAATATTTTCCAGACAGTGTAACGGCTGATTTCTAAATGGTTTGTGATCTTTTTAAATCCCTTCCCAGAGTTTACAACCTTCCTTTTGAGATGATTGGATCTTGCCATGATGATGCCACTCATTTCAACAATCAAGAGCAAACCAAACTAATGTGTGAGGTTTAAATAAGACAGCCTTGTACAAAGTTCTCTCTAATGATGGTCTAACGCAATGGCTCTCAACCTTGGTCATTAACTAACTTTACCCTGCATATTTTAGTGTCCCCTAATTGCAGCACACCTGATCTAACTAATGAAATGCCTCCAGGACCAGGATTGAGAACTGGACAGAGAAATCAGTCATCATAGAGATTGGTATTTACTATATACTTGCATCCACAGTCCACTACACAAGATTGTTACAATTTCCTTATAGTACCTGATTGTAATTTAATATTACCTGTCACTTCCCCAAACCCTGAAATCAACTCAGTGACATTCTCATTAACCTGAGTTGAACCAAATGGTGGAATCTCTAGCAGACAGGTGTTGGTCTGAACTGTGAAAGTGCTAATTCGCCGAGTTCCTGTAGTGTTGCCACTCCATGGCAGATGTGTCAATGTACTCCTTCAGGAGAGCAGCCTGCCCATCCTCTATGATGGATTGCGTCGTTCTCTCCACCTGCCGTGGCCCACAAGCCTCACTTGTTTATTTCCAACGTCTGCAGCTGGAGCTCTTCACCATCTGTGACCATCCTATGAGCTTGCTTTCATCGGAAAGAAAACTTTGTGAAGTTTAGTTTGAAATGTATTTTAGGAGAATTACTGATTGAGGATTTCCTCTCTGCAATTCCAGAGAAGATAAAGTGGTAAATAAATTACTCTATAGTTTGTGAGTAAGGGTGCTTTCACACTTACCTTGTTTGCTCTGGACTTTTGGACCTTTCAGTGTGGTCCAAAACCAAAATAACAGGTGTGATTGGTGCTATGAACCGTGGTCCGGACCAAAGTTACAAAATGTGGTCCAAGCTAAAGAGGTGGTCTTAGTTCAGATCAAGTGAACCTTTGTCTGGTTTCTTTGCGGTGAAAACACTTTTTTGTATTGTTCAACTTTTGAATGCAGGATGCACGGGCGAACGGGTGTTGCACTGTGTACATGCAGCAATATGGGTGAAACAGATCATACTGATGATTCCTGTTTCTACTGTAACTGTAGATTAAGAAACAAAAAGAATCAGAGGGCAATCTGTCATTCAAAGGGAGTTGAATTCTGGCAAAGAAGCAGAGTTTGGCACAACACCTGGAAAAACTTGTAGCATTGAAAAAATGCAGACGTCAGGTGCACAACCCTCTACAAAACAATCAATGTCATGTATTGGAAGATGCAACTCATGCAGGTGATGATGAGAACATAGCTTCCTTAGTACATAACGTCCTTAGTGTGAAACCAAAACAAAACAAACAAGCAAGCAAAGCAAATGTGTGGTGTAACAAAAATATTAATGTCAGACAAAAACCTTGCATCTCTAAAATGACAAGAAGGAAAAAGCCTTCTTAACTTTCAGTAGAAGTCAATATAAATATTTAATTCCAGGACTTTTTGGAGCATTTCTATTGGTCCATTCATCATGAAGTGCTACACAATGTGTAGAACAACTGTCAGATTCACAAATATGGGAAAACAAACAAACAAACAGAAAACATACAAAGTTTATGCATGACAGCAACAACATGTTTGTATAACGAGGTATGGTTAGGATAACTCTCTGGCAGGCCAAATCAAATGTCCTAAAGAGCCAACTTGGGGCAGCCCTAAATTAAATCAAGAAGCAGGCTATTTGGGACAGGACACAGAGTACGAGTAACACTCAAGATGGTGTCTCATTAGTGTGTGTGTGTGTGTGTTCGTGTTTCTCAGTCAGTGTGTCTCTGACACATACCCAAGATGGCTAGAGGGAGGATAATGCTTATGTAAGAGTGAATCAGTGTTCAACGAGATCTGTGTTATTCAAAACCAAGGGCTTAAAATGTCATAGAACATCTGCACAGCATTGGCATTCTAGTATGTATTCTTTGGCACCTCTGGTGGACTCCATTATAAACAGAACCTAGATGTTGTGATGTGTAGAAGTGGGATCTGCCTGTGGAATTCACTTTTCAGTTCCAGTGCCATGCTCTGGCTGTGAATGGGCATTCTTCAGAATGCAGCTGGTCCCTCATTGAGAAACAACTTAGGCTAGGTCCAGACTGCAGGCAAACTGAATTTGTTTCTCAAATCACATCTGTTCAGCAAATCAGATTCATTTTTATGGACATTGCAAACCCATCTGCATGGGATATTGTGTGGTTACAATGTAGGCATCAGTAAATGCATAGTCAGCATAGCCTTTGGCACTCTTTTCGGATCCCCAATGTGGTTGTTGAATAGTGTGTTGCAAGTTATGCCAAAGATGCACCTGGAGTGTCTAGGCTGATATGCATGGGTACAAATACAATTTTAAAAGCATATTAAACCACCTCTAAATGTTTGTTTTCTTGTAGACCATTATGATTTCTAGTTATAAACATGTGGGCCTGGGATGAGGAGGAAAATGTGTAAAGGAACATAACCTATTTTATCAACTTCATCAAAGTACCTTTTTTTCTTTTTTAAAAAAGTAAGATAAAATGAGGCACAACAATACAAATCACATCTAAAGTCCTACAGACACATTTGATAATCAAAAGACCTCCCCTTACTATACAACAGTGATTTTCTTTTGAGGCTAAACTTTCAAAGCTTGTATCTCCTCCTAAAATATAAGATTGCAAATGTTATGGCAGCTACTGTAACACAGCACAGGAAGAGACAGATTTCCAGATTCCATCCCACTCAGAAATCAGATTTCAGTCCAACTAACCAGAAATGCATTTAATTACTAAATGCAAATGTATGTGTTGATAAAATAAAATCCAGAGACCAACCAGGTGTAAAGAGGATCTTAACAGTTTCCAATTTTTGCAAACACATTCAGAAACAAAAGTAACTAGAAGTGAGAAATGATTTAACAACTTTCAAAAAGATGGCGTCTGTCTTTTTCTCTCTTGGATTTATTTCACATTAAAAGAAATCTGAGCATGTAACAATGTTCGACAGTTGCAGTTGTAGTGCAATATTTTCTTTGTGTTGCACCAACATGAAAGATTCTGAAGGCCACTGAAAGGACATGAGAGCAAATGTGTCCACTTTGATCAGTGGACATCTGTCTCTCCTCTCACTGTATGATCACTCTCTCTCATCTACACTGTCTCTGCCTGTCTTCAGACCCTTCCATCTGGGCTCTGTATGAATCATAGGGCCAGTTCCCGTGTCGGGTCTTTTGTGAAGTCTTTGTGTTTGAGGGTGCTTGTTTGGTTGAGTTCAGAGAAGTTCAAGCACTTTTCATCTCGGAACACCTGGTCCTAGCAATCAGCAATCAGCACAAAAAAGTATGTCACATGTTTCTGTTGCTAACCTGAGCTCAGATCTCATTTTATAATGTGTGCAGTTTTAGTTACCCCACTCAAGCCAACATTTCCAGCTGATGTCACCCCAAAAATGACATGCGGGAAGTCCTGCTGGCTAAGCCTGCCCTTAAGAGGACGGAGCGATAGAAAGTGATGATTTTACAGATGAAGAACGCTGTCTGTAATCTGGAGAGCATGTGGGGAGATGTCAGTATCACACACCGTCCACATTACCAGAGCCTCGCCAGTCTGGGCACTATTCCTTTTCTTGTCAAAATGACGTTTAAAGCAGCAGCCAGATTGTGTGTGTGGTGTGATAGGGTGCTCTTCCTCATGCATCTGTTCTCACTCTTTCCTGGCCAAAGATAAGTTGCATGAAGCATTAGAAGCAGAAACACAATTAGACCCTGGCTGTGCAGATAAACAGCCTGTCCATCTGAGCCTGTGCTGAATGAGTGGACCTTTTTGGGGCCCACACTATATTTAGAGGAGGAATCAGTCTTGAAGGTTCTGCTGTCAGATAGCAAAGTGTGTGCTGTCTTTTACCCCAGACTTACGTCAGTGGGGGGAGAATAGTGAATGTCACATGCACTCTTGATCTCAGAATAGGTTTGTTTCAATTTGACAGGTGAAGCTTTACATAAAAGTCAATGTCGTTTTTGCTGAGGCTGATCTGTGCCAGGTGAGTGGAAAAAAGGGAAGAAGGGTATCTGTTCGGTTCACGACCACAGGTTTAATGCAATGAATTTTGAGTTCCATTCCAAAGTTTGAAATTACTTCTGGTATTAACTATTTTTTATTTTTAATATGCAATAATATTGTAATCATTGAACTGTTGCACACAATATAATAACCTTGTATGTATTTATAAGAATGCATTTATATGACACAGCCATATGTAGCTGTAGACTCTGCCCTGTATCATTCTTTCTCTCTCTATGTCTCATATCAAGAGAAACTGTAATATGCTAAGCTGTATTTACATACATCTACCACTGACTTCAGTTTTCAAGTGAAACAACTTAAAATATAAATATAAATCATTCCAATATTTTTCCCCATTTTATTTTAGTTGTAGATGGAGCATTGGTGGCTTTGGACAGTTGTTGGATGTGTGTCTAGAAAAATATCATACATACTAATATCTACACACTACAAGCTGTGATATTAAATGAAATCTATATAGGCACATCCAATCAAAATGTTCCCAACAATCCAATTAGAGTATCTTAATGCTGAGTGTTGGACAATCAAGCTGATTTTTGTGTCTGTGTAAATAGAAAACAACTCAGATAAGGCGTGCTGTTATTTAACACTGATATAAAATCACTTTTACACATTTAAGTGAAGAGTTTATGAAAGGAGACCTTCTGGAATTTGTTTGGGAGCAACTTTTTAAAAATGTTTTTATAATTTTACAGTGTTTACATTTGCTATGTTTTATATTAGTGTGTAATGTTTTAGAACCCAGTCTGACTGCCCTCTGTGACCATACAGCTCACATCCTTTAAAACACTGCAAACAATTCACTACAAACAAACTGGATAATTTCAACAGTATAGACAAATTTACAGAAAAATAGATAAATTTTTACAGAGGTTTAAACACAAAGTACAAGAATCATAGATAAAGTTTCCAAACTCCACAGTGAAACAGTTCCAGTTTGCAGAGTCTAAACTGTTGCGTTAACTTTTGAGAAGCCCTTCACTGAAGTGACTGAGAATCATGTCTGTTAATGGTGCTAGATGATGCCAGAGAGTAACAAACTGGTTTGGGATTAAAAAGCCGATACCCAATAAAATGCCTGGATTGGCACTGATCCCAGTTTAGTTCTAATATTATATTTGGAGATTAAGTCTAATGCTGGACTAAATTTTCATTTCAGTGGAGAATCTAAAAAATCTTGTAGATTTAAGGATTGGGTGAAATTCCTATTTTGGAAACCATTCCATTATGTTTTACAGGATATAACATTTAATGCTGATATATAGTTTAAAAAAAGTAGCATTTGGGGGTAAAAGCAAAGAGAAGAATTAAACCTAGTTCTTGATTTACATGTTCATTTCAATGGTGAATGTCCATTTAGAATGCTCTACAATATTAGGCCTAATCATTGACTGGGAAATGACTCTTAGTATACACAAGGATAACATTTTAGGGTGTCACTTGTGAACATCTGTGATTTTGAAGACACCACCATGATCCAACACTGAACCACTGGCCAGAGCACCTCTAGGTAGTCAGTTCTGTCAGAACATGGTACGTGGCTGTCCTGGATCATTTATTTTAATGTAATATGCTATGTTATACAGTATATAGAAGCTCCAACTCCAGCACTTGTTATTTACAAAGGACACATTGGTCATGACATTTTTCAGCTCCCAAAAACGATGTCCTCCCAGACTAGATAAGCTCCTGATGTTCTTTAGCAGCTAAGTCTGAATGAGGTTTTTACACTTCTAGATGCTTGCTGGGAAAATGCATTTAAGGTGTTTCAGAGGACAAATGGAGCATGAAAGCCATCATATGCAAAATCCTGCATAGTGCTCCTTTAGCATGGCAGACAGATTGAGGTTAAGATTTAGCAAACAGATCATAAATATGTGAAAAGCCTGGCATAAGAAATAAACTCATTTTTTGTTATGTTACATTGTGGAGGGGGAGGGGGAGTGAGTGTGCGTGTGCGTGTGTGTGTGTTAGACACCTACCTGAAAAATCCTACCTCATGACCTCCCTTTGCAGCATTTCATCTTCAGTTTGCTGTGGGTAAGACTCGTATTTATATATTCCCCTCTTTGATCCATGAAGATTTGAAGAGTTTTCTTCTGTTCCCTCCTAGAATTTCCTTCAAAGCTGACTTTCATGAGAAAGTCATGAAAAAGTGCAAGGCTCTCACTTTGTTAGTCAGCTACAGAAGCTTCCAGAATAAAGTCTGCTTTGATAAACATGCATCATTATAATTACTGAAAAAAAACTATACACTTTATTGAATGATTATGATCATTATTTTTAATCCAGTAGCTACAAATCACATACATACAGTAGGTTACACTTGCTTATATTTGAAGGGTTTCTGAATCACCCCAGTGTTTATTATATATTTTTAATTATAATTATGTGAAAAAAAAATGCCATACGGCTTTAAAATTACAGAGCTTTACAATCATAAAGCAGTTGATTTCCCTTCTAATGAGTTAAATTAAGTTTTCATAAATCACACAGTATTTTGGCACCACATCTCAGTCAAGTCAGCACCATAGCAACCACCTTATAAACTGTAACAATGTGAAAATTGCTTACACTCAATAACGTGCTGTTACTTGGACACTGGACAGTAACAGTGTTGTCTGGACCATGTCCGTGTCTTCTAGAGTAAAGTGAGTCATGAGTGTTTTGCAGGCATGATTGGTGAGGTTCAGCAACAAGTTGTGTAGTGCAGGGTTTCCCAACCTGTAGACCGGGGACCACCAGTGAGCTGTGAAGCACCCGCTACGGGTCTTCAGGGCCATCCCTGGGGTGAAGCAGTCCATAAATGGCACTTTAGATCAATCTTTAAGTCTATGTTGGAAAAACTGATTTAGTACAAGTATAAATTGAGAGATCAATAATGGGGTTCTTTTTGAAAGAATAAATGAACTGCTACAAATTTTAAGATTTTAAGCCCAAATTCTCACATTTTCATTGTCAGAGAAATAAATGTTATACTAAAATTGAGTTGTTGCCATAATGTTTTCTAGATATAATCAGGTGGACTGTGAGAAGGAAAAGGTGGAGAACCCCTGGTGTAGAGTGTGTGCGTTCACGTTTTAGACATTTTCCTCATTCAGCATAAAAATCAGCAAAACTCATTTGGTAGGTGCTAGATATCCAGTCTTTTTAAAAGTCATGTAGTGTACCCAAGGCTGAAGAGGGGGTGCTACTGACTAGTTCACTCGTCACATTTCTAGCAAAGAGGCATAGTTCCCTTGCATCCCTCGTGATGAACTGTGATTACTGGACGTCAGACTTTAGCCCATGCTGCAGAAAACCACTGGGACTTTGTCAAATTCCATTGACAAATTCCACAAACCCAATTTCTCTGGTCAACCAGATGTACATGGGATAATATTGGAATTGCAGAGATTAAAACTAAACGTGATTCTAGTGAAGAAAAATGAACTGAGACTTACAAACATGCATTTTTGAACTGAACTCATTAGGAGTGTTCTGGAAGGATCAGAGGGTTTCCCCAATGTTGGAAAGGTCATGTTGAGGACATATTTGAGACAAACAAAGCTTTGTGATTTTTTTTACTCTCCCCATTTTTTCCCCCAGTTTTCACAGAGCAGTGCCCCCCTGTTGTTGTATCTTTGATTAACAGACATTTATAACAGACCCACCATTTACTGTGCTGAGGTATGCTTAATTGGCCCCTTGTACTGTATTTGCCTTGGCTGGTTCACACATGTACACCTAATTGTACTTTGCACAGCAAAGTAATGCACACAGGCTTTCTTGGCACCATGGGAACGTCTCAACAGCTCATGCTGTCAAGTGGGTCCCAGTTAAAATGTAAAAGTCCTCAGTTGCCCTGGAAACAATTTCTGTGGGAGAATTAATGAATAAATTTCAATTGGCAGGCCATGGGGGGGGGGAAGCTACTATTAAAAAATACCTTTAATTTGCAAGCATGCAGATTTATGAGGTGTTGCAAGAACACAAGAAAAAACAAAACAAAACTGTATAACAAAACGTGTTCTGCTCTGCCTGTTTTGTAATTATGGGTCTTGTCAGTTTGTAGGTGGTGTGGTTGGTCAATAATGTTTGCTGCTTCGTGTTTCATCCTTGGCATTTGGATATGTTTATCTTAAAATCTGAACAGATTTTGTGCATATTTCTGGGTACAGCTTGTCAAAATATTTGTGACAGCAAACCATATTTGATCTTCAGTCCCCAAACATTTTCAGAACTGTATTTTGGGTATTCTTTGTCATATGCAAGAGATTTTGCAATGCAAGCAATGTTCATAATTGCTCTGGCACTTGCTGATGTGTTTGACTAATTTTGGTTTTGGATGCTGTGAAAACCTTTGCATCAAGGCGTCCTCATTACGATTGTAATTAATGCCTAGTGTAAAAAGGAGGCATTAATGCTTTCACACTCATCTTCACACACAGTACAGTTTTCTACTTTAGCTTAACATTTTAGACTTTTCATTTCAAAAGCACAACGCCTGGGGAGAATTTCCAACTCATTTTAATCAAATTTAAATTGCTTTGTGCCCTGCAAATGTATTTTAATGAACTGGGGTATGTTTAAAGGGTTCAATGCTTCGCACTTTGCTTTTGTTTACCACTTGTTTTATTGGCACTGATAATTGGATTTAGTCGGAATTAACTGGCTATAAAGAAAAAGTAGTTGGTCACAACATTTTGGGTCATCCTATTGATCCCCCGTGAATTCCCATTTTGTGTTGATTCATAACTGCAGAACTGGTATCATGATAAAACATTATAACCCCATAAAAGTAATGCATTGGCTAAAGCAGTGTTTCTCAACCCTGGTCTTGGAGGCATTGCCATCCTGTACATTTTAGAGGATTCCTGGTTATACAACACCTCCTGCAGCTCTGAAAAGCTTTGCTAATGAGCTTTAGTTGAATCAGGTGGGTTGGCAGTAGGTATATTTCTAAAATGTGCAGAGCAGAGTGCATCCAGGACCAGAGTTGAGAATTACTGGGCTAAAGCAGGGGTGGCAGAAGGCCAGTTCTGGAGGCCTGGATTCCTGCACAGTTTTGTGTTTTTCCTGAGCAAGTACAGCTAATTCAATTCACCAGGTAATTGCCCAGTTTAGTCCATGTGTTGGAGAAGAGAAATCTGAACTGTGCCAGACTCCGACCTCTTCTCTCCACACCTGTTCCAAAGAGAAATAAAACTGAAACATTGTCAAACATTAAGTAGCCATTTTATCTGGTACAACTACAGGTGCACTTTGTATGTTTAGAATTAGTGACCAAGTCATCTGTTAGGTCTGAAACATTGCTCAAGGACTCAAATTGTGTTAATTTCGTATTACACAGTGCAACACAAGCACACCACAGGAACTTGAGCTAGCTAGTGTTTGTACAGCACTACAGTGCATTTGTATAGAGTTGGCCAGGTGTTGGTGTTTGCATTTGCATGCATGTGCTGAGTATGTTTCTTGCTTTACTGTACAATTTATAGGCCACTATAGCTCCCATCAATGGACATGGTCCACCATAGCACTGATTCTCAATCCTGGTCCTGGAGGCACATTTTAGATTAGATCACAGAACTTTACTGGTCTCTTTGGAGGGTTCCCTGAGGGAAATTTTTAGATCTCTCCCTGCTGCAAACACACTTGATTCAGGTTCAGGGGTGAGAAAGCCTGAACTACATGACTGTAATGATGTAAGCTCACGCATACACATTACCAACACTGATGTAACTTACCTGTGTATAGTTCACACTCACCCTGGGTCAGAAAAGAGTAAAAGCCTGCAAGACTCTGAGTTTTACTTACCTGGGTGAGTCCACCTCTTGCTGAAGGAGAGGGGAGGTTGGACTGGTGAAGAGACAAAGGAGAGAAAGGTTAAATATGAATAGCTATTGTTTAATTAATGATGACATCATAAATCAGAGTGGGGGATGGTAATGAAGATTGTTGATTACCTGGAATAATTGTAAGTCGGCAACAATAATATGCTGTATCGTGGACATTACCTTTGTTGATATTGGTAGAGCCTAGGGGGAGGAGCTACCGGTATATAGTCTGCTCTGAGGTAGAGCGAGAGGAGAAAATAAGAACAAGGGTTCCTGAGTGAAGGGAGGAAGCACAGAGTGAGGTGACTGGTTTATGGCTTTCTGATCATTGGTTGTATTGATTATGCTGCATCTGTGTTTGTTTCTGTGTTTGAATATATGTAGATATTCATTCTGTTATTAAATCTGTGATGTAAAGGACAACTTTCTTTTGTGTGCTTCACTCCTTGTCCTACACTACACACCTATGAAATGTGCACAATTCTCCAAGCTGGCCACAATCTGTGCATATGTCCATGTTTGTGTACAGCAGCAAGGAGCTGCAACAAGCTCTCAGTAGGTATCTGTAGAAATGAGACTAAATGGAGCATTTCAGGAGTAGGGAATTGTGTACTAAATGCATTTCATCCTCATGCATATGCAGGAATGACATTGTATACATGAATTTTTAATTCATTCCTTTTTTTATTAGAGCTACATAGTAAGACTGCATACTTTTCTCTATTCTTCATGGTGTACATGAAGGGCTGGGTTGTGTATTTGGCAGCAGCTCATGCTGAACTGCAAGCAGAATATGTAAATATATATATAATAGGGAACATGCAGAAATGTACACAAACATTTGCACGTTTCTGTGTATTGTGCTGCAAAAAATGTAATGATTGACAATATTTTTCAAGACAAGTGGTTAGAACCTGGGCAGGAATAAAGAGCTAAAGGATGACTGACTGACAATTGACATGCTTGGAAACCCAAAAAGCCTATATATCCTGTGTCCTGCAGTGCATTTTTTTATAGAGCAGACCAGGTGTTGGTATTTGTACCTGAACACTTGAGTGTTTCTGGTTTTACTGTACAATATCAGTCCCTATAGCTCCTATCAATGGACATGGTCCACCAAAGCAGTGATTCTCAATCCTGGTTATTCACATTTACAGAGGTGGGCCAGAGTAGTAGGAGTCTTGCCCAGAAACTCATTTTGGTGTAGTGCAGCATAGTTGCCCAGACTGGGAATTGAACCCCAGTCTCCCACATGGTGTGGTGGCCACACCAACCACAACACTGGTTGTTTTAAGGAATATTTGCATGGGAAAACAAATATTAAAACAACTGGGAAATAATGACTAGGTCTGATGTAAACTTTTTAATCTTAATACTGTTAGATGAACTATTTAGTAACAGATTGTTCTCCTTTCGATGATCTGGTCTCAAATTCCCATAATCATGTACTCCACCACCTGACAGATTTTTAAGCCTGACCTAATGTTTAGCTCATTGCTGCATTTTGCCACTAAGCGTTCTGGTATGAGCCCTATTGATATCTTGTGTATGAACTGTTTTGATTGCTGTCTGACCCTGTCTTTCTACCGCCTGGGTCCTGTCTATTTATCCACTTTGCTCTTGGATTTGTCCTTTTGGTTTTGGAGGCTTATCTGTGTATGATTACATCTTTTGGTTTGTCCCCATAATAAACCTTGTTTTTCTAATCTGCACTTGCCTTTGTTCGGTCTCATAATGACACAAAGGAATAAATTGAGTGGGAAATAGACAATAAAAAGTAGCATTTTGTTTGATATCCTGCTCAACTGCTGGTGGACCTCCCAGAAAATTCTGGCCAAAACACGAGTGGGCTGTCCGTATGCTCATTTGCCTGCCTTCAGACGGAGAAACACGTAAACATTTCATGTGCAGGGTGTGGGAGATCCTTCCTGATTCTGCAGGCTTTCACAATTGGTGCAGATATTCTTGATACCAGGAAGACTTGACCCTGTAATGTGCTGGGCAGTCTGCACCACCTGCTGCAATGCTTTTGACAGAACAGTCTCCACAATAGACAGTGATACTGGAGGCCAGGATGCTCTTTATGATGCTTCTGTCAACGATGTAAAGGGTGGGTCTGCACACACCAGTCCCCTTCAGGCTTCTCAGAAAGTAGATCCAGGAGAGGTTGTCAAGGATGTTCACTCATTCACCAGGTGTGAGGTGCTTGCATCCTTCTGAAGTCCACCATTGTGTTTTTTGTTTTACTGACATAATGAAGGAGGATCAATAATGCTCTCAGGTCCAATTCACCCATATTTTATAATGTTTTAATATCCCCAAGAAGTTAAAGGGAATATTGTTGTTTCTTTAGCTCAATTAAAATAAAGATCAAAATGTTCACCCCTCACCCCCACAATGGCTTGCGTGTGATAATTCACAATTCCCCATCAAACAAACATACAAACAAATCACACTGATTTGCAATATAGATTAACATACATAAACACATTAAATGAGTCATTTTACATCTTCATTACATTTATTGAGCCCAGCAGAAAAGGTTTTGTGCTCAAAAAAAGAGGTTAAAAATATTTTTTTTTGTATTTTAAACTTCGAAAAGGATCCGTTTGACCCACAAAATACCAGGAGAATTGTGGTTATCTTTTAAAATGTTTCTGCAGACATTGATACAGCACAAGCATAGTTTGTTACTTATATCTAGCAGCTGGGTATTGCATAAACTTTTTTTATCTGGGTATCAGCGCTGACTTTTGTATTTGGCAGTACCTATGTTTAGAGATCTAGTCTATTAAGAGTAGATAGGGATAGTTTTTAGCAGACAGTGAAGCATTTTCCTAAGTCAGTCTGGATAAGAACATCAGCTAAATGGTTATCTGGTTTTCTGCTGATGAATAGAATATGAATATATGAATACTCAACACACGCAAGCTAACAATGTATAATAAAAAAACATGCACTGGAACATTTTTGTTCTGTCTTTGCATTTTCCAGAAACTAGTAGCACATATTTAATGTTTCACAATAGCTGCAGCCTGAAGCATGGCAGTAAGGTTCTAGAGGCAGCTGTATCTTGCTCACCAAAACCTAAAGGTGTACTGCACCTAAAAAAGGCAAACATCCTGTATCCACTACCCTGACAAGTTGTGATTCTGCTCAGATGTAATAATGAAAGCATACTATTCTATAATTGACTATTTACAGACTCGTACATGGAACTGTACTTGTGTTGTAACTGATGATGTTTCACTTGTTAGTCAATAAAGGATCACTACACAGTGTGCCCAGGTTGGACTAGTACACTTGGTAGTAGAATGTTATACTGTCATTCTGCAGTTTGAATAACAGCATAGTATTCGAGGATATTTGGTTATCCCAAGTTTACACAAGTCCACACAACGTCTTGATGCATCATCATTAATACATCTGTTAGTGGAGCATTAACACATCTGGGCTTTTGGAGTGTACTTAGTACATGCAGACTTTGAATTGTACAGCACTTGGGCTGCAACTGATGATAATGTCTGCTAAATGCCACAAATAATAATGCCATATTTATGAGAACACAAGTACAGACAAGAACACATTGAGAATTGGCCCATGTCATTGCCAGGCCCCTTCAGGCTTACCTGCAGCTTATATTAGGGGCCAATTGATTCCCACATGAGTCCCTGTTGAGCTGCCAAACTTGGTTTTTTTTTGGGGACAGTAAATTCCCATTTAGCAGGACGAAACCTCTTACCCCTCGTCTCTATCTATGCACACAATAGAATTGCTTCTCATATGTCTGATGCAAACTATTCACTGTAGAACATAACAATCATGTTATGTTCAAAAGAGAGGCCTCCTTTTAAGGGAGAGATCAGTGGGCCTTGGCCTCTGGATACCCCTCCCTAGATTATTTTTGTCTATTAGGTCCCATTGTCACCTGAGATTATTTTCCCAGTCTGCAAGATAATTAATGCCTACTGGATTATCTCTTTGGACTTGTGACCCAGTACAGCAGAGCAAGAAAGAAATCACAATTTCAGTTGTAACTACACTGAGCATCGTGGCAAGATCAACAACATGCATATAGGACAGCTCTACTTCTGAGGCAGAACAAATGCAAAGGTTCAGATGATAACCAATGAAAATAACCAGTAGGTGCAGCTTTAGAAATGTGTATCTGTTTCTTGAAAGGTGTGTGATTGAGATTGAATTTTCATTGATTGCTTGCTTATTAGCCCAGTAAGTAATGTGCAAATTATAAAGCATGCTATCTACTGAACATGAGTAGTTTACATAATGGAATTGAAAATGTGCTTCTTAGCATCACATAAAAACATTGTGGTACTCTTTGTGCTGGCATGCAGTAAACAAAACATTCGATAGATGTTGTGGAATGCTGCTAGCTGCTAGAAGTTTTCCTGACAGTCTTTTGAGAAAACAACAAAACAACACAAATAAAAAGAATTTCTTCAAAACAAACAAAATCTCAAACTGAATTGCAGACTTTTTATGCAATGCATCCACATATACAGCTCTGAGGAACAAATATACATTTCTAAAGCTCTGCCTAATGGTTATTTTAATTGCTTATTGTCTGAACAAATTGTGGTTGATCAGAGCTGCCTCCAGAACCATTTGGAAGAGTGATTGTGCACATAAGCAAAAATTGTTGTTACTTAAAATCTGTGAAACTTCTAGAGTAAACATTTAATATGAACAGCATATGGAGAATATGCATTAGCAAGCAGTGACTGGTATAAGATTTGAGCCTTTGCTCAGGTACACAAGGACCCTCCTACTGTGTTCTACACTGCTGCATCTGCTGCAGATCATTAGGAGAAGATTTTGTCTTATTTAAACTAAAACACTAGACAGTGCTTCGTGGCCCACGGGTGGTCTCCGGCCCTGCCATATAACGTATTAAAAAGGTATTATGCAAGAATTGGCTTGTTTTGCTCCTGTTCTCCATGGGAAGTGGAATTTGCACATTGAGATACCCTAAAGACATATATTACCAGACAAGCTGAGAGACATAGAACAAGAATTTGAATTGAAAGAGTTGTTGCCTGATGCAATAGAGTAATATTATGGGCTTTCACACTAATATGTATTGTACAGTTCTAATGAATGCTTGTTCCAGCAGTAAGATGTGAATATATATATATACATATATACTGTATTTTCTGGACTATAAGCCGCTACTTTTTTTCCACGCTTTAAACCATGCTGCTTATAATGAGGTGCAGCTTTTCCTTCTTATATATGTTATTTTCCAGGTTTTATTTTTAAACTTTGCGGGTGCGGCTTATATTCTGGTGCGGCTTATAGTCTGGAAAATACGGTGTGTGTGTATATATATATATATATATATATATATATATATATATATATATATATACACACTGTATAACAGTAACTGTCCATATGTGGACAAAATTTATGGGGTATGCTGATGCCTTCTGCCAATCAAGCTCAAGCTAATTTAAGAAATCCATAACACCACACTAAACAAGTTGTAGTGCTGATGCTACTAAAAATGAACTCTGCACAGCTGCCAGTTTAGATGAGGTAATGTAGTGTAACAGAGTTGACTGGTTCCAGTGTAAGCACATGCAGGCTTAGTCACTCTGCTTGTTTCATTCTTCCAGTTTTCCCTTTGCATTGAGAAAAAAGGCAGTACTACTTGTTTTCTCTGTTTTTCAAATAAAAGCAAGTCAGCGTCTGGTTGTCCTCTCTTGACACCTCACCCCTCTTTTTTTCTTCGGTGCATCTCTAAGGTGTGTTTACTGACTAACATAAGGGCGTCACACATGGTTGTGAGCATCCAGTGCAGTGTTGCTAGGTGATGGCTGAGAGCAGTGAATCCCTTGATAGTGGGCACATAAAGCCCCACCTGCCCTTGCCTGACTTAAAGTCAGTGTTACAGTGATCAGCACTTGGGTGCCTTTGTTCATCTTCCTTCAACACATAGTGGAATTCTTTGCCCTTGACACACAAAGGCAGGTTTCATTAGTTATTATTCTCAGTAAAATCTTGCCCATATGGTACCCATATCCCATTTAAACACTCAGAGCCAAGCTACAGTATATACTGCTCTGTCATACCTACTTAAATAGTTTAAGATGAAGATGCAGCTGTGCAGCTTTTTAAAGGAGACACAATAGAGGACCACCATACAGTAGCTCATTAACAAAGCACAGGACATTAGCTTCGAAGCACATTACTGCCTGCAGACTCTGGACCCACCACAACCCTGACCAAGAAAAGCGATAAGAAGATGGATAGATGGAAAAAGTGCTCCTGCAAAATGAATTTTTAATAAATAGATAATTTTGGAAATAAAACTGCACAAAAGGTAAAAAAAACAGGCCCTTTACACCCTTTTAATGTCAAAACTAATTAGCAAAGATAATATCATTGCTGTCCAATGAATATCAATTATTTCCAAAATGGTAACTTTACAGGACAAGGCCAAAATGCTCTTTACATGGAATGGAAATGAATGCAACATATGAGTAATTAACAGTAATTTCAAAATATTTCTACAGAATTATTTACACAGTGTACAGAGCAGGTGCAAAACTGCTCTGGAGAAAACTACAAATGGACAAAAATGGAGATGTGTTGTTTTCACTGGACAGCAGTGATATGCATCTGACCATATTTTTTTTATGTCTAAGTGTGTAAAAAAATAATATTGGAAAAATTTGAAAAATATATTAACAACATGAGGCCTTTTCTGTGACGTGTTGAATAGTCTATGCAACCCTTTCCATATGTATATGAATTTGCACTGTATCATCTGAAAGAGAGCGATACACTCCCCTATAGTATTCTTGCAAAATGTCAGATGTTGCTAATAATACCCTGAAGACGCATGAGCCATGAAATACACATGAAATAAGAAAGGTGTCAGTTCAGCTTTGGCTTAGGTTGCAATGGCTCGTAATGAGAGGTAGCAGGGGATAACATTCATAGACACGTACTGTAGGATACTGTAACCTTTCTCTCCATTTTGCCATTTTACACTTTTTGACATTATTTGCCCTTGTAAAATTGCCCTCTCAGAGATTTTGGTCGATGTAGACGATATGTTACATGCAGGGTTTTTTTTAGTCTCACTTACTTAAATGTGCTTGTCTGCTTTTGACACTCATCCACCTCTCACTTAGGCTACTGAGACACGACACACACACACACACACACACACACACACACACACACACACACACACACACACACACACAAAAACTTATCTTCAACAATATGTCCTGAAAGCAATCCTCATATTTGCTGAGCATACACCAGACTGCTTATTTGCTTAGTTATCACAGATTTCACAGGTGGAATAGAAACTTACTCCTCTTTACAGACGTAGTCTGGCTGCGAACACAGCACATCACTAATAGCACTGAAATCACTAACCGATCACACTATGTTCTCCAATATTAAACACTATTTGTATTGGATCAACAATTTCTTATTTTAAAGCATTGAAAATGACAGTGGGGTACAATGTGATATTTGATTTTAAATCTAATTAAAATAATAAGGGGGTGAGTGTGTGTTCTGTTCCTTTAATTCTAAAGATGGTAATGAGAGCTTTAGTTATGAGCAGACACAAAATGTCAGGTGTCTATTTATAAGGAAATGTAGCAGTTTTACTTTGTGTTACCAATTTTGGAACACCTCAACTTTACTGAAGTATTTTAAATGAATACCTTTTCTACATATACAGGATAATACATGATAATCCTTACATTTTCATTTAGAAAATACCTGCTGAACATTTCAAAGTCTTTTCACCTTTCTATATTTTTCCTTCCAGTCAGACCATGTTTGAATATTGGTAGAAGACAAATCTTCAAATCAAACTGGTCCATCATCACAGCTGACTGGACTAACACACTGGCAGTACAACTTAGCTATTGTTGTAGCGCAAAGCTCTGTTTGCAGCTTGCACTTGCTTTGCATTATGAAATGCATTGTGACACATTTTTGAATGCAACTATGCATGAAACCCAGTCTGCTTAGCTCAATGTGTCTACACTCCTGTCCTGCATGAAGTATGTTTTGGGCTTTACACACTAGTTTATGGCAAGCCAAGTCCAGACAAGCAATGACAGTGGTGCTGCTGTAACTGTTACAGGTCAACGAAGCATCGATATAATTTTAAGGTAAAATGATACATAATGTTGCTTTAAATATCATGCACCTGTGTATATTGGTCTTCACAAAAAAGTCTAGTACAGTGTTTTGGTGTTTGAAATTCAAGAACATTTAATATTTGAAAAGTCTGGCTTTTTAGTGATCAACACACTGTGGCTCTCCATTTCACAGTCCTCTTTACACTGATAGCAAGAGAATAGAGGACCACTGGTGGCAGACTGGCAGCAATTGGTGCACTGGAACTTTGCCTAGCTTTTTCTGGCTGGTTTGTAGGTAGTTAAGCAGAACATTAGACAAAATGCCACCTTCATCACTGGTTTTCCAAGAATAGTCCAACTGACTTATTCCTTAATTCATTAAATTTTTTAGAGTTTAAAAATAAGTAAATAATTTTCAGTTTCAGCCAATTTCAGTTTCATAATTTTATATGAAACCTAATTATCACAATTCTATAAGTTGTGGGTAATATTAGTCTTGGTTTATTTTCTTAAATAAAGGTCATTTTAAATAAAAGTCTCTATTTAAAGCGCAACACCAGCAACAGTTTAGCACCACCTCCTTTGTGTGATCTCTTCTGGCTTCTGGAGGAGTGATGTAATCATGAGTGTGTCATTTTATGGACAAATCGTTACTATAGTGTTATCACATCAATTGTGACATTAGCAGGCTGGTTAATGGTCTCCTCTCATATCAGAAAAATAAAAACAACTGTAGTCGTAAAGTTTTGATGAAAAAATGGTCCAATTTTTAAATCTCAAATGAGGACACATTTCAGCCTATAGGATCTCCTGAATGTGATTGTCTTTTCAATTTTGCATCATTTTGTGATGAATAAGAGAACATTAAACTACAAAAACATCCCACAAAACTGGCCTATGGTTCTTTGCAGCTTGTGTTTGTGAGGAACATCTGGGACAGATGCATGAAGACATGCAATTATATGAATCAGTTCGGGCGCTAAATCTCCTATTTTCAGTGTCAGCGCTTGAGCAATACAAGACAAAACCACCTTTGTGTAAAAGGAGCTTTGTTTTCTCATTATGCTTTCAAGTTAACCACAGGTGGGTCGTGAGGAGAAGGTTGAGAACCTCTGCACTAAAGCATGCACACTTTCAGCCCTTCTCTCTCATTACAATGGTGGGACCAGTCCTGTTTCTGGTGGAATATCAGGCCCTCAGCTCTCTCTTCTGGAAAGTCCTGAACATTCAGCTGTAGTGGCTTTGGTGAGAGACTGAACCTAAAAATGGGCGAGCCCTGGAGGAAGCTAAATGCGTTTGAAGCTGTGGGTTGGAGGTGGTGGGAGGTGGAGGGAGGGTGGTCTCAGAGAGCCTTATATGGAGAGCATTGTGGTGGTGATGGTGATGATCGCGCGCAGATGGGGGTGGGGGGCTTGGAAAGCGATCTGCCCAGTGTACACACACACACAGACACACACACACAGGCAGCAGCAGCAGCATCTCCCCCTCCTGTAGGTCTGGAGCGCCGCTCTGAGGGTCTACTCTGTCGGAGGAGCCACCACTGTTGTCCAGCCCGAGTGTGATGGAGGGAGGGCTCGCGTAGGCGGACTTCAGACTGCGCGCGGACGTTAAGGAGAACAGGGGGTCTGTCAGGAGACATGGATGCGCCCAAAGCCCCGGCAGCTGCGGTCCTACTCGTGCTGCTGTGCGTGTGGAGCTGCGTGTCCTCGGTGCAGTTCCCGGACTCCCAGCAGTAAGTCAGCGCCTCTCTGACTCTGGCAAAGTGGACTTGTTATTGTCACCCGAGAGCCGCAGAAGTTTTCCAGATGTGGCCGGAAGTGCCGGAGAAGTGTAACAGCTGGGTGGGCGGGATTAAAGTCGATTCCAGTTGCTGTACACCGTTACTGACCAATCAGAAACGAGTATCTGCAGAACGGGAAACAAGCTCCTCAATCTGAATGAAAGTTAATGTAACAGGAACTCAGTTCAGACCAGTGTTTTCAGTTTAGTCCAGTGTTTACAGTTTAGACCAGTGTTTACAGTTTAGACCAGTGTTTACAGTTTAGAGCAGTGTTTTCAGTTTAGTCCAGTGTTTTCAGTTTAGTCCAGTGTTTACAGTTTAGAGCAGTGTTTTCAGTTTAGTCCAGTGTTTTCAGTTTAGTCCAGTGTTTTCAGTTTAGTCCAGTGTTTTCAGTTTAGTCCAGTGTTTTCAGTTTAGTCCAGTGTTTTCAGTTTAGTCCAGTGTTTTCAGTTTAGTCCAGTGTTTTCAGTTTAGTCCAGTGTTTTCAGTTTAGTCCAGTGTTTTCAGTTTAGTCCAGTGTTTTCAGTTTAGTCCAGTGTTTTCAGTTTAGTCCAGTGTTTTCAGTTTAGTCCAGTGTTTTCAGTTTAGTCCAGTGTTTTCAGTTTAGTCCAGTGTTTTCAGTTTAGTCCAGTGTTTTCAGTTTAGTCCAGTGTTTTCAGTTTAGTCCAGTGTTTTCAGTTTAGTCCAGTGTTTTCAGTTTAGTCCAGTGTTTTCAGTTTAGTCCAGTGTTTTCAGTTTAGACCAGTGTTTTCAGTTTAGACCAGTGTTTTCAGTTTAGTCCAGTGTTTACAGTTTAGTCCAGTGTTTACAGTTTAGTCCAGTGTTTTCAGTTTAGTCCAATGTTTTCAGTTTAGACCAGTGTTTTCAGTTTAGACCAGTGTTTATAGTTTAGTCCAGTGTTTTCAGTTTAGTCCAGTGTTTTCAGTGTAGACCAGTGTTTACAGTTTAGTCAAGGTTTTATAATTTAGTTCAGTGTTTTCAGTTTAGACCAGTGTTTACAGTTTAGTCCAGTGTTTACAGTTTAGTCCAGTGTTTTCAGTGTAGACCAGTGTTTATAGTTTAGTCAAGGTTTTATAATTTAGTCCAGTGTTTTCAGTTTAGACCAGTGTTTTCAGTTTAGACCAGTGTTTACAGTTCAGTCCAGTGTTTACAATTTAGTTCCGTGTTTACCGTTTAGTTGGTCTGTTCATCCAGAATTATTTACACAGTGTACAGAGCAGCTATAGAGTTCAAACCATGAAGAAAACTGAAAGCGAAGAAAAACAGAGATACATGCTTTTCGTTGGACAGCAACGATGTGCACACACTATGTATTTGTACACGTGTTCACTTATTTACACTCTGATTGGAATCACTCCCACTTGGTTGTTACACTTTAGCTAGTCTGTTCTCATCTGGCTGCTGTTATCCAGCCACAAATGGGGCTCTTGAGTGTGCTGCAGCTGAGCTGTGCAGCCAAGAGCCATTTCCCTTTAGGGCTTTAGCTTCTCCCAACAGTTGGCAAATTTGAGTATTGTGAAGGCAAGAAGGTGAGTGGTTTCCTTTGAGATAGCAGCTTATAGAGAATTGAACTTATTTCTTCCAGTGGTGGTGATTTGAACCAAGGCAGTAATATCTCCAACACAAGCTGACTGCTTAGTGTTGGGTGATAATGAGTTCTAACTGGGGATTGTTTTGTTTGACCTTGCCTCCATGGGTGTGTTTCAGTAAAGTTTCAGGCCATACGTTTTTTTATCAGGCAGAATCATTTCATCTGTTTATGCTCTGTGAAGGATTTTTCAGAGAAAATAAGTGCTTTTAAAAGAAAGTTATCATGTTCTGAAATTATTAGATTTCAGATTATTTTTATTTTATTTTTATTTTTTATTATTTTTTAATTTTTTTTATTTTTCTGTAAAGCTGCTCTGTGACATCAGTTGTGAAGAGCACTGTACAAATAATTTTAATTAATGATTGATAATTAGAGCAATTCTATACAATATTCCCACCCAGACAGCAAGCATATTGCTACAGTCCAATGAAACCCATGTACTGCCTTTCTTGTCTATTACTGTGAATTACTCCGATTCACTTATTACATTCACTTCTATTCTAAGTTCTCCTGTAAATTATACTGGCTTCATAAGTTCGACACCCCATTGACTGTTTGCCACTCCTGGTAAACCCTCAGACCAGTCAGTTAATTATTATACATACAAAAACTGGAGTTCTGGTTTTGGAGGAGTGACATTATCATGAGCATATCATATCATTTTATGGAGAAATCGCTACCACAGTGTTATCACACCAACTTCAACATTCAAAACTATCTTCTCAAACAGATTTTAAAGTAAAGTTTTTATTTAAAAATAGTAAGGTTTATTTTATAAAAATATACTAAGGCTACTATTAAAAACAACATAGAGATAAATATGTGGGAAAGGATAATGCAGGAATGAAATGAAGGACAAATAAGTAAATTCTCTTGGTGGAAAACGTTGGGAAGTTTGGTGCATTTCATCTTCTCTACTTCTGACTTGCTTCCTCCCACAGACTTCTACATAAAATAAGATATAATAATCCTTTATTAGTCCCTCCATGGGGAAATTCACATTCTCACAGTCTGTATGCTGCTGTATGTTCTAGTTTTACCCCTCAGAGATGTATAGCAGAAGATCTTCTGTGCATGTGTTCACCACACGCTCAGGGAAATGAGTCAAATCCAGCAGTATGTTTCATGTTACATGTTGAGCATGACTGTGATCCTTGTGAGTGTCATTCCAGTCCACTGACTTCCTACTGTACGTAAACTAAGAATTTCTGCAGCAGCAGCAGCCACACATGAAGAAGGTGGTAACACAGAGCTGACTCACATTATATCTTCTCCTACTTCCAGTGTGGTGTTTTTTAATGAGTGAGACTAAACCCATGGTTTCATTCATAGTCATCTCTCTTTGATTCACAATAATCAGAAGGAAAATGACAGTTCAGAGGCTACATACATAAATAAAGTGCAGAGCAGAGTTGTTCCTCAAGTTCTTAGATTAAAATGGTTATTTATTACACTTTTTGTGGGTAAGAATCGAGTCTTGTCCTTATGATTTCAGAACAAGTAGTAGTTTTAAATGCATTATTTGACAATGGATTGTGCGTTTTTGTTAATAACAGTGCTAATGCAGAAACACATTTTAATGAAATGCATTCCACTCCACTAGACCTCACACTTCTAGTTATTTTGGGTTAATTAAGTGAAAAGGAGCATTAGTTATCACTAATGAAATATTAGTCATTTGCATATTTCCAATAATTATGTACAGTTTATACTATTTGACTCTGAAAGTTGCTCTTAGATTACTTGAATCTAATACGAATAAGGAAGCAGAATGAAATCGGCATCACATTATTAGTTGCGCATATTTGCTTAAGAATAATTTCAGGCAAATGTTTAGACCTGGCTGATATTTCAACCTGACGTTTGATGATGTATTCATTGAGCCCCAGAAGGAATGTTTCGGTGATGATGAAATGCTGTGCTTTTTAGTGCGTATTTTATTAGTTTGAGTGCATTATAGATTGAAGAAGGCGTCACAGATGGCTTATTTGAGGTGCTGCCTGTTGTGTGTGTTTTTTGATGTGTCCAACTGACATCTCAATTACTTAGAGTTAGAGGGAAGAGTTACTGAACATGTTTCACCCAGTGTTTTTTTTTTTTTGTAGTGATACAGACTAACTGAGTACAGTTATTCAGAAATACAGTAATGATTATCATGAACTCATACAGCTTGGTAAAGATAATGACTAGGGTTCTCTAAAAAGGACTAAATCACTGAACATTTTCTGCTATTGACCAGCTAGACAGAAAGACATCCTTTATCCTGAGCACCATCAATGGCCTAAATGAGCTACTGCAGGTTTTTAAAGTACAAAGGACCTGCAGCCAAGATCAATTTTTACCACCAAAAAGTGCACGTCAAGTTTTGAATGCAATGTCTTTCACACTGAGTCCAAAACTGATGGGTTGTAATGATGCATAAATTGTCAATCAGAGTCTGCTCTTTTTTCTGCAATGTCTGGATGCATTAAAGTCAGGTTGGCTAATCAGAGCTCTGTTTTCATGGTAGTAGACCAAAACAGTTAGCTTCAAGACAGCATCCATACAGCTCAACACTTATATGACAGCAAATATGTTGCAGATATAAACACAGAGCATAGCTGATAGGCCTGGGAGTGAAGGTGAGTACTTTACAGTGACTTTATGTAGACATTTATTAAGTTTGTCAAGGTGCATCCTAGTCTATACATGTCCAGAAAGAATCAGAAACCTTCCCTCACTAATGACCACTCGTGTGGAGGAGAAAAAATAGGAGAAAAAAAGCAGACAAGTATGGAGTTTATAGTCCTGATTACAAAGCCCTGAAGGC
Source organism: Acestrorhynchus altus (assembly GCA_034509495.1). Lineage (NCBI taxonomy): Eukaryota > Metazoa > Chordata > Actinopteri > Characiformes > Acestrorhynchidae > Acestrorhynchus > Acestrorhynchus altus. Next base: position 13,039,678 of record CM067501.1, read on the forward strand.
AAAAAAAAATGTAACGGACACAATGTGATGGTTTCATAGCATTAAAAATTGCATCTGTCCAAAAAACATGTACCAGGTTTGAACACGCCTTCCCCTAGACTGTCTTGATCTCCTCTGCCCCATTCATCTCCCCATCAGTGAGCAGGGATCAAAGTCCTTTAGAAAACATAGAGGAGAAAACCTCTGGGTTCCGATTTAGTCTAAACATCCACTGTAAAGCCACTGTAAAGGTTCATGCTGCAGCATCTCTACAGACCGAGAGAGCACAGAAGCGCATGTTTTTCCTTAGACAGCTGAAAAATTCAACCTGCCACCAGACCCTGATGATCCATTCCTACACAGTGACTAACAAGTCCATCCTTACATCATCTAAAGCCATCTGGTCTGGATCATCCACTTCACAAGAACGAGCCAAACTCCAGCGCATAATCAGGACAGCACAGAGGATCATCGGGGGTACTCTGCCAACACTTCAGGACAAATATAACATCAGGGTCATGAAGCGTACTGGCAAGATTATAGCTCAACCCTCTCACCTCAGACATCACCTCTTCCAACAAACTTCCCTCTGGTAGAACATGCAGAACTACCACAATCTCAACTGAGACATCTTCCAGAAAATACAGGCGTCACCATCACATTAATAGCGGTACTCTGATGCAAACATATACACTCACCCAGAGTGTATATAGCATCCTGCTGGATTTACTCATCATGAAGAGACCATTCAGCTTTCTTTGGTTTAAAATATTTACAGATGATTCCTCTCAGTTCTGTTCAAGAACATAATTATAAACACACTTCATTCCAGACAACACTAAAGTGACCTCTGCCTAATATGTTTAAAAAAATGACAGTGCTGATCTCTGCACTGTTGACCACAATGAAGTTTTAATTGCCCACAGTGGCTAAAATACCTTCAAAAATCATATTGCGGTCAACAGGTGTCATTCACATAATGAGATTTTGGGCCACCTCTAGCCTGGATACGACACATTTGCCCACATATGTTGCAAATGGTCCTGTAGATTCTGTACACTAGATTCTGTAGGTTGCCCAAGCTCACATGCCAGCTGATTCCATAAATGCTTGATTTTGTGATTAGTCTAGCAACTGGTCTTGGAGAAACCATTGCTGTGGGATGATGAGCTTGATCCTACTGACAAATGCAAGGTGTCCTGCACATATCTTTGAGCTGTTAGGGTTCCTCTTATGAATATTAAGGGTGACTGATGGTCCAATGCATTGGCTCCCCTGATCATCACACTAGCAGTTGGGGCAGTGTTTCATTCCGCAGCATAACGATTTAACTGTCTGCTCCAAGAGCAGAAAACAGTACACTCACAGAGGGTGTGTGACTTCATTCCCTGCTCAGGACATTTTTACTCCATTATATCTTTACAAAGAAATGAGTGGCCTGCTTTTAATGTTTACATTGTTGTATACATCAACTTGATGATTAAACAGAAAAGCACAGGATGGTATTTATCAATAAGACAACTTCGGCAGTGTCTAATTAAAAACATCTGGTGTTGGCATCTGCCCACAGTCCCCCCATATTAGTTATTCCCTTTAAAAAAAAACAAGCACAACATCAAACTGCTTTAACAAGATGATGTGTAAAATGCACGTATAGTTTCACAATTTAATACACAACGTCATACACTAATGATACATTGTCATGCTATCCTTTATTTTTGATTTAAATGTTAAAGAAGAGACAACACTGTAGATCAAATCCTGGAATAAATCCTAGCTACCATGGTTAACATGCGTGCACATCTTTTTAGTTGCCCTGAAAGGGGTCTGTAGAAGTTACACATAGTCACTTTTAATGCTTGATGGTTAATGTCTGGGTGTGGGAGATCTCAGACCTCCTCTGTTTTGTGAAGAGTAGCGCTGGTCAGACTTTAATGCTTTGTAGAAAATGTGTGCAGTTCAGGTTGAGATGTTGTTTTTAAGACATTCTTTTATATGGTGTTGGTTTATTAAAAACTTACTAGCTTACTAGATTTCACCTATTCTATCCAATCTACAAATTCTGTCTTAATGATAGCTAGGTAGTTTTCCAGGCTGTTTTCATACACTAACACCATACAAAAAAAAACAGTATGGTGTGCAAAATGTACAAAAAAAAAAACCACAAAACAAGACAAAACAAACAAATGAAAAAAAAAAATGAATCACACACCTTTCATCCACTTTTAAACTCAGAGGAGCTGCTACATGTTTCTAAAACTCCGCCTGCATTATTTTAATTAGTTATTCTCTGAACCAACTGTATTTGTTCTGTCTTAGAGTCAGAGCTGCCTCCAGAATCATTTTGAGTAGAGGTTTTGCACATGAGCGACATCATAGAACGCAATATCTTCAGACCACATTTCTGTATTTTGTCCAATTCTGAAACAAGTAGACTATTTCAGCTTGTGGATTTCTTGTATTCTTATTGCCAATGCTTCAACCCCCACCAGTCCTTCTTGCTTTGCCTTGAGTGACTGATTTGTGACGATAACCACTTAAGACAAATCCCGTGTATTTTTGTCTTTAGCAATTAATATCCACACCCTGTCTTTGCTGGAGTGTAATTTTCACACCTCTGTTGTTGGTAGAATATCACTACTTATCTCTTTGCTGCCTTACCCTCCTACCTCTCTCCATCCCCCTGTCTGAAGCCCTCTGCCTCTCTGTCACAGTGCGTGACTCTGTCTTTGTGCCCAGGCTCTAACCTCCACATGCCAGGCTTTGTCTGCTTCAGATGTTCTATGAGCACATCACATTCCTCATCCCTCTCTTTCTCTTCCTCTCTGGCTCTCTCCAACTTTCTCCCTCCCTTCTTTTCCCTCACGCTCTCTCGCCATGATGGTCTTGTAGCACTTGCTGTGCTGAGAGGCAGATGATTAACCGTCATCTGAGCTGAAAAGTCTGATGTCATAGATTCTTCCCTGCTGCAAAAGTCTCTCATGACTGGCATGGGGTTGCGGGCAAAATGGGTTGGGCGACGTTTGGGGAGAGGTTACATGTGCCTTTTTGCCATTTTTGTAGCTTCTATAGCTCTCTGGTGTTCAGAGGCATTGTGATGCTACAGAACCTGTCATGTTCCAGTGCTCACTGCCCTGGATTGTCTGTGCTGTAACAGCACATCGTAGTGTCCCCATGTCTTTATGTGGTTCCCCAGGGTATGTTTAGTCACTCCACTGCAAGTTTCCCTGTTCTCTTGTTTTCTTTCTCTCTCTCTCTCTCTCTCTCTCTCTCTCTCTCACTCTCTCGCTCTCTGCCCCTCCACCCCTCCCCCCCTCTCTTTTACTCCACTTGGCTTCCAGATTCATGTGCACTGACTCCTCTCTGTGGCACTCTGCTCAGATCAGTGTTCATTAAGTCAGTGTGTGTGTCATGGCCTGATCGGTCCTCATGTCCCTGCAGCTGTGGCAATGGCTCATTGTCCTGCTTTTGGCTTTTGCCACATTCATCCCCATCTCCAGGCCTAATTAGATTCCATGCTTAAGCAGCTAAATAGAGATGCTCCCACCCCTGAAGATGGAATAATGGAAATATCCATGGCATACACATGGGAAGGGTCTTAATAACATTATGGTAAATAGTAATTGTTCAGGTTGTTCTGGTTCAGGTTGTTGGATGCTGGAATATACATATCATTTGCTGATCTGTGAATATAAATATAAATATTCTATATTTTAATATCATTTATATACCGGTAAATATAAAATTCTCAAATCTTAATTGGTTTGCATCAAAAATCTATCATCCATCCATCTTCTTATCCACTTGAGGTTTGGTGGGTCTGGGGCTTACCCAGTGGGTCTGGAGCTTACCTGGCATCATTAGATGCAAGGCAGGAATGCCCCCTGGACAGTGCATTGCAGGTTACCAGACACAAGCAGACATTCACACACACTCACCCTAGGGGCAATTTAGCACAGCCAGTTCACCTACTGTGTACTATTGGGAGCAGACCCTGAAACACACTTCACACACTGAATGTATTGGGGCTTGAACCAACAACCCCAGATGCCTGGAGCTGTGTGACACACACACACACACACACACACACACACACACACACACACACACACACACACACACACACACACACACACACACACAAAAAAAAATCCCTATAGTGCCACCATGCTGCCCCACAATGTAAACACTTTTTAATGAACATCAAATGATGAAGAGCTTAATGTGTTTTGAGCACACTAAGGGCATTTTTATTGTGGACATATGGACACATGATTGGTGACAGTCAAAGTCCAGTGTTTGTTAGCAATATTAGTCATGCATCTCACATTGTTACAATTAAAGGAAGATGTCAACTACCAAACCTTCTTGGCTGATTGACTGTACTGGGGTCAGTGATCAATCATGGTCATTTGATTTTTTGCCAAACTATTCCCAGCCAGCATGCCCATGTGGGTTTTACATGAGTGATACCTTGACAAAGTGGATTTCAGGTGGACATTGGCTCTGAATGGGTTTGTACATACTGTATTTTCTTACTGGGTTTCAGCTGGGCTTCCCAAATGGACCACATCGTTATACAGCCCAACTTAATCTCACATGGAACCCAATGTGAAGTTGAAAACCCTGATGGGGCCCATGTTGAACTAATCACTGTCCCTGGTGAACACATGTGGGGCCAACTTGGAACCAGAGGACAAAGCTTTGGTACAAATGTAGCCATTCTGACAAAGTTATACACTACAGTTTCTCATTTAGGTTGAATTTTTGACAATTCTCTATAAAGATTGTCCAATCAAGCAACAGTATCCATGAAAAACAGAAGTGTGGGTCCAGCAAAGAAAGGCCACTTGGTACAGCAGCTAAAATCAGATACATTTTATGTGGTGTCTATGTCTCTAGACATGAGTCATTTTTAAACACTGTGGTTCACACGAGAGACAGTATACTTTATATATATATATATATATATATATATATATATATATATATATATATAAAAAAGGTAACCCTGAGCTCTCTGACAGCAACTGGAAGCTATTCATATCGCTTACACATTTAGCCATATGGTCATGGCTAGTCATGAGTGCGCTCCCTGTTTGGAGGTCCCTTATACTGTCTAATTCCCAGTGTTGTGTCTACAAATAGCCACTGGGCTCTTAGTGATATAGTTTATCTGTGAATAGATTTATAAACATAGATACAGCTATATGATGTACAGATGAATATATAAGTTTAAAGTGTATAATGCATACATAATACATACGTAAAACATTTATACTATAATGTGTGCTTTATGACTTTTAATTCTTTACAATCCACCTGTCAGACATTATTCATGTTTCTCATTGCATGCTGACCCAACAGTTCTGTTTGTCCTCTCACATGAGCTGAATTACATTTCATTCTCACAAAGAGCATTCTGCTCTGTATGACATGGTTGGTCTTAATTTAATTTCTCTTCATATGATTTGGTAAAACGATATGAAATTCAAAATCTAGGCTTTTCTGTAAAGCTTTTTAATCAGTGCATTAATTGAAAATCCTTTTCTGAATTAGCTCAGTTAAAGGAGAATAGATCATTCAGTCTTATGCTAATGTTTGGGTGACTCAAGTGTCACATTTTGTAAATTTCTAATGAAAATAAGTGAATGTGAGACAGTAATTTTTGCTTTCAGTTTGAAAGTATTTCGTGTTAAACGTACATTTGCATTGGTGGCCTTTTATTACACTGTCTGACTGGAGCCACAATATTGTCAACCCTCCTCTGCTCATGGTGTATTCATCAAGCTGATTGGCTCTTCTTGTTGAAGAGTGGCACTTTTTTCCATAACTAAGCACCTGATTCTTATTGGTTCACGTATGTTGTGAACTGTTCCTATTAGCATGTGAAACATGTTTAAAGATGTCACTTACCAATCAGTTATTAACTTGATTGCCAATAATTTCAGTGTAAATAATTAGTTGCACCTGCAAACATATCATCCCAATGGAATTATAAGGTTCTGTCTGCATTCTGAGCAGTTTCGAGATATTATAGTGACATTGACATAAATGAGGATTGTTTTCTAGATAAAGAGTCTAACATGCATACAACTTAAAAAGACACCTCACATAACGTTAAGGAGTTGTCACAGAATATAAAATATGTAAATGACTTAGTTCTGATTAAAATGTCTTTCTTCTTGGTTCTCTTGGCTCATCTCCTTGGTCTGTAAGTGCAGTGAAGGTCAGATATTTAGACTAGTAGTTCAGTTTTGTAGCAAATGTTGGTCTTGCAATGCCTATAATGAAGTCTGTTGTGTTATGAGGCCCAGTAGCCTCACACCCAGTGAGCAGATATTCACCCATTCAGGCATCGCTCAGCCTCTTTTCCCTCTGCACCAGTGGACAGGCTGATTAATTTGGAAATTGCTTTCTCCTCTAAGGCCAGTTTCTCTATTTATAATGCAGATATGAGACATTTTGTAGTCAAAAATTCACTCAAGTGGAAACAGAATGAGGTGGTAGATGAGGGTCAAGCATGGGTTGCTAGGTCAGAGAGTGTGTGGTATAAAGATGCCAGCAGAAGACAAATAGGTGTTGGTGTAAGCAGGAATTAGATTGGAGTAATGAACACCTGTTTTAGAATTTTTTTTAAAGAGAAGAGTTTCAGAGGATTCATCCTCTGCTTACAGTCCATATTCGGTCCATATTTAGACATGTTTTGTTTTCCGCTCAGTAAAGATTGATAAGATTACTGTGAAACGGTAGAGATTATAACTTTGGTTTCTCATTACATGAATCTGAACCATGACACAGCAATGGTTCAGGACGAATAAATGTTCTGTTACACCACTTTATCTATTTTCTATATTAAAACAAATAATAGGTGCATTATATGGCACCTTTAAGAAAGTAATGGCACCATGCCCCTAGCTTCTCCAGCTTTCCAGTAGAAAACAATTTGATGTGCTCATCTTTACTAAAGGTGCCAAAATGCTCTCCAGAATGGTAAAGGTGTCCAAATTTCAAGTAAGCAAAACAAAACTGTAGACAATCTTGCACAATGCTTGTGACAACACAGGCAGATAAATAAATACAAAAATGCTGTCATACCATCCCCTAAATTTGAGTGTTACCTATAGTGCGCTGCAGGTAGTCAGGCTGTGTCTATCATAGGACTGACCATTATAGCTTTGATTTTTTAGTGTCATTGGTTAATAACCATTAATCAGTGAGGCCTTAATGTAGTCTGTACATAGCCTTTCTGCTTTCCATTGACTGCTCTTTTTCAAGGTCATAAAATGAGGCAGGCAGATTGGCTGTAGCACAGTAAAGCCATCCCTGAGCTTCTCGAAGTTAAATGCTGGAGGGTATAGCAACAGTGGTCAGCAAAAGGGCAGGCAAATTGCAGCCTGCAGCCTGCAGGTATTGAGGCATCAGCCTGGGGTTTGATCAGTTTCTGCTTCGTGCTGTCATGCTCTCACCCACTGTGAAGCTGATGCCCTGTAGAAAACGCATGAGGTCAAGGTGAATGTACTGTATGTCTGGGCTGGGCTCAGTGTAGGGCATCTGCTGCTCATAGAGATGGGCTGATAAAAAGAAAGTATGTATGATGGAAAGAAAGAAAGAAGAAGAGATAGGGGAGAAACAGATCTGTGGAGACAGCTACAAATGCCAGAAGAAAGCTAGAGAGCTCTGACATGTGCACATGCATGCATGTGATCACACACACACACACACACACACACATGCTCACTCTTTAACTCCTGAACTTGAGACACCCTGACAAAGAGAGCATGTTTGGGTTTCCGATTATAATATCGTAATTTATACTGACACGTTTCAACTTTAATCTGAAATTTCCATATCAACACCCCAGGGAATGCTCAATCAAGGAGCAAGAGAATGAGAGAGAGAGATAGATAGATAGATAGATAGCTAGATAGAGAGAGAGGTTCAGCTAAGATTTAAAGAACCTTCTTAAGTCCTCTTCAATTTGCTTACAAATGTACAAATGTGTGCAGTGTAATTCAGACTGTGATCCAAGCGTATTCTCTCTCTCTCTCTCTCTCTCTCTCTCTGCATAAAATAAAGCAGTGGAACGCGAGAGGGAATGTGTTATCATGAAATAAAAGCATGGGTGTGATGAAGCAGACACAAGCCAAACATGAGATATTTAAGATAACACATTAACCTTACGTGATCTAATGTTTTTATACAACAGTGTGGAAAAAAAATAAGTAAGAAAGTAATGAACTGAGGCATCAAAAATCGCATTAAAAATGGTTTATATTTTAGTTCCTTAGAGTTCCTTAACTAGTAGCTTGCTACTATTTCACAGTAACAAACACCACTGACTCACTGTACAGCCAACTGTTCCTTTTTCAACTCCTTACTCAGATCAGTACATTAAACTCCACTCAGTCACTGCACAGCCTGCAGCTCCTTCTCCAGCTCCTCGCACAGACCCACACATGAAACTCACTTTCAACACTCACTGGATTTCTTGTCCATTTGTTTTTTACTATTGTGAATTCTTGTTGAGACAGTTTATATAACCATGTTATAGATTCATCACGCAATGTTCCCAGTTAGTAACTGAAGTACGTTTAGGAGTGTAAACTCTCCCAGTGCAGTACTGAAACCATAATTTGTTTTTCAGCGTGGACTGCTTAGGCTGGTGCCTTCCCCTAAGTTGGAAGAAATGCATGACGGCCTATGAAATTGGTTTCTGCAAAACATGCAATTTTTGTTTTCCGTCTCACACAGCAATTTAATTTCACTTGACAATGACCTACCAGGTGCAAATGCATATGGTTACATGTGGTAATTAGTTACATGAAGTGACCAGATGTATTGGAAAATGGTCAGACCGGTTTTATCTGGCACAAAGACTACAGTAGGTCAGATAACCACTCTGTCCAACCACTCTCAGAACATATTCATGCAGGATGTCACCTTAGGGGCTCTGTACTGTCATATAGGGGATTTGCTTTGTCTTTTTACCAGCATAAAAGCAATTCAAGTCAAGATACTGGTGATTAAAAATGCTTATCTCACTTAATAAGTAGAAAAAACTATATATATATATATATATAGTTTTTTTGCTACTTATTAAGTGAGATAACATTCTATAACTTCTAAGATGTAACTTTATTATGGAAAGTTCATATTGTTGTTGCTCATCAGTATCTGCCAAAATTTTGCCACATCATACATTGACTCATTTTATATTTTTAAGTGAAGCAATTTGATATGCATTATTTTTTTTGTTCTATTTTAAATTATCTTAACCAATTTAAACACTTTTCAACAAATTGTCCAGTGAGTATACATGATTGTGCATGATTATGATGAGTATGTATACAGTAAATGGACCAGGCACAAGGTACACTTGCTATCACGTTTTATCTGCAGTCCCTGAAGATGTATTGTACAAAACAAAACTCTCAGCTCTAGGCCTCCAGCTGAGACTGTGACCAGGCACCTCTGTCTACATCTGCTATGAATGTGGAAACAGTATTTCTGGACCTGGGCCCAGTTTGTACAGTGTCTAATAATACACTAGGCCCAAAATCTCTGGCCATTTCCAATGTCACAGTGACTTTGTTTGCTGGTGTACCCCTCTCTGTAGTATGCTCAAGCTGGCAGAAGTGTGGCGATGCTGTTGTGCTAGATTTGGTGGAGAAGCAGAATTTGGGGCAAAGCCAAGTCAGGATGTGTTGCTGCTCATGCACTGTGATCTCGATGTCATGATGTCACTGCCATCTCTTCAGGGGAAAGTAACACAAAACAGAATGTGATTAGTGTGTGATTTGTGTGGTCTGACAACCTGCACACACTCTGGCTCATATGTGCTCCCTGTCTAACCCTTTGGTGTGTGAAATGGAAAAACGTTTTTGCAAGAAGAACTGCGAGTGTCTCTCCTTTATGTTTAAGGGGTCATTTTATTCAAAACCTGTTTTCTCTCATTTTTCTGAAAAGGTAGTCCATAAAATCAGAAAATTCAGAATGTGTCTTTTATTGATCATGTCCATTTGGTACATACCAATCGATAAATCAACGTTTATTTATATAGCACTTTCTAAAATGAAAGCATTGTTACAAAGCAGCTTTACAGAGTTCCAGGTCCAAGCCTCCTTTGAGCACGCAAAAGCTGACAGTGTCAAGGAAAAGACCAGACACCAGATATCACAATTAAATATCACAACAGACAGGGAGAACAAAAAGAACTGGACAGAAACGAGTAAAACGATAAAAACTAGAGCTAAATCGATGCAACCAAAGTTACAAAAACAGCCCATTTCAAATAACCTCATTCAGACATTTCTTATAACCATCTACCTGATTCCCACTCCTGCATGCAGAATCCTTTCAGCTGAGTGATGTTACAGCTTCCTTTTACATATATGGCCCCACATTTTCCTCAAGTCCCCTCTGAAAAATAAAGATTTCACATTGGTTTAAATAAGACAGGCTCCTCCAAATCATCTCTAGCCATGTCATAACTGTCTGCAACTGATGTTCTGCACCTGATATTTTTTACACATACAACAAAATAATACATGTGGCAGTGTTTGAACTTTAACATCACTGGAAAATTATATTTCCGTTAAGTGTAAATTGTTTAAGTTATTTTTGATAGACATTTCTTCCATTGTATATGTTTCTTTACATAACCTGCCAGAGTGTCTAGATGTCGGCTTGGGGAGGTTTGGATTCGAAAACTTGATGATTAAGAGATATTAGAAAATGGCCAAGTTGAAAGAACTGTAACAGTTTAGATACTTCACAAACAAACGTCACAGTGATTTGCTGGAGGAGTGTTAATCTCAATGCAACTAGTAATAACGTTCAGTTGTCATACTTTGCAACCTGCAATTACTCTTGGCCTGAACCCCCCACTAAATAATGGGCTGCTGTGTCTTCATCTGCTCCTTTCTTCTCCTCCTCACAAATTACCCCCTCTGAGGGAGAGAGAGGTACAAAGCTTTAGAGAGAGAGAGAAAGCCAGAGCATTTATCTTCTCTGCCTTGTGTCAGATTGCTTATTAAAGTTAGACTCTTCTGTGTTGCCTCTTATTACATATCTCTCAGAGACTGAATGAAATCCTCTGCATCAGCTTCCCTGTGCATTCGTGTCAGCCTTATCTGCTTCTAAGAGCACATTAAAAGGCTGAATTACATCTATTAAGAAGGATTTGAGACTGTGCTGTGCTTATGTGTATGTTGCAGATTCCACCTCGTTCCCTCGGCTCCACTTTGTCACTTCTAACAGTGTTTGAAAGATGCAGTGTGGATACAGGGACAGGCTTTGAGTGCTAAGATTATTAAAACTCACTAGAAGTCTGCAAAATAAGTCTCTATTTAAATACCTTAAGCGTAACAGAGGTACCTGCTGTGAGCTGAGGTACATTATATGGCGAAAAGAATTGGGACACCTGCTCATTCTTTTTCCAAAATCAAGGGAATTAAGAGTTTCTCCTGCTTTCGTTGGGACTAACTGTATCTACTCTCCTGGGAAGACTTGCTTCTAGATTTCTGAGAAGTGCTGTGAAGATGTGATTGCATTCAGTGAGGACAGGGTGTTGAATGATCACCATCTAAGAGCTCAGGGACTGTGTACCACTTTAGCCAGGGATGGACTGGCCATTGTGAGAACAGGGACAAATCTTGATGGGCTGTTATGTACCCTCCCCCCAGTCAACAAAATGAAACCGATCAACCCCCTTCACACCCCCACCCTCAGCATTTGTCCAAACTGGGCTGGTTTCCAGTCCAGCCCTGCCTCTTGCCCATACCTGGCAATTGACATGGTGCCAATTGATTCATGCTTATCTACTCCAGAGAATCCTATTCTATTGGCAATCTCTAAGGGACTAGACAAGCTGTATGTGCATTTGCACATCACTGTCATCAATGGGTAGCTGATTGCATTCATTAGAAACATTTGGACATAGAGTGTGTCTGCTCTGAGCCGAGACCACATCAGTGTGGGCAGTGTTGTGGACATTTTTGCTTGAGACATTTAGAGAGTGTTGAACCTGGCCTTAATGCACACAGAAGTAAACAAGCTGCAATTATGAAACACGTGTGCTGCTTCTTGATTCGGGACAGAGGAGGAGTGTGTGTGTGTGTGTGTGTGTGTGTGTGTGTGTGTGTGTGTGTGTGTGCAGATGCTTGATTTTGTATGCTCCTAAGGGTCTTATCTATGAGGCTGAGTGGTTGTGAGGTCCCTATGGCAACAGTCAGTGTGAAGTTTACTTAATAGGACTTTAGTGTTCATGTGAAAGAGAACATTCGCATTAACAAGGACTTCAGGTGTTTTTAGACTGTAAAGGACACACGGGGTGCCTCAGACCCAGCCAAGTAAATAAAGGAGACCCTGTCGCCACAATTTACTTCACTTTGTGTTTGTCATCACAGGTGCTCGCCGTTTGATGGTTTTAATGGAGTCACCAAGGTTTTCACTAGTAACCATTTAAACAGTGTAGATGTTTAAAAAGACCAGACATTGTTTGTAAAATTTATCATATCTAGAAACTTTTTATTATAAATAATATCATATATGCGTATCAATGACCTCTCAAGTGAAGCAACAGAATGAAAGAAAACATTACTATATTTTCCATTCGTGGAAGTGAAATGAGGATATAATAAAAATGGAATAAAAGATGAAAGAAGAAAGAAAGAAAGAAAGAAAGAAGCTGAGAACTGAAGACACAAGTGAGAAGAGAAGAGCATATATGAGAGGAGAAGAGAACAAATGAGAGAAGAGAACAACGTAAATGAGGAGGAGAAAAGAAGAGGACAAATGAGAGAAGAAGTGGACAAGGGAGAAGATAAGAGGACAAATGAGAGGAGGAGAAAACAAATGAGAGGAGGAGAAGAGGACAAGTAAAAGGAGAAGAGAAGAGGATAAAAAAATTAGAAGAGGACAAATGAGAGGAGAAGAGGACAAATATGAGGAGAAGAGGTCAGAGGAGAGAATAGAAGGGAAGAAAAGAGGACAAATTAAAGGGAAAGAGTAGAAGACAAATGAATGGAGAATAAATAAGAGGTGATGAACTGAGAAGAGGTTGAATCTGAAGTAAGATTGAATGAAAGAAGAGAACAGAAGGGAGAAGCGAGATCAGAAGGAAGAAGAAGAGATGAAGGGAGAAGAGAAAGTAATGGGAGAGAGAAAGTGAAAAGAAAAAGATGAGATGACAGATCAGAGAGGGGTATGTGAGCGAGCGAGATGCAGAGGGAGAGAAGGAGAGAAAAAGAGAAGAAGTGGGGGAGATGGCTGCAGCCAGGGGTCAGAAACCAGTGCTGTGCCTGTGACTCACACGCTCTATTTTCGGACACAGCTGTCCTTCTGCTGGACTGGAGAGCTGAAGCATTAGCTGAGCTATTGTGCCCCATCAGCGCAGCGCAGACCTGCTCCCTAATCTCACTAAGTGCTTATATTACCCATTGTGCTTTTTGTGTCTCCATATCATTGTGTGTTGTGATTGGCCAGGTCAATCTACTTCCCTTGAAAGCAAGCTCGTCTGTCCTCGTCTGACTCGACATGACGATAAGTTCTGTAAATCAGCCACACCTGCTCCTCTGACCTGTGACCTTTCACCATAATGAGCTTCCCCTCGGGACTTTAAAGCTCCTCCGTGAGACTGACAGCTGCGACCGTGTCAGAGCCTCTCTCACCTCACGTCTGCAGAAGGAAAAAAAGACATCCAATCCAGCTGGTCATTAAAGGTGTAGTCCAGCATTTGTGTTATTAAAGGTGCCATAGAAAGCATTTATTGGGTGAGTTCTTTGGAGGTCTGGGCTTAGTTTCACATTCTGTGCAGAGTGTCGGCACTTTTTCCACCCATTAACTGTCAGGGTCTCCTCAGAAAAGGTTAGCAATTGAAACTTCACTATCCTGTGGCTGATAATTATGTCCATGTGAGAGTTCAGGAACTGTACATTACTGTACTTTAATTTGATTAATTATGTGATGCATACAGTGATTCAGTACAATTAACATTTTACTGTACAATAACAATCCTGTTTTATTGTGTATCTGTATATACATGTGTTAGGTGGTGAACTGTTCTTCAAACAAGCTAGGGTTATTCCTCAAAAGACAAGCCCACTGGCATCGTGTCTTTGTCTTTAAGTTCTTGAGATGGCAGAGTGTTGTGGACGAGTGTTATCCTGTTGGAATAGCTCCTCAGTGTGTGTGTACAGAAAAGGTAGGGCCACTGGTAGCAGGATGTCATTAACGTAACATTGGACTGCCAAAGTGACAACCCACACCATGACACCACGATGCCTTCTGGATGTGGGACACAAGGAAAAAATGGGACACATCAGCGAAGATGACTCTAAGACGATCTGGCACGACACCATTGTAGTTGTGCATCGCAATTGGTTGATTCCTTTTAGTTGCACCTACTTTTTGATGGTGGGTGTATTACAGTATTTCATTTTTGGAAGGTCCAGCTTCTTTAGTGGAATGAAACGTTCAGTTTAGGTTGCCATTTTATTAACTGGCAAATCTGTTGATTTTTGATTTTTGAAGACTTTGTCAAATAAAAAAATAAATGAAATGAAATAATCAGAAATCAGAAAAGTGTATTGTCAGGTAAATGGTCCTAATTTTGATAAAAGTATAGTGTACAATGAAACCGCTGTCTTACTAAATGCAATGACGGCTCCTCAGGCTTAATCAAGCAGTGAAGTGTAACAGATGGAGAGAGGAAGCGCGAGAGAGAGAGGAAGCGATAAAGAGAGAGAGAGAGGAAACAAGAAGGAGAGCGGGAGAGATATTGTTGTGATGTGGGATAGTTTAAATGGGAGCAGTATGCTGTGTAACAGAAGCCTGTTAGACATATGAGCAGCTCAGTAGGCTCACTCACTCCAGGACTGAAGACCATCCAAGGAGAGGGCACTTCTTTCTTTCTATCCATCCATCCGTCTGTCCATCCACCTTTCTTTACTTCCCTCTTTACTACACTGAATTTACACTTGACCAGTTTGGGATAACCCCTCCTCTTTTTCTGTTCGTTAATTACCTCAGCCGGCGAGGGGAAGTTGGGAGATGTTATCTTCATTTTCCATCCACTGCTCCAGCTTTCCACCTCTTCCTGCTTTCTGTTATTTGAAGTGTGCATGCAGTGAAAGTAAACAAACACAATACAGTACACCAACATACACAGTATGTTCGAATGCTTGTGGACACGTATTCTGATGATTCAGCTACACTCGTTGCTGACTCAGATGTGCAAATGCACATGCACAGCTAGTTTAAACCCTGTAGAGAAGTTCTGCCAATAGAATAGGACTCTCTGAACCAGATAAACATGAACCTATTGGCGCCCTGCCTAATTGCTGGCATGGGTGAGAGGGCTCAAAGCCCCCAGGATTGAGATGTGGAGCAGTGGAACTGTGGAATGAAGTACCCATCCAGTACTTTTGGGATGGGTTGGGGAATTGGGCATGAGGTGATCCTTCAGCATCTTCATCTTCAACATCTTTTCCTTTAGAATTAAGAGCTCTACTTCACATCTGACACATCCACCCTGTTTCTCTCAGTCTGTTCGAAAGTGAAGGTATTTTCTATAATGTGTGAAAAGGGAGACTGGACAGACTGTGTGTGTGTGTGTGTGTGTGTGTGTGTGTGTGTGTGTAATACAGTCTCGCCCAGCACATTGCTCTGATATCTTCATAAGGCAGAAATATGCTGACACAGGGCCAATCCGGCAATGCGGCCTGCAGGCAGTTGCCTCACACTGTGGCTAAATATACAGTCCCGCACACGTCCAGTACACGCGCTCAGTCTTCTCAGCTTACACTGTGTTTATAAATATGAAAACTCTAGCAGAGTCCAGTTTCAGACACCACACCAGGCCAGCACCCTCAAGCGCAAAGCTGTTACTGTCCTTTCTGCTCCATTCATGAGTCTGTTCATGCACCTGTTCAGAGAAAGAGAGTTTGTTTTCATACATTTTTTAAAAACATTGTCCTGAACCATCAGAGAACGTCTCTGCTCCTACCTTTGTAGAGTGTTTTTCTTTTTAATACAATATGCTTCAATGTTTTAAGCTGAGAGGGATAATGATAAGAAATAATGGTTAAAGGTTAAAGTTGGGTGTTGTATTAGGCTTTAGAAAATGTAATAAGGCCAACAAAACAACAGTATCTTGCCTAACCCCTGAGTGCCAAGGTAGAAGATGTGGTTAGTTGAACTGTTTTCATTCGTGGCATTCGAATGAGGGAGATCAGTTTCGTAATTAGGCCTAGATCTTATGTGTGCTGTCAGCTCCTTTTGATAACCCAACACCCACCCACCCACCCCTGTGTGTGTGTGTGTGTGTGTGTGTGTGTGTGTGTGTGTGTGTGTGTGTGTGTGTGTGTGTGTGTGTGATTTTTGTGTAATATTTATGTTGATCTTATTTGCTCATTGTGTTTTGTTTATTAAATAAATTGAAATCATTTTTGCATTATCTTTATACAGCTTGCATGCCATTATTTGAAAATTTAATTTGAAAACATGGAAATACCCACACCTGTTGTTGTGAGGTGTTATAATTTTAACACATTTTATCCCAACTTCCTATCCCAATCTGAAAGTGCCAATTACCCAACCCTATTCAGAGTCTAGCCCCAATCACATATGATGCTCCCAACACTAGAAGGGTGGTACCTGTGATGCCATGTCAACGCCTCTTTTTAAACTGCTGCCATGGCATCTTTGACTAACAGAGACAGCTCCCACATTTCACTGGTTATAACGAGAGAGTGCCATCTACCAATCATTCAATCCTCAGGTCATAGTGCTAGCACATTAGACCAATGAGCTTTTTTGTGAGAGGGACGTTCCATGAACGGGACATTCCATTTCTGAAATTTGTGGGAATTCTTCCATGGCACAGTGTTTGAACCCTCTGGAATATTCCAACAATGTGAGGGTACATGAAGTCCATGAATGGCAGCAAATGATCACCAAACAGTGAAACATAGTAGGCACTGCTCCATGACCTCTTGGCAGAGCAGTGTATCCAAACCAAAATACGTTTCACACCAGTATGGAGCCTTGTTAGCAACTGGGGTCCATGGCTTCTTGGGGTCTGTGCCACACACAAACTAAAAAGTAAATCAATTGGTACCATAACTCATCGGAGTGCCACATATAGCAACCTCACAAGCCCAGATGAGGCAACTTTGTCTGGTGTCCTTTAACAGGTATGTTTTCTGTTCCCATGTCACTTAAAAGCTAAAAAACACTGCACTGTCCTGTGGTTTACATATGTGGAGCCTCCTGCATTGAATGTGGATGTGGATTTCTGCCAGAGCTGCTTGTTGGTTTGCATTGACAAATCTAGCCAGACGATTATTAAGCACCGGGGGCCAGCTACCGCACTGTCCCTTATGGGTGGTAATGCCGTCTATGATGTTTTCCTGGCAAACGTGACACTAAACTCACAGAACTGCATGCAATGGAATTTCCCATCCACCTACTTACCACTTTCATGATTCGCTCAAACTGTGACAATTCATGTCACCTTGCTAGGAGCATGTTGGCCAGTGTTCAACCTCACTCATAAGATAACACATCACAAATTGTTCATGTATGGTTCTATACTAGATTAAATCATTGTTGTTTCATTGCCTTTATGGAAGCACACGCACAAGCCAATGATATGCAGTTCTTGCTGTCCTACACTCTGCACTGTCCCTTCTCTTAACCTTTATCACTTCTTTTCACCATCCAGCATTCTCTGCTTCACCTCACATAGGCTTGTGTGAGGCTCCTGCTTCCTTGGTAAGAAGCTCCTCGGGCTTTGTGTCGCTTGACGTCAGTCTGAGATTTATATTCAGAATACGAAACAACAACTGGCTGGACAGGATTTTTTTGTGGAAAGGCTGTGTCTCTATGTAGAAATGTAGCTCTAGATCTCTTTTGGAGAAAATGAATGATTACATTTGACAGAATTTCAAAATCCTATGTACAAACAGACATCCTAAGCTCGTAAAAGACATTGCTATTGTTTATTTGAAGCCTGAAAAAAACATTAACGTACGTTTTAACTTGAAGGGTGCAGGTCACCAGTGACTCTTCAGGGTCTACCTCTATTCTCCATTTCTAAAAGCTGATTAAAGCCTGGTTAAGCCACTGATTAAATTCATGGTCAGTGACATATGTAGGGCTTTCAAAACCAGAGGTTCTCATGGAACTGGTTGCACATGCTGTAAATCAAAATGTTGTGTTTATCAGTTTTTAAATATGTTGGTGGTTAATCTCTCAATTTGTTATGCCTTCCGATCTACTTGCAAAGTTCCAACCAATCTGCATTCAGAAACAAAATGCACACAAAGTCATGAATTTGTCTGGCTGTGCTTGATTATTGAGGTTTTTCTTAGGATGTTTTATCACAGTTACACGTCTTCATATTGAAGAAATATGTAAATTAGGGATGCAAAATATTGCCCTGTATTGTTAAGTCATATGTACTTTACTGTCCACTCACAGACATTATTAGAAGTACTGTTAGAAATGCCTGCCTTGTACTGCTCTAGACAGTAGCTTGTCTGTTGTTATAAATAATTTGTGTTAGTCATCCTCTAGCCCTGGGTCAGTGGTCAGTTTCTGACCACAGGACCACTCTTGACAGGATATGTATTTTTAATGTGGGTGAACCTCATGATTTGGAAGTATGCAGTGAGTGCATAGTCTATTATGGAGAGTTACAATCGGTGTTGCATTTTTGTGTCTCTTAGTTGACAGCTCTGTGAGAACTGGAGAATTGGGTTATAAAGGAAATTCAGCCCTTTTTATGTTCGTCCCAGTATAAGTAAGTCACTGCTTATAAACAGCAGCACCCACCCAATGCTTTTGGCCACTCCACAAGCAGTGGCATCAAGTGTGGAGTACAGGCTGGTGTTCATTAGGCAGAGTGGAAAATGAATTTTGATTCCCTCTCTCTCTGCATACATTTACCAGCCACTGACCCCAGCTGCTCCTCTGATTGCACCTGTTCTCTAAACCTGCACAGATATTCTTTCACACACCTGAAATTCTGGAATAATGCCAATTTTATTCATCTGGACGGGACCAAGTGTATTGTGCAACATACTTGCCAACGTCATTTTGTTGTGAAACATAAGAGTGAACAATTAGTGGGATTGCTCTGTGGAAATGGATTGCATGGTTTTGGAGAAGGCTTTGATGCAGTAATGCAAGTCTGTTACTTGAATGAAACAGCGGCATCAGCTAAAATGTTTGAGTTCCTCCAGAAATAATTAGTACAATGATAAATCGATGGCTTTTACTTATTTGACACTGTTCATTTAAAGTATCATATTAATATCTACACTGTGTATTTTTTCCTTAAAGCTTTATTTTAAAGCATTTTCCCTGATGGGCTCCCCTACAGTTGGAGAGTATGATTCCCCTTTTAAACCACTGTCATAAATATGAATTGTGGTTTGATTGCCCCCTTATGTCAAGCTGAAGGGTTCAGAACTATGAAAGAAGCATGTGGACTGAGACAGTAGAGGAATATCACAGAGTGGTACACAGATATGAATTGTTAGTGTAACATCATTCATTCATTCATTCATTCATTCATTCATCCATTTTTGTTGACTTATTTATATTTATAAATTTATAAGCTTGAGATTTATTGTTAAAATCTACATTACTAGCTAACATGTAGCAGATAACATAGCTCCAGTTTGCTGTCGATGAGGAGTGTGGCAGTTTTTTTCCTGTGTCTGTTCCTCTGGGTACTCTGGTTTCCTCCTGGTTCCTGCAAACAGGTGTGGTAGGTCATGCTGAGCTGTCCCTAGATGTGAGTGTGTGTGTGTGTGTCTGCTTGTGTGTGGTACCCTGCAATGGATTGGCACCCTTTTCATTGGGTATTCCTGCCTGGCACCCAATGATTCCACATTTGTGGTCTGTATTTCAGTCAGCCGTGTACAGTCTGTCTATGCTGAATCATAAATCTACTCTTTGTGACATTTTAGATGTGCCCTTTTACATGATGTTGAGAATTAAATTTTACATCCACTGAATCTCATTCTCAGGCTCCAGCTTTGTTCAATGTAATACTGTTAACAAGTCCTGCTTAGACTCACTATTATTGACAGTGAAGATTGTTTGAAAATCAAATGGTGCAACTGCCCCACCCGTATATTTTATCAGACAGAAAAAGTGTAAACTGTTAGACTGCCTCTCAGTGTTACAAATGATTGAATCTAACTCTCCTTTTTCATCTCTAGAGCTCGGGAATGGGCAGACCAAATACAGGAGGACCTTGTGCAGCTGATTAATGCTGAGGGCGACATAGAGCACCTCAAAAAGGTAAAGTCACATGACCTATCCTGTCCACACTGCTCTACTGCTCATTGCAAATTGGATGTCAGCTCTGAACCCAGAGGTATTCTTCAGAAGCTTAGGTGCCAGACTGGCTAGACTGTGATGCCTCTCTTGCATGTACTCTGTAGCCACATGGCGACTGGGAAGACGGTGTTGCCTGTGGTTCTGTTGCTCCTTGTTCTTTTCACTGACGCTCCACATAGGCTTATTCATGATGCCATGTTAAGCATCTTCATCAAGCTCATTCGTGACTCAGGAAAAAGGCTCAACTCCTGCGGTCACAAGTGTCAAATAATAAAGAAAGACTCCCATCCTCCTGGAGGTTTAGCATCAGATGAGTAAAGCCCCCCTGGCTGCTAAATAATTGGCTATTTGGCATTTCTGAATTTTACATGCCACTGAAATATTCTATGATACACATTTCACTCTTAGTTGTTTGTAATGTATATGTATCCTGTGTCATATTGCTTGTAACTTTTATTATTTTGATTATTGTAAGTATTACTAAGGTGGTATATAGGCATCCATAAATAAGTAGGTCAATTTACAAATATGATTTCTTGCTTTTTGAGAAGAGTCATATTAACACGAGGTGTAAAATCATAATTGAATGGTTTTGAAATTGACCATTTGTTCTGCTCCCTTTCATTCATAACCCCCCCCTTCTCTCTTTCAGATGTTTACTGATCTTAGAACAAAGTACAGTGTGGAGAAAAATGATGCCCAGAAGCTGGTGGCAAACGCTGCCCGCAACATTGAAAGGCTGCTTGCTAACCGCTCTAAAGCTCTGGAGGTGAGTGTGTACTGTGTTCTAATCAGACAGAAGTAACACAGAGATGTAAAGCCAGCCAAAGGAAGAGTGGAATTGGGGATAGAAGAAGCAGGTTTGCTGGGGGACTGGAGCACCCCTGCATTTCAGGGTTGTTAAACTGCTAAACATTTATCAGTTTAATTTTAAAATTCTGTTGAAAGCCTAGTTTTACACTCGTTTTAGAGGAAGAGTGATGTAATATTGGTATAGAACATCTGTGGCAATTAAGGCCAATTCATATAGGATAAGAAATCTCAGTTAAAATTACTAAGATGGGAGTGGAACTCCACACACTACAACCCTTTCCAAATCAATGTGTGCAATAGGTGGCTTGACCACTGATCTACGCCCATGTCCATAATAGGTATGCAGTCTCATGCACATCAGTTTCCAAACCTGCCTGTTTTGTCTTCAATTTTGACCATGCCATGAATAGGTCTGAATGTTTGCTTGAGACTTGAACGACCCATGGTATGTATGCTATGCATGACAAAACTAAACAGCATAAATGACCCACAAATTCCTTAACTGGGCCATATTTGCCGCAGAGTTATCTACTATATGGTTGGATGCAGTAAATGTTTATGCAGAGCTGTGGGCTAATTCTGATTTATTTTTGTAAACAAACAAACAAAAAAAATTATAATAACCCACATTTTAAGTGCTTTAATTTTTCCACCCCCTTCCATTTCCTGCCTGGGATGCATTTGTGGGCAATATACTGTACATGTCTTTGACATGTTCTACATTTAATGCAAACAACCTAAAATGTATGTTTAAAAAGGCATATAATTTTTTTACATTAGTCATTAAAATTTCAGCACCCCCAACTGGAGAAAGCACATCTTCAAACCTGATTACAGTAACTCACTCATCATTTAGCTGGGTTCAGATCTGCGCTCTGTTACATCTGTATGTCTTCAAGACATCCTGTTTGTTGTGTTTTTGGCATTGTCTGTTCTGTGGACATGTGGCCTTGTAGTTTTTCCTCATTACGAGTCTTAAGTCCTTGCAGCACCAGCTCTGCTGTAACTAAATTAGGAGCTGCAGGCGGTTCTAGTCTGAATCGATTGGCATTGATCTGAGTGTGGCAGCAGAAAGCAGTCTAGAGCGCGGGGGTTGTGATGTCCAGTCTGCACCCATAATTATGCTGCAGACGAGAACACCTTTATGAGCATCTGGAGGTGGAGGTTCCTGCCAGTGTGAGAATGGACACCCATGGAGAGGGACCACGCTGATTGTGATTTTTAAATGTACAACAGCAGAGAAAACACCATCTGTTGTTTTTGCACCTTTGTGTGTGTGTGTGTGTGTGTGGATGTTCTGAATGTTTAACTCTTGTCATAGTCAGGGTTATGACTATACCTGGCTTGGAGGAGGTGCTTTTATTGGTGAGCATTAAAACACATCACTCACGGCTCACCCTGATGACTAAATGAAAGTATTGACCTTTCCTGTCTCTCTCTCTCTCTCTCTCTCTCTCTCTCTCTCTCTCTCTCTCTCTTTATTCATGTCCGCAGGGCAGTGGACATGTGCATTTGTAAGGGTAGTGGTTATTGCAGGTGGCTGCAGTCACACCAGAGTGCAGTAACTGAGAAAGCAGCGACAGAATGGTGTGTGTGTGTCTGTAGTGTGAGCCGATGGCCTTCAGGCTTGGTCAGAATGGCCCGAGAGTTTTTACTGTCCTCATTTGAACCAATTTGGAAAATTACTCTCATCCACCATTTCTTTACTCTCTTGACATGCGCGCACACACACAGACAGACACAATAAATGAGGTGACATGAGTGCTTTCAGCGTGTTGAATTTTAAAAGTAGTGAAGAGGACAACAGTAGCCTCAGTCTCTCACTCTCTCTGTCTGTCTGTCTCATTCTGTCCCTCTGTATACCCCAACCCAGTAGCAGTGAAGAGGACAACAATAGCTTCAGTCTTTATGCCCCTCAGCCTGTCTCACTTTCTCACAGTTTTCCCTCTCTTATTTTCTTTCTTTTCTTACCCTGTCTCTCTTTGTCTTGTAATCTCTCAGCCTTTCTCTTTGTCTGATTTTCTCAGTTTCTCTCTCACTGTCTCTTTTTGTTTCTATATATTGTTCACTCTCTCTCTCTCTCTCTCTCTCTCTCTCTGTATTTTTCTTGTAATGTTTGTCTTTGCCTAAAACCCTGTCCATGTTTTTCTCTTTGTTTCTTTCTCTTTCCATATCTTGTTCTCTCTCTGGCTCTGTCTCACGCTATGTCTTTGTCTCACTCTGTCTCTTTCTATCTCTTTCTTGCACACACCTTCTCTGCCTCTTGCTCTTTATTTTCTCACTGTCTTTCTTTTCCATTCTCTGTCTCTCTCTTTGTTTTTTCTCTCTCTGTCTTTCCATGTCTCTCTCTCTTTTTTCCAGCTCTGTCAGTTTTTCTGCCCCCCCCCTCCTTCTCTCTTTTTATGGACTGCAGGTGAAGGGCATTTCTAAGGCATGTGTGAATTTGCTCAGCAGTACGTGAGCACTGTTGTTTTATGGTCTGAGGTGGTGGAGTGGTGAATATGAATGTGATTTCTGGAAGTGCTGGGATTGAATTAGACTGATTGATTGACATGAAGGTTAAGTTGATTAGGGAGCGCCTTTAATACCACCCTGTCTGTCAGCAGCTGTCTGGGAGCTCCATCTAATTTCAGTGGGTGTGGCCAGTGTCTGCTGAAGAGAGGGAAGTAAAACTCTGCTGAAGAAATGGATGCTGTTTTGTGTTTTATGTCTCCATGCCTGTTCTTTCCACATGCATTTCTTTTTTTTTGGCAAAGAGAAACTTGCAACTGCTTAAAGAAACCTTTTTACTGTAATTCTGACCTGCCAAATCTATACAGTCTGCTACCTCTGACAGTTATTTCAGTATGTTTCCTCTGTGACTCAGAACAGATTTATGATGGTAGGGAATGGACAGGTGCTTCACTGAGCTTTCTGTTTTCTTGAGCCTTGATTTTAGGCACCTTAGCACATTTTAAAGCTCTTCATCTCAATAATAGATGTAAACATAATACAGTAAAACATTACAAGAATTTTCCATTTTGAGGAAAGTGGTTGACATCATTTGTTAGTTTGCAGAACAAAGCCTCGACCCTGGACGCCCCCAGCCAGTGCTAAGCACTGATTTAGCAAACCCAGTGCTGGATAATAACTCTAAATAATACTAGACCCACATGAGCAGAGCTTGGAAGGTGTTCAATGAAGTATTCATGATCACATCAACCATGTCTAAAAGAGTTACACCGATGCATTGTGTATGTGCATTGATCAGCCATTACATAGAAAGTAAATCACATTGATTATTTCATTACAATTGCTAATTGTATATGGGGGGGATATATTAGGCCACAAGTAAACAGTCAATTCTCATAGTTGATTTCTTAAAAGCAGGAAAATGTGGCAAGAATCACTTTGACAAAAACCAAATTGTGATGGCTACTCATATGGATCAAAGTATCTTCAAAACAGACAGCTCTTGTGGGGTGTCCTCCATCTGCAGTGGTCAGTACCCAGATAGCATGCCTATGTATTGCATGTATAGGTAATCCAAGTGGGAACCAGAAGTTTTTGTCTATGGGTTTTATGTTGGCCCTGCATTTGGATGCCCACCAAGGTCCCTAATGGGACCAGGAAGGGTTAAAAATGGCTCCCGTATGGGTTGTAAGGCACATGGGGCCTAAATGGAATTAAGGTAGGCTATAACAATCGGGCCATTTGGAAAGCCCAACTGGGTGCCAGTAACAACAGATATGCAAAACCCACCCAGAACCCACCTAGACCACAATCGACCCATGTGAGCCCCACATTCGGATGCTAACTGAGTACCTACTAAAAGTGTGAAAAGGAAGGGCAACCAGAGAACTGATGACAGGGTCATTTTCACCCAAGGCTGATTGATTTTAGGGGGCAATGGCAAGCCAGTCTTGTCTGATCTCACAGTAGGGTTACTGTAAAACCAACTGCACAAACAAGCAATGTCTGTTGGCATCCATGGTTTGACAGGTCAAAGCTGTATTGGTAATACAAGGAGGACCTTCAAAAAAAGGAAGTGTTAATGCTTTGGATGATTGGTATACACTGAATCTGCACTGTGAGAAAGAGGGACAAGGTAAATAAAGAGAAATAAATTGATGCTGAGATAGAGATAAACAAGAAAACAAAAGGGGAACAATAGACCAAAAGAGAGACACAAACAGAAGCCAAGGGAAAGGTACTGTTTTCTTTTGCCTCTGTCCATAAGAGAGAAAGGAAGAGGAAGCAGGGAAGTGTGTTTGTGTTCTCGTCTATGCCTGGGTTCCTGCAGCTCTTTGATATGGCAGATAAAACAGAGGCAGATGGATGAGTCAGCCTATGGGCTGTTTTTTAGACAGCTAAATATCATTAGAGCCGTGCTTCTGTAAGCAGGCCTGCGGATCACTGCCCTTAGAGAGAGCCACTGTAAACACCAAACTTTCCTTATCCCTGCTCTCTCTCTCTCTCTCTCTCTCTCTCTCTCTCTCTCTCTCTCTCTCTCTCTCTCTGTACATGTGGAGTTTGTTGCTGTAGGCTAGAAGGATGTGGCTGATAATAAACACCGCTGAAAGAGGAAATATTTCACGTTTGTAAGCAGCATCTCAGAGGGGCTTCTGAAAGGACAGCTGAGACACTGTTAAAGTTGACAAAGTAGTGTCTAGCTTCTACTTTCCTATAATTATGTTCCTGTCCCAAATTCACACTCCCCAAATACCCATACAAATACAAAAGTTTTGTGTACAGGCCTGCCGTTGTGGGTTTTTTCCAGCTTCTACAGTATCTTTGTAGGCTGGTGGTCAATCCTGGAACTGCAGTAGCACTACCCACCCTGCACATAGTTGTTGTTTTTATGTATGCTTTTTACCGCAGGAAGGACATTTATTTCCTCATTTGGATCAGATGTGTTGTGGTTAACCCTTTAATGTCCAAGGGTTTTTGTTTGTGTGGGCTAATCATCAAAATACTGCTTTTCTTTGTTAACTTTTGTGGTTTCCCAGAGAATCACAAATAATGCTCTGTAGTCCTTGACTAGGCTTAATCCAAACTGGCAGTTCTCTGGTGTGAAACACGACAATGTCTTGCTTGAAAGATTGTCAGCTAATGAGAACTGAGATATCAGAACTTCTCGGTGTGCAAGGTAGCTATATCACAAAGAAAGTGGACTACAGAAAATTAAGTTGTGGTAACAGCATGAATGTCTTTATATTGTTTGCTCAATGAAACTTGCTCCCACTGGAATTCATCCTGCTCTGCGTCCACCAAGAATCAAAAGTATTTGTCCTGTACCTGTGTACAGGTAGGCATCTCAGCCCACAGTCCCTCAAATTCGCCTTTAATCAGCTTACTTTTGGTATATTCACACTTCTTTAGAGCACTTTCCACAGCTGAGACCCACTAAAACATTCTGATTGATTATTTAGCTGTCTTCCCTTATGTTCATTATGCTGGGTGATTACTGTGTGATTACATAGATTATACAGCCTATTTGTACATTTTCAGGATTTATATTGAGCAGGTGCATCTTGTTTCCACTGATCATCCTTCAGATGTTTCTACAGCTTGATTGGACACCTGTGGTGAATTCAGTTCATGGGACATGATTTGCAAAGGCACATATCTGTTTATATAAGGTCCCATAGTAGACAGTGCATGTAAGAATACAAACCAAGCCATGAAGTCTAAGGAATTGTTTATGGCTAAGGATTGGATTGAGACACAGATCTGTGGAAGGGTACAGAAAACTCTCTGCTGCATTGAAGGTTGGAACCAGTGTGGAACCAGATGGAAGCCACTCATCAGTAAAAGGCATGCGAATCTCATTGAGTGGCCCAGCCAGAGCCCAGATTTGAACAAATTAAATATTTAAAAATGGCTGTACAATGACACTCCCCATCCAATTTAGGGAGCTTTGGAGGTTCTGCAAAGAAGAATGGGAGAAACATCCCAAAAACAGGTGTCAAGCTTGTAGCATCATACTCAAAAAGAATTGAGGATGTAATTACTGCCAAAGGTTCAAATTATTGATCAAAGGCTTATATTTTATATAAGCCTTTAATCAATAATTATATTTTTGTTTTATTTTTAATATTTGTGCAAAGATTCCAAACAAATTTAGATTTTTGAGGGACAAAAGAAATCAAATCAATTTTGGAATAAGAAACAAAATGTGGAAAAAGTTCAATTGTTCTCCAGGATGCCCCCAGCCAGCACCTGGCTGAGTTCAATCCCATCACCATTGCACCTGATTTAACATCACTAAGCACTGATTTAACAAACCAGGTGTTGGATTAGAACTACTAATAATACTAGACTAGACTAGAAAACCACGACTTTCTGTAGGAATTATATTTTTGTTGATTCTAAGATTAGTGTTTTACTGAGGTAATAAACACTCACTGCCCAGATAAGGAGATTTACATTCTCATTTACACAGGCTGCCTAAAACGTTTGCACAGTACTGTATATGCTCCTGCATGTAGGATTGGTTAACCACATACTCCCACACATGATTTTGAAATTTAATCCTTGCACTGCAAGATATTTTGAAGGAACCTGCAAGTCTTGTGGAGTTTTATATACGATATAGCACTTACCACCAGCATGGCAATAGTCTGGCTGTCATCCACATTTTTTTTTAATTTTGTTTGTGAGAAACTCTCGCCTGCTGCCACAGTGTCGCACTTCATCAGAAACTCCTGCATGGTCCCATGAAAGCAGATTGGGTAGTGTGGGGGACTTTGAAGTCTATAAATCAGTGAAAAATATGTATCATTATGTGTGGTTTTCAACATCTGTTAGGACTTTCCGAATCATGTAGTCTGCACCAGCCATCGGATAAGCAGTAACTACATTTTCCAGCTGTGAATGTGGCACCATCACCTGC
Source organism: Acestrorhynchus altus (assembly GCA_034509495.1). NCBI lineage: Eukaryota > Metazoa > Chordata > Actinopteri > Characiformes > Acestrorhynchidae > Acestrorhynchus > Acestrorhynchus altus. The sequence goes on from CM067501.1 coordinate 13,067,702, forward strand.
TTACTACACTGAAAGCAAAAATGTAAGAATTTGCCAGCATGATAAAGATATGCTAGTTCTAATTGGTTGTGTGTGTAGAAAGAACAATGGTACATAGAATCGTATGTGTTCTCAGACAATGTTATTTTGTATTTCAGTGTTATACACTCCAACTCTGAATATACTTATCCAATGCATAACCCCCTATTAGCTGCACATTGTGGTTGATATATTTTTGAACCTTTACAAATCAATAAATGAGTGAATGTACATCGGAAAGGTGTGTAATATCTCATCTGACCTATCTTTGCTATGGTTCAGGCTATGTTTGCTCTCTGATATCATATGTGCCCTGCTGTGGAAGGTCTAATAAATGATTCAACTGTCTTCATGCCGTGTGCTGTGAAGTAGAGGAGGTGTCCAGTGTTAAAAGCCTTCTCTGAAGTACCTGTACACAGACATGATTGGTGGCCTCAGACTGCTTGTATTATCTTAGTTCATCCATCAGTGGTAACGTCATTGATTGCACCCCTACGCCTACATGGACACACAAAAACGTTTCATAAATTAAGTGTCTATTAGTCATGTAACTTAGTAAAAGGTTGATCCATTTAATAATTTATTACACCTACCTTTCTTCCCAATCTACTCATTGCCAGTTCTCAGCTCTCATTTGATTATTTTTACATACATCAGAATATTTTTATAAACTGCACAAATGTGTGTAGATGAATTACACACTAATGGAATGCAAATAATATACAAGACTTCATACATTTTTTTCCAATTTAAACCACAAAGAAATTTAATTTGGCCATGAAGAAAACATCCTGACTGTATGTGTTAAGTGTACATAAGAGGTGTTTTTAGCCCAATGAAGTAAACATAGAAAATACTCTAATTTAAATATATTTCAGTAAATTTTAAACATTTATATATTAATTTTAATCAGTTAAATAGTTTTATTATTTCTTTGTTCCTTTTGGTATCTTAGTTATATCAACTCAAACCCATTTTACGCTGGCAAAATATAAACTGATGCCACTCTCTGAAATTAACACTCCCTACTTTGTTTAGCTTTTTAAGGTCAGAGTGGCCAGATTGAGTAATTATCTGATTTTATGATACTGGTGGCAAAGATACAGTTTATCCAAAAACTAGTGAAATGTTCAAGTCTGTCATTGCAGTCCAATCAGATTTGGAAACCTGGTTCTGAGACTATTGAAAACCCCAGCCATTATCTCATCACTAACCTGGGTAAGAATATTAATCAATAATCAAGAATATTAATCCATCCATCCATCCATCCATCCATCCATCCATCCATCCATCCATCCATCCATCCATCCCCGGGTGCCGTGGATAGGGCTAGTATGTGTTTCACTAAGTAGATGTTTTAAATGTGGAGGACATTCCCTGTGTGCAAGCACAGTGAGCAGAGATGTATGTTTACACATTCAGTTAAACATCCTGATTCAGTAGAAACTGTTAGGTTTGTACTTGCAGAACTCAAATGCGGGGTACCAGCAATCAAATGAAATTACAATTGAAGTGCAATTGGTGGGTACTGGGAGTGGGGCACATGACTTAAAGTTATGTCAGTGCTGTTCATTATATTAAATAGTTTCACCAAGATGATCCTGGAAATGTTTAACATTTCCATCAGATTACAGAATCAAGACTCTAAGTTGATCAGCGGTCTAACAATATGATTTGAGGGTTGCATGATTTGAGGTTTACCAACAGTAGCACACTTGATTAGGTGCTTGATTAGAAACTATGCAATTTAAAACAGTTAAATTAAACATTTAGATATTGAAAACATAGTCAGTAAAAAGAACAAAAACATACAGATAGTTAAAAAATCTTCTTAAATAAAATAACAAAGATAGACGGCTACTTTATTAATCCCCTAGAGAAAGCAAAGTGTATATGCAAAAGATATGAAAAGAAGATCTGAATATTGTCTGTGAATATTGTCTAGAAGAGTAGTAATGTCCAGTCATTCAGTGAGTCCGTCAGTTATGTTCATGTGTAGATAAAGTGTCTGTGGAATGATTGGATAGAAGGAGTAATAATGTCCTTTCATATTCCGTAAGCCTGTTCTGTTAGTGACTCAGTGTGTAATAATGACCCGACACAGTGAAATGTGATCGCTGTTGGTACAAACCTCCATTTATGGCTTCTTGCAATAGTGGAGCTGAATGAGTCTGTTGCTGAAATTGCTCTGCTGCTTGACCAGTAAGTGCTTGACCTCCTGGAGGGGGTTAGTTGTGTTGTCCAGGATAGTGGTCAGATTGTTGAGGGTTTTCTTTTAACTTGGGTTAAAGAGACACTGAAGAATCCCACTCAGCTGTATGGCACCATGTGGGAGACAGGGGTTCAAGTCCCAGTTTAAGCAACTTTGTTGCGCTACACCAATAAGAGTTCTTGGGCAAGACTCTTAACACTACTGTGGCCCACCTTTGTAAAAAATGAGTAACCTTGTAAGATATTCTGGATAAGAGCATCAGCTAAATCCCATAAGTACACCCTCAGTACACTTGGGCTGATTCCAGCTGTTTTGCCCAGTTTTAGCTTCTGCAGCTGTCTCTTCACCTTGTTGGTTGTCACATCTAGAGGGGGATGAGGGTCTTTAGAGAAGTACCTATACTTTGTTACTTGCCAGCCTTGTATAGGGCTACATTGAATGGCACAGTACACCACCAGTACATCACCCAAGTCTGTTTGTCAGTTCTTGGGGTTGATAGAACCTCCCCTCTTCTCATTTGCAATGGAGTGGAATTGGTGTTTCCATTTATCTTGTTGTCAGATGATGTAGTTATATATAAATGTGACTGTATATTTATATAAACAAAGACACAAGGACAGAGAGACCCTCCATCTCCCACCCCCCGGTTTCTTGCACTGGGTCTGTCAGATGACTAACACAAAAACTTTCACACGCCTGAATCCAGCCTGCAGCCCAAAGTCTGTCCACTTTCAATCACATTAAAGTCTAGACTTGTTGATTAGATCTCAGAAAGGAGAGCTCCACCTTGGGAATGTAATGAAATTAAGCACTCAGTGGTACAGGGTGGGAATGTTGGGACATAATTTTGGGACATAAATAAAGATGTCCTAAAAAAGAGTGCTCTGACTTTTGGTGGCCATTTGAGGATAAGTCACTGCAGAATTGGGGGAGAGAAAGAGAGGCACATTATTTGGTGCATTTAATCATTGATTTGTGGTAAAGTCCAAGCTTAAGGAACATATTTTTCTCTGGCAGCAACTTTAAATGCTTTTGGCCGCCCACCAACTGCACTTGTCCGTCAATGACTGTTCTGCTCCAAGTAGTCTCTTCATTCTGAGCCTGTCATCTACATTTAGCTTCATTTAGCCATGTGAGCTGTAAGAGAAAATAATGGCACGCTTAAGAATGAGTTCTGGCTGTGTAGTGTGTTGGGACAAAAGTGAGCCTTTAATACTTTGAAGCATTAAATTAGCAAACTCAATATATTGTGTGTATTCAGAGTTAGAAAGAATACTTAAGTAGAAATAGGGATGGCTGAATACACTGTCCTAAGTATATTCAGTAACATACTCAGGTATTATACTTAAAGGCTGTACGATATGAATAAAAACTCATTTCCCAATATATATTTTATATATGTATATTTATATTTGTATATATGTATTTTGTAAAAAACATACAGTACAAAACAGTAAATTATCCTACTTTCATCTTTTTTACTGTATTTAAACATAGTGAAACATATTGAACTTTCTTTTTTACTCACACTAAGTCTTAATCCTCCCTCCATCGTGTGTACATCAGACTGTGAATAGGGGTGGAGGGGAGCAGAGTAGAGGAGGAGCTGATAGCAGGGGCAGAGTAAAGTGAGGAAGCAAAAAAAGGTAGAAACAGAATTTTATTTGAAAACTTTAAAACTCAATGTAAACTATGTCACCTCAGTTCATTTATTGCTCTGTTTATATCCTGATATTGATAGAAATATTGATATATCATTCAGCCCTAATATACTTAAACAAAAGCCATTTTTATATATGAACTCTGAACAATGTCTGGAGAATAAGAGCCTGTCAATTCTCCAGAAAATAACCCTCTCTGCTTACACCTGGGCTCACTCGGACATTACCCAGACTTCGTACAAGCAGGATAAATCTTGGTAATGTGCAGTAAAACTGACTTGGATTCACGCATACAGCTTTTTCCAGGTAAGGCCCGGAAACGTTCTGGTTTACTGTGCATGTGTGAAAAGGGCTAAAGCCCCAATCTCTGTGCCTCTGCCTTCTCACCCAGTGCTAATTCTCCTTTGCTGTATATGGGACTTGTTCAGTCTTCTCTGGTATCTCTGGTCTCCTGTATTGGACCTATTCACATGATTCTGATTCTGGTTCTCAATTCTCAGTTGTCTTTTTGCCTCAAGTGAGTATTTTTACACATAACATCAGTGATAGCCAATCAAAATTGACATGTTTATGAGTTTATGTGTAGTAATGAACAACAAAGTAAAAATATTGGATAAGCAAGAAGCTCAGCACTGCTGTGTCTAACCACTCATACCAGCACAACACACACTTACATACCACCATGTCAGTGTCACTGCAGTGCTGAGAATGACCCACCACCCACATAATATCTGCTGTGTGGTGGTCCTGTGGGGTCCTGACCATTTGAAGATCAGGGTGAAAGGAGGCAAAACAATATGCATGGAAACAGATGGACTACAGTCTGAACAGTTACTGTAGAAACTAGTAGGTGGTTATAATGTTATGATTGGTATAATATATATCCCAAAATGTTCTTTAGATTTAAGCTTCTGTGGTTGATGAAGAGTACTCAAAAAAATACCACATTACACCATTCTTAGACATTGGGCAACATTCACCCCTACCTCTGTGACGTGATTTGTCACATGACAAGTCACTCTTAATAAGAGTCCACCAGATGCTGTGAATTTAATGGAATTCTGAACATATCCTTAGAATATATGTTATTGTGTATGGGGAAAACTCTGTTGATGCAATGATTTATTTTCTGCATTTTTTGATGTTCTTCAGTCCCTTAGTGTCCCATAGTCCCATACTGGCCCGAGCAAGTCTGCAGGACTGCTGTCTGTCTTGTAAACATAGCAAAAGTGGGACACTTTGTAAATGCACTAGGGGACCATCATATAAACTATTCAGCCATGGGTATTCAGTTTTCAGAGTTGTCACAAATCTCTTATCAAAGCAGTAGAACTTGAGAGGGAGTGTGTTATTGTGAAATAACAGCATGGGTCTGATGTCATATTTCATCACTGCCATGCTGTTATTTACAATAAACTGTTCTATTGCATTTATACCATTTGGGAAAGAAATAAAGTGAGAAATGAACTTTGTGTTTAATATGTTTTAATGTCTGTTTCCTTCCTCCGAATTATAGTTCCAGGAGGACTTAGGAGCTTGTTGCTACATCACAGTAACTCACTGCAAAACTCCACTCACTCACTGCACAGCCGGCAGCTTCCTTTCCAGCTTCTTAGACAGATCATAACATTAAACTCTGTATTTTTTGTCTTTTATGATTGTGAATTCAACGCCCACCAGATCCACCAATTCCCTGTCTAATTGAGGCTGTGTGTCTGTCTGCCAAGGGCCGAGTTTTTAAAACGGTGGGGAGATTCCACCTAAGCATTTTCAGTATCCTGTACAGAGCAACATCTAAACATGATGGGCTGATTGAATAACACTCATAAAATGACTTAGTATTCTTAAAAGTACAAAGAATTCAGATGCATCCAGTTCAAAGCCTGTGTTTTGGATTCTGGTTTTAAATACTTGATTCCGTCACATTCCAGTGCTGTGTGTATTTGCCTGTCACAAACTTTCTTTTTTCTGTGCAATAGATGTCATTGGCTTCTGGTTGCTATGACACTGGGTTGCTATGCATCCCTGGCTCCATAAACTGATAAACTGCTTGGTTTCATGACTCATACCAGAAAGAAGTGTAATGAAGACTGTGTAAAGTACAGCTTAACCATCTGCAAAATGGATCAAATCAGCAGTGGTGAGAGAACAGGTGCCAGTTTACCTTCATTTGAAGTAGGATGCTTGAGTAATTATGCCCTTGTCTGCCCACACGAGATAGCTGAATCAATGTGAGATTGTTTTTTTTTTCTTGTTTGTCAGACACAGGTACACGGTGTACTACCACAGGTGTTCAATAGCCCAGTTCCCTCCTTTATCCAGTCTCATCTGTTAGTGGTGGGTGTTTTAAACATGTCTGAATGAATGAATGAATAGTTTTAAAAATTCCACAAATCAGAAAATACAAAAAGTATCAAAACTATTTGCACCCAGAAAGAACTGCTGTCTGTCATTATAGCCTTGGGTATGATATAACAAGACAGATATCTTGGTAACCTGTTGTAGAGGTTCTTCATCAAGTCCTGTGATCATCCGTCCCATGCAGCTCGAATATTCTGACTCTGCAGATGATGCAGTAGGGGTGGAGTGTTGTTAGTACCTCCAGCAGCATCACACACTTTCAGTCTGGTGGTGTTACTGCCCATGGCATTGTATCCGTGTCTTCAAGGCAAGCTCTTGAGGTGGCAGCAGTATGCAGATGAGCATTGTCCTGTTGGAACAGTGTACAAGAGTGTGTGTTCAGAAATGATGGACCCACTGGGTACAAGACCTCATTAACAACCTTGGCCAGTTTAAGTGCCTGTAATGAAGACCAAAAGTGAACTGGCATTTTACGACATTGTACCACACACCATGACACCAGGCTTTTTGACACAGTGGTGCCCCCACACAGATTTGTTGGTTGTCTCCACCAAAACAAAAGCATTTATATAATGAAATTATGATTATACTTATTAACATAATAACCTTTCTGTTTCTGACAGTTTATTTTCTTGCCTGTGGTAATACTCATGATTTTCCAATTTTGCATTGGGAACCCAATCAAATTACAGCCTTTAATTAGTAATTGTTCCAAACAAAGATCCCACTCCTCTGACCTCAGTAATGTAATTACTAACTGTATTAATTATTATTATTAATGTATTGTCTAACTGTAGCTTGGGGCAGCTGCCTCCACTCCTCTCTGCTGTCATTAAGAAACCGGTAATAGAGACAGTACTGTTTACAGACAGTACTGTTCCAGATAACTGCTGAAATGATTCATTTATTCACCACATTTTATTCAAGTATTCAGTGCTATCTAGTCATACTATCCAAATTCCCTTTACTAACACAACCAAATTGACATAATTTGATTTGCATAATAACTGAGTGTCAGTGTGCCTGTATCAAAGCTGTATAATGTAAACTTCTGAAAATCTGAGGAATAAAGAGCATTATCAGTTTGAAGTATTAGATTCCTGATTGTTAAAGTCTGTTGAATGAATAGACAAAGCACTTATGACTAAAAACCTTGGACAGGTTGGGGTAGGTGCCATAATGAGGCATGACCCATTTATAGCTTATCTGTCAATTTGAATATTTTCATGAATGGATTTCCTGCATATCCATCTACGTGTTTTAGGCATGTTGATTTTAAATATGATCTTCTGATCATAGATCATGTTTATGACATATTTCTGTTTGACATATTTCTGATTTGGACATGATTACCTGTCTTCATTTTATTTTACCGGAGCTACTACTGTACATGTGCATGTCAGCACCGTACAGAAGTACTTTTCCTACTTTTTACTGCTGTTCATACTCCACTACCTCCTGCAGCTGTGTGTGTTTATAGTCACTAATATAGACGAGAACTGCTCTGTACATTGAATTGAAACAAACCCTAATGAAAACATTAAACTGCATTTTCAGCAAACCATAATGTACAGTTCTGTATTTCATATATTTAAAAAAAAAATCTAAATCAAAAGTCATTTTTGACAACATGCAGAGCCTGAACTTGGGCTGAAATCACATATTGTAAACACCTTTTCTACACACTCTCCCACCCCACATCTTTGTAGAATTCCTCTCATTTCTGGACCATTTTGCATGCAAAGTTTGTTAAAGTTCTGTCCACAGTTTTTCATGATCAGAGGACTCCATAGACCTTTTCAGCTTCAATTTGTGTCTCTTTCATCTTTCCCTGTCCAATACTTACAATATCACAAGTGGCAATATAAACCCAAAACATAGCAAATTTACCCTTATGGAAGAAAAATGATTATATCATGATATTTAAAGACAATTTCAAGTTAGACAACAATTACTGTAATTTAGCTGAATAAAATAGCATATTGTTATATTGTCCTATTTCTATTTATGAATCTGTTTACTGATCATTTACATAAATTAATATAGTTCATATGCTGAGTTTTGTGATGAGGTCACATATGTCTTCCTTATGAATCATACATTAAGATAACTCTTGACTCAGTTAAACCTGCCTGCACATAGTAGCAGTCATATGAGCAGTTTTCATGTTTCATACAGATGCCATCTTGGCCTCCACAACTCTCAGAGCTTCCATTTTAACCCAAAAGAACCCACAGTGACATATGTGTCACAGACTCTTTAAAAGGTCTAGAATTTTCCAAATTCATCTTTATCATTCATTTTACCTAATGAAGTCCCTAAGTGACATGCACTTAACATCCTGGATGAGGTCACATGACATTTGAATTTGTAAACGTGTGTACATGTGACCACATTTTAAAACGGTGGTGTGCTTGATTAGCCTATGAGAGAAAAACAGCTCCTTTTTAAAGTGTGCTTTTGTTTTTAAAATGTATGTTACAACCCATTTAACAATTTCAGTGAATAAATAACTTGTCCAATAACACATATAACCTGTTCTAACTGCATTTTAAGAATAACTGATGAAATTAGAGCTATATTTGTCACAATAACAAAAATGCTAGGTAAATGCTCAATTTTTTAACAGATTAAATTATTTTTGAATAAATATATATTATGTTGTCCAGTCCAAATCATATTTAAATGAATGTAAGCAAAAAATAATAAATTATTAGAAATGAATTAATAACAGTTTGCATTGCAGTAACTGCAAGCTAAAAAAATCATTTTATGATTTTTTTACTAGCACTATATTTTATGTTTTCCAATACAACTTTGGTGGATATAGTCATTGCACTGACATATAGATATGCAGACACATGCACACATGCATATGTATACCCTCACACACACACACACACACACACACACACACACACACACAGAAAGCCATCTGTTTTTAAAGCATGCTCGCAGATCTTCTGGCCTTGCAGCATGCTTTCAGTGGTGGGGGCCTGTTTTTTCACACTGATCTTTGGCATGATGCTAAGTGGCACAACCCCAGTGAGCAAGTCTTACACCTTGAGCCAAGATGGCTCCGCTAGTACTCCACAATAAACCTGCCAAAATAACACTGTATACCCTGCCTCAAGCCAAAGTGGCTCCTGTTTTCTATAGTATGTGCCAGGATGAAGTGGTTTTACCAGAGATTTTGCCTTTTTCTAATCTGGAAATAATGCTCTTTTCCTCTCATTTGCATGCAATGTTAACAATTCATGAATCTCACCGTCATAAACCTGACGGTAAATGTCTCAGTATTGTCCTAGTACCAAACTGAATTATGATCCATTGTCTCACAGGTACGTTTTGTATGATAACTTTATTAATATACATTTAAAAGCTCTTTCTGATTTGTCTGGATTGTGCAGTGATCTGTTGCATACACAGTTTGTATAATAAAAAAGCACCGCAAATACATTAAGATGGTCTTGAGGTGCTAAATATTAGCGTATGATCAAGATGTAAATGTGAACTTTCCACCATTTCCATGTAAAATCTTTGTCTCTGCTCATTTAGTGTCTCCTTGGTCTAACTCCCGTTGTCTAGCTTTTCATCTTATGAATAGCGTTTTCTGAGTTGACTAAAGTGTGCAGGGCAGAGAGGCCTAAAGGACAAAGGTTTGTGTCCCGTATATTAGAGGTAGACTTAATGTCAGTTATTCTTTCATATTATATTAAATATATATATACTATATATACTATAAATATATATTAACTTGTTTTTCCAGTTTGCAAGTTGAATATCACAATTAATAAACACATGATAACACCGTTCCTAGTTCAGAAATTCACAAGATTGCAAATCATATGACAGCATAAGGGCTGTCCTAATGCACCAGATGCTCACAGTGTTGCTCACAGCTTAGCAGTCCATACTGTGATAATGCTTTAAGAATGATAAGATCATTTTTTGGTAACTTAAAAATAATGTTGCTGCTGCATTGTGAGAATGTAAAACGTCCTTACAAAACTTGACAGATTGAATGTTTTAGGAGCCATTGAAAGTTCTTACAACATTATTGTTCACACATTATTAAAAAAATAATCAAAACACACAAAATGTTCTTAGAACATTCCAAACGTAACAACCTTAAAACTAAGTTGTTGTAATGTTACTGCTACTGCAGTTGCAATTATTGGAAAATTAAAAAAAGTTTAAAAAAAATCTAGAATATCTAGAAAGCTGACAGATTTAACAGATTGAACATTCTATGAAGCAAAAGTTGCAACATTCAGATTTGTTCTACTAACCACACAATGTAAGCTGGATACATTCTGTCAAAGTCATGAGGAATGGACTGATAAAAATGTTCTATAATGACTTGGAATAAAGTCTGTCACATTGACTTCCACTGCCATTTTGGGATATGAGATTTTTGCATGACAGAGATGATTTTGTCATCTTGTTCTCAATGTTTGTTTTAGGTTTCTAGGGTTTGTAGTCTGTGCCTTTTTTGTTATTATTAATTCTTTGGGAATTTTTTCTGACTTTATTTCAGAAACAGTACAATCAGGTTTTTTCATTCTTCAAATAATCAGACTGAATTAGTTCATTTGGGAAAAAATTGTAATGAATGCAGAACTGAAACAGGTTAACCTTTAACTGTTACATACATACATACATACATAAAAGCCTCCATGTTTTTACTTCCCACTCAAATCATATCACATGAACGTGACCACGTCAGCTGAACCTCAGGGAAACCCACTACTTGAAAGTACTTTAAGAGCAGCTTTACAACAAGGGGTTCTCATGGGATGTAAGAAAGCTAGCTAGCTTGGTAGTTTTCTATTACTTTTTTTATGAAATAAAGTTATAAATAAAGCTAGCTGTTGGATAAATGAATGTAGTCTCATTTATTTACCACGCCTCCTGTCCTTTGTTTGCTCATGTATTTATAACCGATTGTGTGGTTTTTTGTTTTTGTTTTTTTTTTATTTGTGTGTGTGTGTGTGTGTGTGTGTGTGTGTGTGTGTGTGTGTCTGTGTGTGTGTGTGTGCACGTGTGTGTGTGTGTGTTTGTTTCTTTTTTTCTTTGTCTTCCCAGCTGTCGGGTTCTCTTTCTCTGTGTCTCTGTTCTGTCAGACTGGGTTGGCTATAGCGACAGACAGCTACAGCAGCTGTCGTCCTGCAAATGGACTTACTGAGAAATAACTGATTTGATCTGAGAGCTTTCTTACCCGGGCCACACACATATCAGCCCTAACACTTTGCTGCTGTTGCCCAGGTCTACTGTGTGTGTGTGTGTGTGTGTGTGTGTGTGTGTGTGTGTGTGTGTGTGTGTGTGTGTGCGTGTGTGCATGCGCATCAAAAGACACACATAGGATATCTTGCACTAAGCACTCAATTATATTCTAAAATGAAAACACAATATATGTTACTGTAAAACCAATGTATCTCCATGTATCTACCTCTACTCCAGGTAGTTTGGAAAGATGGGAAAAGTGAGTCATGCAGTGTTAATGTACTTAATGTTATGGCAACACTCTCTGATAATTATCTCCTGTTGGGAACCTTCATTGGTGAGCTGAGTGGAGATTGGGGCTTACTGGAGAGCAGCAGAGTGTAACATGGCCTTCTGTCTCACATCTCTTTGTGGCTGCTATTACCTCATACTCTCACTGCCACAATTGTAAAAGCCTCGTTGCGATGGGGGATGGATGATCTTGGGTGATTTCAAAGGGTCGTCCTCTGATGGAGGAATTCTACAGCATTTCACAGTTCATGTTGTAATTAGTGCAGTAATTAATTAGCTTAGCTCAAATGAGACATACATATTCTTTCTATATTGTGCTTAAAAGTGTGGGCAGGTGCCCGTGTATGAGTGTGTGGTGTTTTATCTATTTTCCCTGTCGGTGTATGTTGATGGAGGTGGCTAGAGTTGTTAGTCAGAGCAGCAAATGTTGACAGTCTTCCAGTATCCTGGAATTGCCTGTACATCCAAAAGAACGCAAGTAGGAGAGCTTTTATTAGTGAATGACGAATGCAGGTAATGAATGTGTGTGTGTGTGTGTGTGTGTGTGTGTGTGTGTGTGTGTGTGTGTGTGTGTGTGTGTGTCTGTGTGTGTGTGTGTGTGTGATTGTGTACACATCCTGTAGGTAATGAAGCAAAGAAATTGAAACCCCACTGCCACTACTTCTCTTTTATTTTATTTGCCTTTATGAATTTTTGAGGAGTGACTCACATTTCTGAGCAAACCTGCAGCCTTTCTCAGTAACAGCTGCTGCTGTTGTGAAAATGCAAATCTAGTCTGATGTGAAATGCACTGATATAGATTTTCTGCACATGGTATAATATGAATACAAATTCCAAAAATGTATCACTTCGTTTATTAGCATTTCAGAACATGCTCACGGTAAAAACAGTAGATTTTATAAGACCTTGGGGTACAGTAGGGGTGCAGTCAGGATGTGATTCAATAGGCACCTCACAATTTATTTTGATTATGATTCAGTGGGCTGTGATGTGATTATTAGGCAGACTCAATAGATTAAGGATCCTTTTGAGCAATAATTCAAGTAGGTCTTCTTGTCATTGCTAGAGCTCAGACGTAGGCACACAAAATCCAAACCATGTATATATATATGGATGAATGTGTGTTTGTGTGTGTGTGTGTGTGTGTGTGTGTGTGTATATATATATATATAACATAGTAGAAAGGTTGCATTTATTTCCTTTATTGAAGAAAACAGTCCAACAATAAATGTATTTATTGGGAAAAGTATGTAAACCCCTACTTAATTTTCCTTAAGAACTACAACTAAATGTGTCTTCAACCCAAACTGCTGACCACTCCCTCAAACTGACTTGGAGGAATTTTGGCCCATTTATTCTTACAGAACTTCAGCCCAGTGATGATATGTGTCTAGTCATGTCTTGCCACAACCTTTCTGCTATAAGGTCTGGGCTCTGACTTGGCAATTTTCTAATGCAAATTATTCTGCTTCTTGTGATTCTTAAGATTTATTTTATACATAATATTACCATCAATCTTATTATTATTATTATTATTATTATTATTATTATTATTATTATTATTATTATTGTGTGGAGTGGTGGTATTGTACAGTATTGTTATTATTCAGTGAGCTGAAAAGAATGATAGTACTCATTCTTAAAATAGACCACACAATTTGTAGTTGCAATTATTCACATTCCAATATGTAAAATTATAATTGAGTTTTCTTCATTTATCAGCAAATCGTCACAATATGCACCCTAATTACTCCTAGTAGGAGGATTCACTGATGAACCCAAGTGCTTTGACCTTTGAACACACTGTTCCCTGAAGAAATAAGCAGTGACCTGACCTGCACCATGGTTTGTGTGTTTGGGTGCACAGATTTAGACTCATGCATTTGGCTGTTCACAGAAGAATATACAGGGACAGGGAAATACTTGTATAAACTGCATATATAAATTTTTTCTTTAATCCAGTGAGTTTAATTATAAACCTACAACAATTATGAAATTTGCTTATTTGGAAGAAATGGATCTTTACATTATTTAAAGCAGAATAGCAGTTCACTGCAAGATATAATGTAGATGATACTGTGTTTCCAGTGTTGTTTTACATTTTTTTTGTTTATGTAGCTTTTTGATATATTTTAAAGGCAGAGTTTCTTTAAGTTGTTTTGTGCAAATAACCATGTGACAAAAACATGGCGAAACCTGGGGTAGACATGACTTATTAAAACATATTTAGTGTGTGTGTGTGTGTGTATGAGTGGGTGTGTTTAGGGCTGATAATTGTATAGATAATAATCCTCCCCCAAAAAATGGCATCATCATATACACAGCTGTTCTTCATAAGCAGCCAGAGGCCATTTCAACCTCCCAGCCCAGCCTTCACTAATGTTATAGTTGTTGTCACAGTTGTTATAGCAACATCTGATCGAGTTTTAGTGTGATTGGCTGATGAACATGTGGACAGGGCTGGACACTGCTCTGTTGTGAGCTGTTTAGCTGTTGCCTAATGAGGAGTCAGGAGAGGAGTTAACCCTGTTCATCTGCTGTGGATTAGAGTGCTCTGGTTTTCCAGCTGTAAATGGATCTCTAAAAATGTCCAGGATTTATTCTCAGTTTAATCATTTAGCAATTTATTACCATTTGAAACTTTCCAGTAAGGATGTATAATAAAACTGGGTTTATATTGGTGCTTATGGATATTTATTTAATGTAAATGTTTAGATGTTTAGATTTGACTGATATTCCAAATGGTATTTGATTACATATGTATTGTGCTGTAGAACTGCTGAATAATATGATCTAACAATTTGTATCTTACTGTATTTTAAAACAATGAAAACAATTGGGTAGTCGCGGCTTTGTGACTGGAAGGTTGCCAGTTCAATTCCCTGAACTGACATAACCGAAGTGAAATGCACTGAACTCCCCAGGTGCTCCCTGGGTGTCGTGGATAGAGCTGCCCTACACATAGTGTGGATGCATGTCTTTAATTGTGTGGATGGGTTAAATGAGGAAGACAAATTCCCTTGTGTGCAGCACAGTGGGTCTATATGCACGATTAATTTTTTTAATCTTTTCTTTGTTTGGAAATAATAATAAATAATAACATCAATAAGCTCTTTTTTTTATCCAAACTGTGCTCTGGATTTGATTCTGTACTCAGAAAAAATGCAGCATATCAAACAGGAATTAAAAGCTTGCATCCTTTATACAACAATAAAAACATGGTAGCACACAGAAAGTGGCAATTGCACAGACTAAATTCACCACAGCAGTTACAATTTATAGATAATTTTACATAGTAACTAGCACATAGTGACTGTAGAAAGGTGTTTGTTTAGCTTATTAAAGAAAGACATTTCTATAGATCATTATTTGAATGTGTTTTCTTTTTTAACTCTTTTGAAATTCATGCTCAAATAAAAATACACTTATAATGTCATATGTTACTCATGAACTAGATTATGTTGGACAATTGATTTAATATTAAAAACACAGTTCCTAGACTTCCCACTTGACTTTCCTTAAGCTTTCACTTTCAGTTTATACCCCCCCCCCCTCAACACAATAGTGTTGACTATTAACAGTAGTTTTGACACAAATATCTCTTAATAACAGTGTTAAGCACAAGGCAGAAGACATGCTAATTCATGTGCTGTTTAAAGCTTGACTGGCAGCTCCAGGTCCACCATTCCTATAAAAAGCCATTATTCTGTTGTGTCTGTCGCATTAATAATGCACTTCTGTTGCCTTTTTGGATGGTAGCATTAATATTATGCTAATAATGGCCTGCCACCATACTGACATGAACCGGAACAAAATGGGGTGAAATGGGGTTAACGTGTTCTCTAATGTATCTCCACTCTCCCTGTTAGCTTCTAGTAAAAAGACAAAAGAGCAAGAAAGCTTTTGCTTTTGCTGGGCTGTGCACTGGAGTTCAGGGTGGAAGAACAAGGTTCAAGCTTCAATGCTGGACCAAGACAAAAAGTGACATAGCACCGCTTTGTTTTAACACTAATTGGAGCTGAAGCCAGGCTCTCCTTATTCCTCTCATATGGAAAATACATTATGGTGAACAGTAAGGAGCCCTTTGGGCCTTTTGAGTTTCCAGAAAAGATCTAATGATCTAGGGTTATTAAAACAAACATGACCAAAATAAAATGAAACACACTGGTTAACCAACTAGCTTATCAGCTTAGGATTTGTTTTCACCCAAATGACTAGATTTTCAAACACCTTGACCATCAAAAACCAACTTAAGATAAGATAGCCTTCTCTTATCCCACTGGGGAGATTTGCATTGTTATAGCTGAATATACAGCAATTATATAAAGAGTAGTAAGTAGACAAAGATGCACATTTTACAAAATATAAGATATAATACACCTATTAGCAGAAAAATACAAAAAATAAAAATACAAACTCCAAAAAATAAAGGTTTACACATGTAATATTGTACAGTGATTATAGATATTGCTGAGAAATTGTAGATACTGCACAGTAGTTATAGATATTGCACAGTAATTAAAGAGATTGCACAGAAAGTATAGATATTAATCTTTTATTTTAACTCTGCTTCTACAAACTGTACCACAACTCTTATTTCAATTTATAGCAATTTTAGGAAATTCCCAACCTTACTCAATGACTGCAGTGGAGTGCAGTACGCTGAAAAGACCATTGTGCTTCCTGAAGCCCCAAGATATGCCCCCTCTCAAACTGCTCAAATTGTTATCAAACTCTTCTGTGAGACATTCTTCAATTGAAAAGGATGCTACCAACACAAGAGTATGAGTCAGAACAGAAAGCATGTGTAACTGGTTGACATTATATAGTCAGTCAGGTACAGCGACAAGGTATGTTCTTGCTTATATCACAAGCATGGCTGAGTGTGAAACTTGAGTCATTTGTATGTCTCACAATATGAAACCTACCCACCAAATTCCTTCTGGGTGCAGCTGTTTTTGATGATGAGCATATGTGCAGTTTATGATGTACACATTTCTCTTCCTAGAAGACATATTTACAATAATTTGAATATAGAAAGAATGTTTTGCATAAAGAAAGAATCGTTGTGGTAATTTTTGCATTTCTTAACATTGAAACACGAGAGTGACATTGAAAAGTTGCAAGTAAAATTGCAAACATTTCCACAGAAGGCAAATATAATTCGTGAATTGAATTTGAGAAGTACAGTAAAGCAAAAAGTTAGGCTGTATGTGCTGATCCTCCTCATTGTACTATTTCTTATGCTTTCTGTGATGACTTCTGACCCCTCCCCCTTTTCTAAGTTTAACACATCTGCAATAACGGTCTTTATCTGACAGAATAAGAAATTACATGCGGGTTTTCTCCAGGGAAATTAGACAACAGTCACTTGATCAGCCCCTATTATGTACCATTAACCTAGTCATTAGAGGAGATGTGGGGCAGAGCCGCATGTGATCTAATTTTAGCGTGACATCCTGTTATGCCAAAGCCTGGCTTCGCTCTTCAGGGTGCTAAACTTAATGTGGCTCATACTGAGGAGGGCCATTCCTCAGCTGCTGCTGAACAGCACATTGTTCACTCTATATTTGGGACTTGGTCCAAAGTTGGTCTTGGATTGGGAGAAGTAGTCTGTCTATTTGTTGCTCAAAGATTGCCCAGTGCAGTAAGATAAGGTTGAAACTGAAGTATTAAATTATTTTAACATAATTAAATATGTATATTTGCCATTATGCATCTCCATTTTTTCATTTCTTGGCATCATTTGAATCTAGCAGTTGTTCTTTCCATTGTGTCACATTTACTAAGTAGAATTATCTGTGCATATAAACTCTTCACACACTGAATTACATGTGCATTTCATGATGTGTCCCAATGGAGATGCTTTAAAATGACTTTTTTTTTTTTTTTTACACTGATTTTCATTGGAAGTAAGAAGGGTTTTTCTTTCTCGTATGTAGATTTGGATGTTTTGCAGATGCAATTTTTTGGTCTTATACAAACATATATAGAAAAAAGCAATCAAACATGAATCTTCCAACAGGAATAAAACCTCTAGTTTAACATTTATTAGAAATGTATTTGGCTACATACATGTGCATTTCTAATTTGTGTGTAGAGTTAACCATGTGTAACCTGTCTTCTTTTCCTCTTCAGGCACTGGCCACAGCTGCAGAAAAGTTCCAGCTGGAACACCAGTGGAGGGATGATGTTGAGGTAAAAACACACTTTTTATGATAGCCTACTGTTTTGATGCTCTTCTTAGACATACATCTAAGAGGATTGTTTTTCTTTGGAGATTTTAGTGAATCTGGTCCCTGGTACTCATTTTTGAATAAGCTGAAAAAGAAATTTTGCATAAATGCAACCTGGGCTACTCAGTTCTTGCAAGCATTTGCTGTCCACTTCACCAGAGTTACATAGTGCAGTTACACAATGCTACCTAATGCTGCTTGACTTTAAGGTAATTTTAAAACAGTAGTTTTTACAGAAGAAGTAGTTTTTACACACACACACACACACACACACACACACACACACACACACACACACACACACACACAGCTTCTCAATTTACAAAGTGTCAGTGTAGTCCAAGTTATAATGTTCCCCTTCTGGACCTTATTAAATGTGGACCTCTAAGGACACTGCAGTCCATCTGTCTAGCACACAGCTGTGCCAGTCAGACTCACACTGTTATCTGGATCCACAGCTAATCCATGCATTCCTGACTGGCAATCTTCCCTTATTTCAGACTGCTGTTTCATTGAAACACCACAAATTGACCACTGAATTGGAATATCAATCCTAATTTATGGATTTACAGACGCTCCCTGTCTGTTATAGATGTGTATATCAGGTGTTGAACGATTTTTGGTTTATTGAGTGAATCAGATGTAATGAGGGAAATCTGACAGAGCAGGTGGTGGTTTTCTATGAAGTGTTCTATTTTTTCGAGTGTGAGATTGAACACCATTCCCACTCGCATTATCTCATTACCCTGGCAAGCCCCAAGTGGAGGACATGATCACAGACGTCAGTGCATTAATTATTTTCTATTTTTCTATTAAAAGTTTCTTCATTTATTCAGGCATGTCTCCTGTTCTTGCAGATTTATTGGTGTGGAGATGATGGGAGTGAGGGAAGAGGGGGATAAAATTAATCTCTATTCTAGTGTGTGCTGCAGTGTGTAAGAAGAGAGGTGTATTGGTTTCCTTTAGGATCTTTTATTATTTGATTGTATTCAATTTGCTATAAGGTATCTACACAAGTAGTGTTCGTGCTTAGCCTTATGAGGAGGTACTGACTTTAATGTTCTACATTCTATGTCAGATGAGATATCAATCTTTTGAACAGGGCAATTGCACCGGTTTTATTGCAGTTGCAGCCTCTACTCTACTGAGAAGGTTTTAAATGTTAGAACATTGGTGTGAGGAGCTTTATGAATTATGTTGGATGATTAGATCACAAATTCAAACGTACTCAAAGGTTCTACATCACACTTGAGAAAAAACTTTGATAAGGTGAGGAGGACCAGTAAACCCAACCTATGCCATAAGAATACATCCCGTTCCAGTATGGAACCATGACGATCCTGAACAGTGCATTGTTGACAAATGGGGTCCATGGCTTCACGGGGTCTGTGGCACAAGTGGATCCAACCATCAGCCTGGTACCACGACACATCAGACCATGTCATATGTTACCACTCCTCCAAGGTGATTATTAAGCGCCTGCTGGTGGCTGCTGCACTGTCCACTGTGGCTGATAATACCCTCTTTGATGTTTTCCCGGTACATATTACCAGTGTCCACTGGCACCCACTACCATGCCTTTCTCAAATTCCGATAATTTACATCCTCTTGTCTCAAGCACACTGTCCAGTTTTCAGCCTTACTCACAACTTCAACGCGTGTTACCAATCATGATCATACCGTCCGCATGTAGGAATACCAGACAGGCTGAAAACTGACACAGATTGCTTTGGTAGTGGAACTTTCTCTGGTCACTACAGCTTTGTCTGTCACATGGTCAAATGTCCTGACAGGAAGAAGAAGTAAGACTTAGAGACAAAGAGATGTGCTTGCTGTAATGTATCATTGGCTGCTGTGCTAATATGCTGCATGGTCATCTGTATTTAAATTAATTAATTATGACTCCTGAGTTTATTACACTTTTAAATAGTCTAGTCACATGCTGTCTTTGCAAAGCCTGTGTCAGAACAGCACATAGTAGCTGATATAGAATAGTAGTAGTAGTAGTAGTAGTAGTAGTAGTAGTAGTAGTAGTAACATTTATTTAAAATATGCTCACATTTGATTGATATATTAAAGACCTGATATAACAACACCTCATCAATCTGTCAATATGTTAAGGATAAAGAGTGCCAGCTAAACGCCAAAAATGTAAATGTAATCTCCTGGAGCACCCAAGCAACGAACAAGAAGCTACCCAGCCAACAGACTATAACAAGTCGTTAACAGTACTTTGCAAACCACATAGCAAAGCCCTAGTAATCCAGAGATACTATGAAAAAGCAGCACCCTAGCACTTACCCATCAACAGATTAGAAACACCCTAGCAACCACTTGGGACATCATGCAATAAGAACAATGACGGCTTTGTTTCAGGTGGGAGATCAGCACTGACTGACAGGGTTAATACTTTTAACTCCAAACTAAAATTGAACATCTCCCAAAATGTCTTAAATCAGAAGAACAGTTTTCTTTTCTTTGAGTTTGTAGATGTTACATTTACCCTTTGCTGAATCAGAGTGTTGGAGGCAGACACTTTTAGACAACCTCAACTCAGCACTGCTGGGTTTTACTTCCAGAAAAGCAGCACTGCTCAGTGATCACTGTCATTTAGAGAGTTTTACTTTAAATCTTTGTCATTTTATGATGATTGCGCAGTCAGATGTCTTACTGACCGCCCACACTCATCAGTAGCGCTTACAGGCCACATAATGCTGTAAATCAGCACTTTTTGGTATTTGGTACCTTTGGAGCTCACCATCCCATAAATAAATCAGTGTTTATAGATTAAAGTATGTTAGGTTTTTAAAAAGTTCACAGGCATCAGCAAGGTTATGGAAATGTACATAATTTTTAAATGCATTCATTAATGAAAACCTTGTTTAAAAGTCAGTTTAGTTTTGCCTCAAAGTTTTATAAAAATATTTTTAATCAATTGTTTTATACAGGTTCATTGTCAGTACAGGAAGGTGAAAAAACTGAAGCAGAGATGAAAAAGTGCTTGATACTATTGTGTACCTGTACCAGAGAAAGGTAATTCACCTTAAAATTGAAGTTAAAGTTTGTTGAAGAAGTAAAATTTTTGTTGAATGCACTACAGGTGCTAAACGTTGTATTTTAGAACTTCTTCAAGTCACAGATTTACATTGAAAATAATAATGTTCCAGAGTGGGGAGGGACCAAAATAGTCTAATATATTATACGTGTACTGGTGCGAACATCCCTACAATGTAGGGATGTATTTTTTTTCTAAACATTTGTCTGCAGGTCAGTTTTCTGATTATATCACATGTGTTTATGTATTTATGTTACATGCACCATCTCTGAAAGAAGATCCGGCAATCTTCTGCAGCACCACTAGCTAATTGGATTGAGAGTCAGAGTAAGACATGAACCAGATGGGCTTCTTTGAGATTGAAACTGCTTTTTGCATTTAGACATTTTTCCTGGATTCCTTGTTATTTGATTAAATGTTGATGATGTTAGCTACTTAGAAGCTACCTTGAAAGGGACCCTGAAACCTTATTGCCTATCAAATATCATGTATGTGATATAGGCAGAGTTTGTGAGTGGAAGTTCTTAAAACATGGTAAATTAGTCCACTAATTGATGCTGTTTTCACACTGAACATGGTAAATTTGCTGCTGTGCTTTCAAACACACGTGCTTTCAATGGAATGGGCAGAGTGGTAATGTGAAGGGTCATATAAATTTTGAATACTCTCAACTTTTGCGTAATGTGCAACACTCATACAGCAAGTGATGTTGACTGCAGCTTGTGCTGACATGAGTGTGAAACGCAGCACATAAACATGTTCACTGTGAAAACTTGAGATCGTCAGGTTCATCTGCTCTGAAACCATTTCACAACTCACATTTACAAGAAATCTTCTGCACATTCTGTGCACTTGCACATTTTTAGCAGAGAGGTCCCTAACCCTAAAGCTTCAGGACTATCACTTTAAATACATTAGGTTAGAACAACTCAAAATCTTAACACTTCAACTGAATGTTTTGAGGCAACTTTAATTCATAATGGATTAATATTAACTATCTGCCAAACACTAACAGTGTAATCTTGTGGTTGTACATGAATGGACACTACAGTACAGAGCCATATTCAGCAGTACTGAAAAGGGTAACTTGTATTCACAGCCTAGAAGACTGAGGCCAAGCAGTCAACCAAAGTTGAAATAATAAAACATTAAATTAAAAAAAAATAAAACATTAGGACAACTAAGAAAGCCTAAGAACTAAGAAATGACAACACACTGATGAAAACACAGAACCCAAATAGGTGGCTCCAGGAGCCAATGAGGAAAATTTTCTCAAAGATTTCATAAAACACTACTCAGGAAAGGCTGGGAGGTGTGGGCAGTGTACGGTCTTGCTGTTACACAGAACATGTCAAATATTGATCCCACCATGCATGAGTTTAGCTCCAAACATCTAACATACATGTCTTGAAGGACATCTGAATATTAGATCCAAATATGTTTGATCTGATCCAGGATCCCGGGTAGATTTCTAGAACCAGTATTGAGCATCCCTCACATTGATTTTCTCATCAAACATGTCCAAAAAGGACTATTTATCCTGACACCCCTACAAATTAGTGATTGTATTGTACAGTTATCTGAAAATGGGTTCTCTAGTCCAAAATGACAAGACTACAGACTATGGTCTATATTTAACTACTGGACATAACTCACTGGTTAAAAATAACCCAGCACAATGACCCAGTGTGTGGAAACCAGTGCAGGAGAAGACTGTGAAGAGAAGAGAAACTTTTGTTCAACATTGTCATGAAATACATTTTTCAAACAATACTGTGATAGTAATGCATTTGTGTAATATTTTATTATGTATTCTTCTTTTTTTGTCAGTTTTACGTCCTTACTAGATGTTGGCTCAAGCATAAATGGTACAGTACAGACTAACAATTACTGGGCTGAAAAGGCATTTATGCCAGATGCAGTGGTGAAAAGAACCAGACTGATACCTTAGATATATATGAGATTTACAGATCTATTTCAGACCTATCCAGACAATATAGGGGTTGGTACTGGCCCTCTTACTGAAGATTTCTGTATGACTCTACATGTGGAATGTGCACCCACTTACTGACCTGTTCCCTTTTTTTTACAAACAAATCTGTATGTATCATCATAAAAAAAATTGTTACACCCAGAAGGAATCAGTGCATTTCAATGCACAACTGTCACGGAGTCACTGAGAATTTCAGTAGCTCAGAGTCTTGTTTTTGTCTTGGTGGAGACAATCAATGAATCAAACAAACAATTCTGTTATTGTGTTAGTAGAAGTAGGAACGAAGATGAATAACGGATCAGTTGATCAATCAGACATGAGATCAAAGAATTTACACAAGTTTAAACAAAGAACAGAGATGAAGAGAGAGGACAGGAGAGAAGACAATGGGGGAGAGGAGAGGGAGGAGAGACAAGAACAGAAGAGAGAGGACAAGACGAGGAAAGAGAGGAAAGGACAAGGGGAGAGAAGAGAGAAGAGGACAAGAGGAGATGAGAGGAGAGGGAAAAAGAGAGGAGAGGACACAAGTAGAGAGGAGAGCATTGAAGAAGGGAGGAGAGGAGAGGAGAAATGACGATCAGAGAGGAGAGGAGAAGAGATGAGAGGACAAGAGCAGGGAGGAGAAGAGAAGTGGAGAGGTGAGGAGAGGAGAGGATGGGACAAGAGAAAAGAAGAGAGGTGAGGAAAGGAGAGGAGAGGACAAGAGCAAAGAAGTGAGGAGAGGAGAAGAGAAGAGAGTGCCACAGCTGTGTTTTGATTTCAGCCAGTCCACTGTGCCTGCAGCGGATTTCTCAGTTTTAGCACCACACTGTGTGATCCTCTGATCCTGTCCTTACTGCTCTTAGTTTTTTAGCTCTTAGTGTGTGTTTGTGTGTGTGTGCAGCGTGTGACAGTAATTCCACCCTTTATGTGACCTGCATGACCTGGAAATGGTAGAACATTTGTTTGTATACATACAAACGTGTAACTCAGTGCTCCTTCCACCTCTCCACCTGTGTGTGTGTGTGTGTGTGTGTGTGTGTGTGTGTGTGTGTGTGTGTGTGTGTGTGTGTGTGTGTGTGTGTGTGCGCACATCACATAATGCATGGTGAGACAGACCCCCTATATTTCACTGCTTAAGTAACTCCACTACTGCCAGCAGGGTCACATGAGTTCACACCTCCTTTACTGGACTTCATTCAAAAGCCTGGAGGCAGAAAGTCCTCATTAATGTGTAGCAGACAGCAGCGTTATCAGAGAGATGACACTCAGAACTGTCAAACTTACACCATCCATCACACACGCACACTTATTTCTCACTTTATTAACAACGTGCATGTGCCCTCAGGACTCATGACTAACTGGCAGATGCATTTAGTGAAGCCCTTTGCTCCTGTTTCACTTTAATGAGTTTATATACATGACTCACCTCACACAATCAGAATGAGCTGATTTGCACCTGCGTGTACTAGATGTAATTGACTGATCAGTGTTCTCACAAAAGTGTTCATAGATGACTGTGAGATTCAACAACCTCATTGGTAACTGTAGTACAACTGCTGTATTGCAACAGGTCACACAGTTGTAGTTTTTATTTTTACCCTGTATACAGCATGAAGCAATCATGAGGTTGTTGATGTTTGGATTTTTATATTTAAGAGCTTTACAATTTAATCTATTTTTTTATAATCTGTACATTATCCATTTATTGGAGTATTCAAAAAATACAGTCTTAAATTATAGACTTGTTGTCTTCATTTGGCATGTAAATGATGTAAACAAATGTAAACAAAATGTATGTGTCTACAATCATTTATTTTTTTTTCTTTTTTCTTCATTGCAGAGCTAAAAAAAAACATCTCAGAAATTCTTTTGGAAAGAGAATTGTAAAGCATGTACACATTGACAGAGCAGTAAACATGCACTGGAATGATTTGGGATTTAAACTAGAATTTAATTCACTTGAAAGCAAGTGAATTTTAGCTGACTTCTGAGCTGGATCACGCACTGCTTTTTCATCACACAATCAAATGCTAAGGATAAGGTGTCTAGTGTAGTTTATGATATGTGTATCCTGTTTTTAGGTTACTTTGATTTCTTAGGAATGTGGCTTAGAATACCGGCATGTAACTGCCCACAAAATGTGGATCTCTGGTTGTAAGAGTTAAAGCAAAAGAACACGAGAGGGAGGGTGTTATTGTGAAATAACAGCACAGGTATAATGAAGCAGACAGAAGCCCAAGGCAAGTGTCCTATTTCATTAGAGGCATACTGCTATTTCATGATAACACACTCCCTCTTGTGTTCCATTACTTTAATAAGGAAAAGAAATGAAGTAAGAGATTAATAAACTGAGTCATGAATGTCACCTTTAATATATTTTAATGTTAGCATTTCCTTCCCCTAAATTATAGTTGGTCAGGGTCACAGTGGGTCTGGAGCTCGGAATCATTGGGGAGAAGGCAGGAATTCCCCCTAGGCAGGGAGCCAGTCCATCGCAGGGTAGCACACACTACCATTTATTAACATACTCACACCAACTGACAATTTAGCACAGCCAATTGACCTGCCATGTGTGTTTAGGTAGGTGAGATGAAAACAGAGACATGGGGAGAAAACTACACCTGGAGAGGACACTCTTTATTTTTTATTTATTGAAAAATGTCATTTTGTAACCTGAATTGTGTAAATTACTTGTTTATTTTCACAACAGAAACTAATTAAAGAACAAATGTATGGGCAGCGCATGGATAGGTCTGTTGCAGGATCAATACACATGCATGCTCACAGTATGTAAACTGTCTACAAATATACGGATGATTTTTTTATTTCCAGCACTAGCAGCATTCCTGAAAATCTCCTCATCCATGCTACAATGCAAATGCAGCCCTAAAATGCTGGCATGAGCATGTCAGCACAGCCAAGAATCTGATAAAAATGTACTGTGGGAGTTTCTGTAGCTTTTTTTATTCACATTTCAGCTCAGGATTTTCTGTCAGTATAACAAAAGAGTAAACTTGTTATAGTCAGCAATCGGAAGCTTTTCAGAGGGCAGGCATGGCTGAAAGCTTAGAGGAGTCAGCTTGGGACCAAAAAGTGTTTGTGTTAGCATGTGCAACTGCCATGTTCATAATATTATGGCTTACTATTATTTACTCCTCAGTTTATGTATATGTACATCTTCCCCAGTAACATCAGCGCACATGATCGGAGCTCACGACCAGAGCACATTGCCAGCCCTCTTAAGCTCTAAGCTTCATGTTTATTTTCACTGGAATCTAAACTGTATTGGCCACAAGGCACTGATCAATATGATGTTTGTGTTTGAGGTTTTTTTTTTTTTCCAGTGGGCCGCATTGTGTGAGGGATCTGTATTATAACCCACTGTGAGAATCAGACAAGAGCTTTCTACAATCACTCAGCCCACCATTCATATCTACTGATATCCCCCTACCCCAACCATGAACACACGGACACACAATAGCTGTTCTACTCTCAGCTTATTGGAAAGAGGGTGGAGTTAAGCAATGAACTGTATTAGTGTTTAGTATGACTTTGTGGCTGTACTCTATGACAGTGTTTATCTGTCCGTGGTTCTCATATACACATTAGGCAGTTCTCAGATGAGATTAGTGTTGTTGAGATCTAGTGTGTTAGTGTTATTGTGCCTTTCCTTTTTTGATGTTTTCACACAGTAGAATAAAACAGAGATTGCTGAGCTACAGTATTAGGACCAGCAACACTTAAAACAACTTTACAAAGTGAGGAGAATTTAAAACATGCTCCACTATTTTAAACTGAAATGGCAAAAGTACTTGTGGAGCAGTGAATTTTTTTTTTTTTTTTTGAATGATTTTTGCCCCATCTAAATCATAAACCCATGGTTTCAGAAGAAACAGTGAATGTGTAGGTGTCCCAGTACTTTTGTGCAGGGTTTCTCAACCAGTGGAGCTTGGACCACCAGTGGGCCATGAAGCATAAATGGCACGCTAAATCAAGGCCTAATTCTTATGTTTTCATTGTCAGAGAAAAAATAACAGGCCAAAAATGTTTACATTAAAAATGGAGTTTTGTTTTCTTGTGGGCCATTATGTGTTCTAGTTATAAACTGGTTGGCTCTAAAAAGGGTTTGGGAACCCCAGATATAGTGTATACCTTACTGCTAGAGTAGCCTAGCATTCCATTGTTTTTAGACCTGGTGCAAAAATAGTGATCATTTCCCCTAACAATTCCTGTGCAATTAAATTTCTCACAGTACAAGCAGAAAATACTGTAGTAGGATCTGGTAGGGTTAGCTTGCAGCACCTGGCTACCAGCTTTCACCTATCCCTTGGTATTCTGCAGGTGATTTTTCCCCTGCTATCATTTGTGGCTCTGTGACCATTGTCCAGACACTTGCAGCATTACTTCCCTGGCCAGCTATTCTCCTAATCCTAGTCACTTAGAATTAGCTTTAATCCTTTTGAGCTTTGCTTCCATATTCTCCCCAAATAACTACATTTACGATGTTGTAGCTTTAGTTGTGAAAATGCTTTCACTAGTGGGTTACGTTTTTAAAATTTTCAGGGGGTGGAGTCAATACTGTTGCATAACAGTTTTGCGGATTTTGAGATTTTGCCTGTTTTATGGCTCTGTTTTACTTTTTTGTTTGTTTGTTTGTTTGTTTTTTTCACAGAATGTCAATTTCATGTACTGGAGTATTAAACTTACCCAAGATAAATACACTTTCCTATGTTGCTGCTTGTCAAATCCAACACCCTACAAATGGAGTCAATAGTTAATACTTACACCAGCAGCTGTTACAGGTGTTCCTTATTAAGCTGTTACCAGGGCAGCCATTGTCATACTTGGTCTGATAGACAGGTGGCGCTAAGCGGTGTCTACAGGGCAAGTGTATGTCAAACAGAGAGCAGCCTCGTTAACACCTTACCATCACCCACCCTGACAGAGCCTTCACAGTGTGTGGAGAGAGTGTAGAGCAGCTGAGGAGAGACAGACTCCTCACACACGCACACACACACACACACACACACACAATCAAATCTCCCACTCACTAAACAGTAGTTCACACCCACAAAACTTCTTCCTACATCTGTACAAAAACATTCTACAGAAATGATGTCTCTAAAATAATACCTTATCTTTTGTTTTACAGGAGAATTCCATTCATTATTACAATGCAAAACATCAGGTGAGTAGTTTATTTGCATCTTTTTGGAGTTAAATGTTTGACTAGTCCAATATCGAAGGACATCATTGCCTGATTAATACATATAATGTCATTCTAATTTTTGTGTATTCAATAAATTAAGATTGTAGTCAATAATATAAAAATATGTAAATGTATTAAATAATTGTAGTGTAATACTTTACAGTTGATGATGACAAAATGAGAATAAGCTCTACGACACTACAGGTGTAATGTAAAGCTACACTCACACACATCTCAGTCAGTGATCAGACTACAATTATCAGTCTTATATGCCTCATAAATTTTAATTTAATAGTGTAGGCCTAAGTGCCAGTCTGTCTCTGCTTGTATCTGATTCTATTTGCTGGCTTCTAGATTGTTCTTTCAGGGCTTAACTTCAGCCACTACGTAAAAGACAGGTGGACACTGTGAAGTCTGTTCTTCTGATATATTATGATAATTTTGGTCAGGCTAATAAACCAGCTTTGACATTTTATTATTCTGGGCTTTGTCTTGTATTGCATCATTGAGTCAGTGAGCAATAAAGCAGCTCACTCATGAAGAGTGGACCAACAGAAAGGCTCCAAAATCACTTAAAATATTATAATATACAGTATGTCCACATGTTTATGGACACCCCTTCTAATGCATTCAGCTACCGTAAATTGCACCCATTGCTAACACAGACGTGCAACAGATTAGGACATTCTGGAGCAGATAAATATAAATCTATTGGTACCATGTGTCTACTGTCTCTACTATCCAAGGAAGTAGTACCACTGTAATGGAGTTCTTTGAGCAGTGCCATAGAACCCTTTTAGTTTTATTACCATTTTTGTAAGAGAAATGAAAATGTGAGGAATTAGTTAAGTTAATTAATTAGTTAATTAATTAGTTAATTTTTGAATTAGTGAAGAACCTTACATCCACTTTAAACCTTTAAAATGTTCTATTCAAAAATGGTCCCTGTTATGGGTTCACTGGTTATCCTTCCTTGGTTCAGTTTTGGATACTGAACCAAGGAACAGACCACTGCATACTGAACCACCCCACCTGCCTAATGTTTTGGAGATGTTCTGACCAAGTCTAATCATCACATTTTGGCCCTGAAAGTGGTTGAAATTGTTGAACCATTGCATTTTTCTGCTTCCAACACATCAACTTCAAGAATTGACTGTTCATGTTCTGCTTAATATGTATATCCTACCCCTTGACAGGTGCCAGTGTAATCAGAAATTCAATTTTATTTATTTAATCTCTCAGGGTTTTTAAAATTGTGGCTGATCTGTGTTTGTGCAGGTTCAGTAATGCTCTTCTATTTGTCCTCAGCTCAACTCTACTGACACAAAGACCAATCGAATCATACCAGAATTCATAGAGGACCCAGCCTTTAAACGCCCTGTATCATACAACACTACAGCAGTTCATATCCCTACTGACATCTATGATGGCTGTAAGTAAACACACACACACACACACACACACACACACACACACACACACACACACACACACACACACACACACACAAATGCATGCACATGGCTCACAAGTCAAAGCTGCTCAAACTGCAACTTTAAAGCTGACAGCTAAAATATTGTGGTGTCAGTGTTTCCACACTCCTTTTGGTCACTCTTATCACATTGTGTCATGTGTGGACAGCTGAAGGCCGCAGACCAAATTTAGTGCTTGGGCGTGGCGCGGGTGCAGCAGGCCTGGCCTCTGATTCACCTCAGCAGCAGCTGCTCCTTCTCTCAACACTCTCAAACCCTGCAGCCCTGTGATCATCAGAGCCTGTGAATGTTAATGCACATGTCCCTGTTCTCAAGCACCAGCCTCTAAAAAAACACTCCCTCAGCAGAGTATCTCTCATTTCGTCTTAGTCATGTTTCCAGGTAGGGAAATGGATGAGATTTACTTTCACAGTAACAGTAATCTATATGGATCAGTTTTTATTAAGGTGTGCAGTGCATTTGAGCTTTTTAAGATCTTTCTCGATGTGTGTGTATAGTAATTTATGTGACTTTGATTGGGGCATAACATACTTCAGTGTCATTTAATATGCCTATTAACACCTCCAACCTTACAGAACCCACAAGAGGGGTATAATCCCAGCCAACATTGAGTTGTGGAGCAGTGGAACTGGGTTCTCTGGAATGATGATTCTCCATCCAGTACTTTTGGGATGAGTTGGGGAGTTGGAGATGAGATGGGGTGCTGATCATCTAACATTCTATCCTCACTTGAATGCTCAAGTCACTGATTGCAATCAAATTAAAATTAAGTTAAAGCAACACAATACCAACATTCAAACTTGGTGGTGGTAGTGGGATGGAATAAGGTTCTTTAGTTGCCTTCGAACCTGGATATTTTGTTTTTAATGTAAAAACCATTGATTCACAATTCCTTTGTGGCTGTTCAGCAGTGCTGGTGTAAAATAGGAAATGTTGCTTACACTTCTGTTGAAGATTTCTGTTATTCATATTAAATTTACCCACACATGGGATTTGTGTGTTGAGTTTTCCTTTTAAATACATGAAAGAGTATGGAGCCAATCAAAAAAAGTCATCGACAATTCCAAAAGGCACAAAAGAAGAGCACTTGATTGTCACATGACTGACCAATATTAAGTTTATGTGGAAAGTTTTTGGTATTTTTACCTGAACTACAATCCTGTCAATACATAAAGCTTGTCTGGAGTTTCTTGAATATTCTCCTTCTTTCAAACTGTTCTAGACTGAGCTCCCTTATACAGACTTCTTCATATGACCTGGCAACCCTTATGA
Organism: Acestrorhynchus altus; assembly: GCA_034509495.1. Lineage (NCBI taxonomy): Eukaryota > Metazoa > Chordata > Actinopteri > Characiformes > Acestrorhynchidae > Acestrorhynchus > Acestrorhynchus altus. The sequence continues at coordinate 13,098,711 of CM067501.1, forward strand.
TAAAGCCTTACTACGGTATTGTTGGTGTTTGGCTTTAAAGAAATGGCTCCAAATACTACCAATTGTAGTTCTCCACTTTGTCCTTGATTTGTAGAGAAATAATTCAGACTCCAGGAACAGTTCTCCCTCTAAGGCAAGCTAAAGATCCTGACATGGATCTACTGTACAGCCTAGCTGTGCAGTGCTCCCTGCTGTGTGTAGCTGATAGGGGTGAGATTTCCTGCAGAGCAATGTGTGTGGGAGACAGTAGGAGCCGGTATCGTGGGTGAAGCTGCAGGGGTCACTTAGCAAGACCTGCCATAGCCATGTTCACAAGCCTGTCTGTGTCACTGGGCTTTATATAGCTCATTATAGTGCACATGTCTGATGAGTCTGGAGTGCTGGGTTTAATGTGCAGTTCTGTGAGATCAAATCCTCATATTTGCTCCTTTTATTAATGATGTGAGCAGGATTTTAATTTAGGTGCACCATTTAGAGAACAGATTAATTTCTAAATCAAAAATGTGTGATTTTCTCAGTAACACTACTGGAAAAGTCCATTGATGAGAAAGTAAGGCCATGTGGCTCATTGTAAAAGTGGGCTTTTCATGTCTTTGAACTGTCAGTTCCACTTTGTGCAATGTATCTGCTCCATTGACAGCAGAACTGCCCCAGAGGATGATGCTTAACAATCGGTACTGTGTATTGTACCTTTATGGTCTCAGCACTTTCTGGACCATAGACAGTAATGCACATATTCTAGTAGCAGTGCCTTGTAGCTTGGTGGTTTTCTGGATATTCCTCTAAAAATATACACATTTTAGTTTTATTTCTATTAAAATGTATATTGTATGCTCATTATGTCACAGAATAGAAGCCATTCAAAGGAAACCTAATATTGACTTGGCATACATGTGCATTGTGATAGCATATAAACTTCTTACTACAACTATTTGTTAACACTTACCAAACTAAACAATTTCGGTTACATTTTACATTAAAATAGAATACATTTTAAAAAGTGTTTTAAAAAGCTGACTAACCACACAGCACGTAATGGGTTATGGAGCACCTTAGGCTATAAACAAACTTATTGTTTGTTATGCGAACACATACACATTATGGCTGCAGCACGACTCCTGCATCTGTTGATCAGTTGTGTGCATCCTCAGAAATATATACAGTGTGTACGCAAAGTTTTAAAGGAAAGTCTTTGTGAGCAGGCTGACCAGTATGATGTGTCCTTACTGCTGCACAGTGATAAATATTATTGTGCGAATGTTGAAGTGGAAACCTGGTCAGGGCTGGTCTGCACTCTAGCAGAAGCTTCCAGTAATACGTGTAGAATTTAGGTAAGTATTAGTAATAACACATGGCCAAACAGCAAGTTTGTTTCTATCCTCACTGGTAGGATTAGCTTTGTCCCCGTGTACTGATCTCATTCACTACAAACTACTGACTGAAACTGATCTGGAAACAGCTCAGCCCAGGAGTTCTAATTATACGTCGACATATCTGTGAGGTGAAGCTGCTCCGCTTATAAGCCGCACAACAACACACTGTACTAATTAAAAGTGGCATTGGGCTCAGAGTGGCTCAGTGGTCTAATGTGCTAGCACTATGATCTGAGGATTGCAGGTTCGAATCTCTGCCATCGGCAGCCAAGAGTGCAAAGTTGCTCATGCTCTATCTGGGTGGGTAGAGGGCGCTCTCTCCTCATATCATCTAGTGCAATTCTGGCCAGCAAAGTTGTTTGTTAGTCGTTATATCGGCGCTGGGCACCTGACGTTTTCTTCCGAGCATGTTGGCTGCCCAGCAATGATGCATTCATAGCAGTTCGAAAAAAGAGGCAGTGACTGGCGTCACCCTCCTAGTGTCAGGGGCATCGTGTGTGATGGGGAGTCCTAATGGTGTTGGGTATTTGAACCTTACATATTGGGGGAAACATTTGGATGTAATTATAGTTATGTCAAGGTTCTTTGGTGCAGAAGAAGAGAGTCACCCAATTGCCTTTCTTCAGCTGTGCCATTACTGACACACTACGATTACAATATTTCATGAGCGTGATGTGACTTCAGCGTGTAAAATGCTGATGAACATGGATGGGCATTGCTTTGCATGATTCATCTCTCTCTTTCTCTCTCTCTCACTCTTTGCTGTGCTCCAAATCAGGCTTTGCTTGTTTTTGCTTTTTGTCTGATTGTTCACGCCACAACAGTGACTCAAAGACTCCTGGCCTCAATCTCCCACATGGCTTAATATCAATGCCACATCTTCTCCTTCCCATCATATGTTCATGGAAAGAAGAACAGTGCAGCAAATTTGGGCCTGACATGTCCAAGAAGCTTTTATCAGTGTATTATTCCAGATCTTTCAATGGGGTAAAATGTTGAGTCTGAATCCAGAAAAAGGTCTATGCTTATTGCTCTGTTTTCCCATCTAGTTTAAGAAAATCCATTTCACAATGCAGAGAAAGTGTGGCATTTTTGGTCTTTTGTTCAGCTGCTGTTTTGATTGTATTTGCAGGGACTTTCTTTTATTTAACCACAAAAATGATTTTTTTTTCCACCATCAATACTATGCTGATTATAATCACTCTGTGGGTGGGTAGAATTGACTCTTTCATTTAGCAAGACATTTTACATTTTATAAAATTTCATTTTCTTATACGTGACTGCAGACACATGTAGCCTTTCACAGTTGCATCATTTTCTTTGAGACTGAGTTTGTAACTAAACGGCTAGACAATTTCTCCCTTTCAGGGTGGCATGGCGGCACAGTGCATAGCGCTGTTGCCTCACAGCAAGAAGGACCTGAGTTTGATTCCTGGGAAATTTCTGTGTGGAGTTTGCATGTTCTGCCTGTGTTCGTGTGGGTTTCCTCCCAAAGACATGTGTGGTAGTTCAATTGGTGACTCTAAAGTGGCCCTTATTATGTGTGTCTTGTCCCTATGATGGACTAGTTCCCTGTATAGGGTTGTTTCCCACCCTTGCTTTAGCATCTGGACAAGTGTTCAGTGGTGCTTGAAATTTTGTGAACCCTTTCTCTTAGATTTGACCTAAAACTTTATTAAAAGTCCTGAAATAGAATCAAATCAAACAAAGAATTAAAATAAGATAAAATCATTTATTTATTGAGGAAAATAGTCCAGTATTACATATTGGTGGTTGGCATTTGCAGCAATAACTGCAACTTAAAAGTGTTCATTATTCCTGCACACTGGAGAAATTTTAGTCCATTTCTCCATAAAAACAATTTTTGCTCTGTTATGTTGTTGGGTTTCCTCCCAATAACTGGGGTTTTCTATTGGATTAATCTCAGGATTTTGACTTGGCCATTCCAAAACCTTTGTGTCTGTGTGAGATTCAGCTCACAGACAAATGTCCTGAAATCTTCCTTAAGAATTTATTGTTCCATCAAAAATGGCAAGAGCTTGGCTTAAATGCCGCATAACAACCCGATTCACCATCGTGTTTTACAAATTAGGGTTTTTGTTCTAGAATGCAGTGTTTACCTTTCTCCAAACGTAACACTTACATTTGTTTTGGTCTCATCCATCCACAAAAGATTGTTCGAGTGGTTTCTTGCTTCCAGAAGCAATGTTCTTTTTGGAGAGCAGCAGCTTTCTTCTTGCACTGTTGTTTACTGTTCTCCTGATGGTGGACTCACGAACATTAGCATTAGCCAGTAGGTGAATGTTTTTTTAGCTACTAAGATGTTACCTTCAGTCCATCAGTGCTCTTGGTGTGATCTTTTCTTGGCATCTTTCTCTAACTGGCTGACTCTGGATTGGTATCCAAACTCTTAGGAGATGGTTTTGTAACCTTTTCCAGCCAGATCCTCAGAGATCTCATTTGTTTGTGCCATCATACACTTCCACAAATGTGTTGTGAAAATTAGACTTTGATAGATCCCTGTTCTTTTAATAACACAGGGGTGGTATACACATACACTTGTCATCTCATTGATTGAAAATACCGTAATGTACCTTTAAATTATTCGCTAATCCCAAACATTTGCACACTTTTGCCACTCACAGATATTTAAAATAGGATTATTTTGATATTTGGTTTCCTTATCCACTTTTTGAGGACTTGTATGACAATCTGAACTTTCCACCACCTCTGTAAGTCCAAAGCAGTAATAGGAGATTTCTGGCCAAGTGCTCTTGCATTATGCACAGTTTTTGAATGCAAAGCTCTTTTTCACTTTCACTTAACCCTTCTCCTATGATATTCTTTCTTTCCCCTCTTTCTGAAATGAAGTATTAATAGTAGTGGTGTGTGTGTGTGTGTGTGTGTGTGTGTGTGTGTGTGTGTGTGTGGTAGTAGCAGCTCTGTGGGAGTGCTCTGTCTCTGTGCCTCATTAAAGGATGGAACTATGCTGTTGTGTTGCCCTGATGCTTGTTTGCCTCAACGCTGTGTCATCTGTCACCCCAATCATGCTGTAGACATAGATGCGCTCACACTGCGTGTGGGTATGGGTGTATGTGTATGCACGTATGTGTATGTGCATGTGTGAGCGTGTGTGAGCATGAGAGGGCTGATTGTGTTTGTGAATATGTATATACCGTATATGTGCATGAACATATGTGTATAGGCTATTGGTGTGTTAGTGTGTGCATACCACAAAGAAACAAGAACATGCTTAGCATATGACTGTGTGTGTGTGTGTGTGTGTGTGTGTGTGTGTGTGTGTGTGTGTGTGTGTGTGTGTGTGTGTAAGAAAAGACAAAGAGAGCATGAGTGTGTGTCCTTCTGGTTTCTCCATCCTTCTTCTCAATACCTGCCCAGAATCTTTGAACCGGCTTTAGTGTCGGACTACAAAGAACAAATGACTTCCATCCATTTTCCTGCCCTCTGTTTTTTCTCTCTATTGGTCTGTGTGTATTATATCAAGTAAAAACTGCTCTGAATGCATCTCTCTTCCCCCGTTTCAGTACTGTTTACATCTCCTATCCTGCTCCCGGTCTGTAATCAACAAGCCATGCAAAGCTAGCAGAAAACATTTTTGAACATAATGTACCTGTGAATTACAGACCATTTTGGGAAGTACGTCACACTTATGTCACTGGCAGCCGCAGTTGCATTGTGCTGGCAGAAAACAGGAGTTAACCTGGAGAGAAGCATGAAATAATGACAAATATGTTGTTGCACTGTTAAATGTCAGAATCAAAATGGAAAAAACAAATGACCTTCATTTTTATAGAATCTTTCAAAGATGCCCTTTGAGGCAAAACACAGACATTTATGTTTAGGAGCTATTAAATGGGCAGAGTGGATTGATGAAATCATCCAGTGCTTAGAAAGCTATGGAGGCTTGTCCTGCTCACCCAGAGAGAAAGCGTGGCCAGTTCTCTTTTCTGGGATTTACAGCCAGAAATCACTGTTGCATCACTAGAGATTGATTTGATGATGATATAGATGGCTGTCTATGTGCCCTTTTAAAAGAGCACGGATGTCGACAGAAACTAGAACTTGACCCTGCCAGCCGGGGTTCACTGACTCTTATTTGCTTTATTTTCTCTCACTAATAGAACAGAGTCATTGCAGTGAAACAGTCAACCTCATGGGTTTTCAGATGTGCATTTTCAGGCAGGATTCCCCTGTTTGCCCTGAACTGTCAATCAGTTGAGATGGTTACAGAAACCACTTGTGGTTTGATTGTCATTTTTGCCATCTTTATTATAATGAATGTCACTTTAATCAGGAGAGTCAGAGTGATGGTGCCATCAATAACGTTAGCACATTCGCCTCCCAGCACTGAGGTCTTGGGTTCAAGGCAATCTCTGGGTGCAATCTGTGTTCTCTCTATATCTGTGTGGGTTTCCTCTGGAGACTCTAGTTTCCTGCTACATCCCAAAAACATGGAGATCATTTGAAATGGTTACTAAATTTCCCTGGTTTGTGTGAAAAGTGCTGATTGTGAAGCATCCTTAGATATCAAGAAAGGCACTGCATTAGCATAACTTCATCATCACCATCATCAGAAAAAAATATTATTATTATTATTATTATTATTATTATTATTGTTGTTGTTGTTGTTGTTGTTGTTATATTTTTTATATTATTATTATTATTATTATTGTTGTTGTTGTTGTTGTTGTTCTTGCTGTAATCGAGTCACAGGACACACTGTGATTGGATTGCGATTGGATCAGAAACCAATGTGTTTCTTATGTCCACATACAGTTAAATCTAGAACACACTAGTTTTGAAGTTTCTCTCATAGTGTGGTACTGCAGCACAACCTTCTCCTCTGCCGATGCAGATGACAACTGGAAGGAAAACATAAACAAAATAAGTTTTAATGTGCTTTTCCTGTGGAAAATTGGATCTTGTCTGATCAAGCTTTTTAGTGAAAAGACAAAAAATATATACAGATATAATCCAGACACAACACACATGCTAATGCATGGAGTAGCTCTTCTAATCTATTTGGCATAAAGATTTATTGGTTTAAAGGGGTAGGGAGTATAAATTCATTTATTTTTAAATGCAGTTGTGTATGTGTGTGCGTTTACATGGCTGTGGTGATGAACCCCTGATTTAAAGATTGATGATCTACAAAAGGTGTGAATCTGTCGGAGGCATAACTGCACTGGCACATCCTTTTAATACACAGCATTTGGACTGTCAGAGTAGCATTTGACCGATGCCCAGAATAGGAGAGTTGTTTTGTACCTATACACTGGGTTTAGCTCATCAACAAGTCTGTCAGTGTGTTTAACTCTTTGAACCCAAGATCTTCACTTCTTCACCAGTTACATGATATTTTCTAAGCTCCATAACTCAGGATCAGAGTAACTCATGGACATGATTCACATATTACTAACTACAAGACTTCCTCTATCTAAGGTGTCATTGATGTGATGAATTATAAACAAGTAATTAAAGACAGAAAACAGCTAAACTTTTTTCCAACTGACTTGAATCCCCAAGGAGTATTTTCAGGTCAAAAACTCTCTGGGTGATCAATTTTCAACAGGATTTCTGAGGTTTCAGTTTTTTTTTAATTCTTATGAGCCACAAAACCCCCAAACAATTGTAGGTGCAAGTATCCCATAAAATGGTTAAAGGTTAAACCCAAAACGCATCAGCTTCTCTTCCCTCTCATAAACTGACCTAGCTTTAAAAGGTTGTTATTAGCAGAGTTTGCTTATTGCCTACCAATGACTGTTGTCTGCTTTTATCTGCTGTTAAATTAAACCCATAGAAGATGAAAAGTTCATGTTAGCATGGTTTGTTCACTTCCCATTCACTTTAAATTGAAGGGACTGGCGTGACTGTATGTGTATATAATTAGAATATGCATTAAGCATGATTCAGTTGAAAAGGAATTGTACTCCTCTGTTAATGTAATTCAGATAAGCCTTCTTCAAATTGCACTGCAAACGAGAGACCTCCTATTGAGCACTATGGCTGAATCTCCAGTAGCTCCCTACTGCATGTATACTGCACTTACCCAGAGGATCATTTTATTGCTCAAATGTTGATCCTTGATGTCTCAGGAGACTTATTCGTGATCTCATTTACATTTCATTTAAATATCAACTGCCATAAGATGTTTCTCTTTCATTATACAATTCAGACATCAGATCTCTTTCTGGTCTTGATTTAGTCTCTTTCAAGACTATAGATTCTTGCCTTTAGAATGAACAGGAATCAATGAAATTCAAAATTAAAGACTAAAGCTTAGTATCCCTAATTAAACACATTCAGTTCAGTTAACACAAACGACTACTGTCCAATCAGTTTTACCTTTTATTCCTCTTCCTCTTAGTAAAATCATACAAATACTTTGTCCAAAATATCCTGTCCTCTGTTTGTAGGTTTATTAATCGGTCATGCACCATTCAGAATATCCTTTTATCTTGTTGCTAGTCATCCTCTTCTCTTCTTCTTTAACCTTTGACTGTTCCAAACAGATTTTGTTTTGTCCCAGTGATCAATGAGATCAGCAGTTCTGGAAATGACACCAATAATCCTCATCAAAATCATTGAGATGTTGTTCAGGTGTTGTCCATGAAGTTCAGGTTCAGCTGATTTTGTTAGTCTATGTGCGATTAGCAAAAAGGTTTAAAAAAACTTTAATAGGACTGATAAAGGGCTCATAACAGTGGTGGAACTCTCTTTGGTGCTGTATGGAATCATTCTTTGAAAGGATTTCTTAAATCATTAAATTCCAACCATTTAAGCAATCAAGCTCAAATTGTAATGGTTCCATTACTTTTATTATAGGATCATTGCATAACATTTTAGTATGTTTTTAAGGTGTGTTCAGACCCCCAGGGCCCCCCTCAAAACAATTCACATCCTGATCACAATGTGTGAGCGCTTGAGGTAACATCTCTCTTGGGGCAATTACAAGCACTCTCTAACCTGCGCTGATGAGTTTAACTGAGTGTTACAGCAGCCATCATCATCATCATCATCACACTCTCTGTCAGTGTGTGTGTGTGTGTGTGTGTGTGTGTGTGTGTGTGTGTTTGTGTGTGTGTGTGTGTGTTCATGGTGCTCCACTTACTTGCCATAGATCATGCAGGTTACACACTTGGAACAACAGCCCAAAGGTGTCAGATATGAAAGATATAAGAGGGCAGAGGATGAGTGAACAGGAGGGGGATATGGAGTGATGGAAATGGAGGGGGATGAATACTGACAGCTTGATGGATTTGGAGAAGTATGGGGGAGGGGGCTTTAGACAGTGTAAGAGAGTTAGGAATGGCGAATGAAGGTGCAAGAGAGAGAGAGACATAGAGGAGATTGATGGAGCCCCCTGGGTGGTGTCGTATCTCTCACTCTTTCTGGCTGGGAGCTGGAGAGGCTCTCAGGTCGGCCGTTAGTGATTTTATGGCCCTCTGCCACCCAAACACAAACACACACATATGAGCAGAGGTACTGTAAGAGAGGACTGGCTGATATGACAGATTGTATATGAGGAGGGCATGGCACTACAAACTGTAGAATTAGAGCTCTCTTGAAACATTTTAACATACAAGTAAAAAAAAACGACACACAGTCCTACCCACAGAGAGCTTGTCCTCCTGAACATCTGTTTAGCAAGTTTCTCGACCGGTGCTTCTGGCTAGGGTTCTGGCTACCTCTTTTGTCCTCTGACTCTTGTGTCTTCATCTGTCTCCCAGAGACATAGTGTGACCCCAGGGGGAGACTGTACTTTGCCTGCTGGAAGACGGATGTGTTTACAGGCAGCCTGCTGGGCTCTCTCATTAGAGCCTGGCACTGGGCCGCTGATGGACCACTTAAACATGATCAATAGGGCTGCCGCTGACGGCTGTGGCCCCTGGGTGCAACAGCAATGCTCATATTGATTAGCAAGAAACACTGTGGCGGCCTAAGATGATGGGAGCAAGAGAGCAGAGACTGTGTGTGTATGTGTGTGTATGTGTGTGTACGTGTGTGTACGTGTGTGTGTGTCTGTGTGTGTGTGTGTGTGCCTACTTTCCTGAACCTGAGGTTAATGAATGAGTTGTCTCTTGGGATGCATCACATGCACACTTTCTCTCTCTTTCTTTCTCTGTGACACTCTCACAATTCTCATTTTGCACCAGGCATTGGATTCTCTGCTTGGGATTTAATGACGTCCTAACAAAATCCTAGTGCAAGTGAATGGATTTGATTAAAATCACATTTTGCATAAACTATACTGCATTTAAGAATATTTTAATTCTTTCTTGTGTGGATTATTAAATAATTTAAATAATAACCAAGTTAAACTTAAAACCAGTCTGGTTATTTTTTTTTATTATCCATTATTTTGACAAATATAAAATTTCCTCCCATTTTTAATGGTTTTAAATACATTGATAGAAATTTTTTTTAGGAATGAGTGTTTGCTCAGCTCAGATTTAAAAAAAATTGTAGGCATAACTAAGCAAATGTATTCAATTAAATTTCAAACTACACATTAATAACCTTTCAGTTTCACAATAAATTTATGAATTAATTGTTAATTCAAAATACAGTCAACAAGGGGGAGCCACAGGTAGTGCATTGGGTCACCCAGTTGCAGGGATGAGGAGTTTGGTGCGTTTTATCCCCTGTGTCTGCTTGCATATACCCCATGTGTTCCGGTTTCGTTTGATTTCCTCATATGTACATGGTAGGCTGTGCTAAATTGCCCCTAGGTGTGTGTGTAGTACCCTGCAATGTATTAAAAAATAAAAACAATTATTTTACATTAAACAAAAGCCTGACATTTCTGCAAGGCTACAATATCTCAATTCATTTACAAGTATGAAGGGATTACATATATTGAACACAATATAAACAATACACCAAGACAACAAAACAACTTAGGTTTTGCATGTAAAATTAGGCTTAGCTTTTAATGTGCTGTTTCTTTTTCTGCTTTTAAGATACATGCAACCAGGTACCATCTTTCCACTGTATTTCTAAGCCTATTGTGACTCCAGCACACTATCTGCCAATTTTGACTCCAATGCTGCCCTGAAGTGTATGGATAGAGGGGACACTATCTCACCCCTTCTAAAATATAACTGAGGCCAGTTATGTTAGGGATAAAACTTAATGATAAGTCCAATTTTTAGATAGCTACAGCACAGAAATACGATAGAATTGATACTCATGTAGTCGAATCACTAACTTTGGACTGATGCATCACAAAGAAGCATCACAGTGCCAGGTGGCATATAGGTAACAATGGCTTTCGTTATCCAGCTGGTGAAAGCAGTCAATGCTGGGTCAGATATTGGTGGAAAAAGAATGCATATTATCTTGTAACAGGTCTAGTTGAAAACTGCAGAGCACTGTGATGTTTTTAGTGACACATTTCGTCCAGTGGGCTAGTCAAATGGTAATTTACAACTAGCAACCTCACTATCAAAAATGTCATTTTGGTCTTAAAAATAGGTTGATGATATGGTTACTAAATGTCTAGATAACATCCGACAAAAGAAATTCCCATATGGAGAAAGGTTTCCTCCAAAACAGGATAGACCGGAGTCAACCTAGATGTGCTTTGTTTGTATTTTCCTGTACACTTGGGTAAACATCACTTGGTCTTGAACACAGCGCCTGTGGGCTGCTCCTTGTCAGCCTGATCTCTCATTTCCCCCTAATCACATTTAGGCTGCATTAGCTAATAGCCCCTCTGCAAAAGTCCTTTCACTTCAGACTCAACATGCCCTCCCTGCTGCTTTGTATTCTGAAAGCTACTTTCATACATCTCTTAGCTGTATCAGCTGAGATATATGGCGACACATTTAGAAAGTTATTTGTTGGTTGAAAAGTTTACTATGTGCATTGATAGCTTTGTTCAATTTAATTCAAGAGAAAAAGAAAGTGCTTAGTAAAGCAGTCACTGTTTCAGCAATGATTACATTGAATAATCGTATTAAATTGTTATTAAAAAGGCGAAACAATAATAATGATTTTATGGAAAGAAATACTTCAGAAAAAGGGGATTTTTTTTGAAAGATTATTAAATATTTTATTAGAAACAGATAGATATAAGAATTTTAAATATGAAATAAAATCATGAAAAGTACCAAAAATCACTTCACGGAGCAGATCAGTTGTCAGTGATCAAATAAATAAGGTAAACAGCCCTGGTTTAATATAGTTCTCTTTGATGTCTTCAGGTTGTACTGAATAACTTCATAAAATAATTTTGCTTTGCCTTTTGGACATCTTTAAAAAACATTAACATGGTTAATTTGGGCATTTGAATAACGTAAGTCTGACAGTGAGACTGTTTTATTTACCTGGTTTTGGATGTCTGAACATAGTACTGTATTATTGTCTGGAGAGTATTCGAATGCCAAAATTAATTAACCAAGTCTAAAGGAAGTGTGTTTCATTTCTAAATTTTTTATTTGCATTATATGTAGTAAATCTTTGGAAAATGAATCTCACACTATGGATATGACTTCAGAAAGAGAAGCTAAAATGATTAACTATTAGTAAAAACAAATCCAGCTGTTTTTCTGTGTGCCTGAGACCATTATGAGAATTCTTAGATTTATGGATGATTTTCAAACTCAGTGTTGAAATCAGTTATATGTAATATAATACAGTGCATCCAGAAAGTGTTCACAGCCTTATTTCAAAATGGATAAAATTAATTTTTGACAGCAATTACAGTCTCAGGTCTTTTTGAGTATGAAGCTATAAGATTGGCACACCTGTTTTTGGAAAGTTTCTACCATTCTTCTTTGCAGAACCTCTCAAGCTCCATCAGGTTGGATGGGGAGTGTCAGTGCACAGCCATTTTTAGATATCTCCACAGATGTTCAATCAGGTTCCGGTTTAAGCTCTGGCTGCGCCACTCAAGGACATTCACAGAGTTGTCCTAAAGTCACTCCTTATCTTGGCTGTGTGCTTAGGGTCATTGTCCTGTTAGCAGATAAACCTTCCTTTCAGGCTGAGATCCAGAGCACTCTGAAGCAGGTTATCATGAAGGATGTCTCTTTACGTTGCTGCAGTCTTCTTTTCCTCGACTCCCAGTTTCTGCTGCAGAAAAACATCCCCACAGCATGATGCTGCCACCACCACACTTCACTCATGGAATGGTATTGACTAGTGCTTGAGCAATGTCTTGTTTCCTCCAGACATGACAGTTGGCATTGTGCCCAAAGAGTTCAATCTTTGTTTCATCAGACCAGTTGCTTTTTGGCAAACTCCAAATGGGCTGTCATGTGCTGTCTTGCCACTCTATCATAGAGGCCTGATTGGCGGAGTGCTGCAGAAATGGTTGTCCTTCTGGAAGGCTCTCTTTTCACCACAGAGTAATGTTGGAGCTATGTGAGATTGATCATTGGGTTCTTGGTCATCTCATTAACAAAGGCCCTCCGACCACAAGCACTCAGTTTAGCTTTACAGCCAACTCTAGGAAGAGTCCTGGAGGTTCCAAACTTCTTCCATTCTTGCCACTGTGCTGATTGGGGACCTTCAATGCAAAAGCATTTCTTCCGTGCCCTTAACCAAATCTGTGTCTCGATACAATCCTGTGTGTGAGACAATTCCATAGACTTCATGGCTTGGTTTGTGCTCTGAAATGCACTGTCTACTATATGCAGTGTCTTATACGAACGAGTGTGTGCCTTTCCAAATCTTTCCCAATCAACTGAATTTTGTGAATACTTATGTACGTTATATTTTTGTGTTTTTATTTTTAATATATTAGATCACTTTGTCATCATGGGATATTATGTGTAGAATTTTGACAGAAAAAAATTATATCCATTTTGGAATAAGGCTGTAATATGTGCAAACAGTGAAAGGCTGTGACTGCATCATTATGGCATTTTGAAGACACTGTTATCTAAATACACTGTTATTTAAATGTTACCTGTACAGGTGACTGTAGTATTTTTACTGAGGCTGATGATTGTAACTTTTTTCAGTGATATTAGTGTTGTTATATTAGGCAGATGAATGTCACATTGTTACAGAGCCAGGTGAAAATGACATTGTTTGCCTTGTGGTGACAACACTGTTGTACTAAGCCACACCTACAGAAACATTACAAAACATTTGATCTAGCTATTAACATCTAGGCAGAGATGGAGAGAGAGGCATCTCAAACTCCAAACTACAAGGCCACCTCTCCTGTGAGGAGCACTTTGGTTGAGATCTTGGCCTTAATGATGTTGAGAACGCTTTGAGATAATTAGAGAATATTAGACAGCAAAGCACCTGCTGATTGGCATTAATCCAGTATGTACTTGTGTGTGTGTGTGTGTGTGTGTGTGTGTGTGTGTGTGTGTGTGTCTATATCGCAGCCACTATTGTTCTGAATGAGCTGAACTGGACACAAGCACTGGATGAGGTGTTTAAGAAGAATAAGGAGGAGGACCCCTCGCTATTGTGGCAGGTGTTTGGCAGTGCTACTGGACTGGCTAGATACTTTCCAGGTCAGTTTATCACACCGCAAGCACCAGGGGAGTGCATGTGTTCATGTGTGATTGTATATGTGATGGTGTTTATGTATTAGTGTCTCCACATGAACAGTTTGACATTGTGTGTATATTTGACTGTTCCCATTATTCACCTAACCAACCTGATATAAAATTTAATTGAACAATAAACAGTACCTGACAGCATACTTTAAATCTATCTGCTGTTTTGTGTGCATATTCTGTCCATTCATAATACATGGTGATATAGTAATTATGGGCAGATGCTGAAATCATTAAATTTTCATGCAAATGTCTACCAGTCCTTTTCATTTTTTGTGTGAACATCTCCTACAGAGAATATTTGTCATTGCTGCTTTTATTTTTTGAATATGAAACTTGGGGAAAATAGGTTATGGTTATTGCACATATTCTGTGATGCATTATTTTCCAATATGTTAAATTCAGCCAATAACTAAAAATTGTGCTCTCAGTATTGTAGTATGGCAGGATGTAAATACAATCTCTTATTATAAACAAAAACATAAAGTTAGGACCAAACAATAATGAAAAAAAAAAAAGACTGGAAAACAAAAGACAAAGTAGCAGGAGATGACCCAAGACAAGGACTGCTAATACACAGTTGAGACAAGGAACACCTGGGAGAGATTACAAAAGAGGTTGATCTTGGATCGAACAACAGATGGGAACACTAATGAGAAGGTGGGACCAGTGTGCAGACTAGATGAAAGCAATAATGCAGAACATGTGGATGGGAAAGCCAACAGAAGACAAACAAGGAGTTGAAACAGAAAACGGGGTAGAGGGCAAAGCAGTAGCGGAATTAGGTATGGATGCCTAGGGATGAATCATCTTAAAGTGTGTTCACACAATAAAGATTACATGTCATGGTAATGATATGATCAGATCACCATGTGGGTCAATTAGCTTTGGTCCAGAGGTGCCCTGATTAGGGTTGGTGAGCTAGGTATTTCTACTTTCTGATTGTATCCAAGTGTTACCAGTCCCTAACCCTGCCGCTGTTGCAAGGTATGTATTGTTTTGACTCTGTAGCCATTTCTTTTGCTCAGGTAATAGCATTATTACAAAGGCAGATGGTCATAACATTGTTATGTGGCAGGTTAACACAGTGTCCTTGCAGAGGCAGGTGATTATACCATTGTTACAGAGGCAGATGATGATCATAGTGATCGTCATCAAAAAATCTATATTTAATAAATAAAATGTATAGTTTCCTATAAAGAACATTTTCCATTTTTTAAGTGAGAAAAAAATACACAGCATTTAAAGTGTTTAAAGTGTCTTATATAAATTTATCTCCCAAATGCTTTAGTAGATGCATTTACAGTAAGTGAGATGGTTCTCCTCTGGGCTACACCACATAGCAAAAGAAATAACAGCAACATAACAAGACTAACTAATAATTACACAGAAATAAAAAACAAATAGAGACATAGTGAGCCTAATGCCTAACACTAGTCTATGGTAGTTTATAAAGCATTTAGAATGTTTACTGGTCACATAACATGACCCATTTAACTTTCCTGAGCCAGATCTAATGATCTATTAGATAATGTCACAGCATAGTAATCTCTAAACACTCTCTATTTCTCTCTCAATGCCTTCTTCAGCCTCCCCGTGGATGGATACTAACAAAACACCCAATAAAATCGACCTGTATGATGTAAGGAGGAGGCCATGGTGAGTATATAGCCTCATTGTGTGTTTGTGTGTGTGTGTGTATTTCTATGTATTAAGGACATAAATTAATATAGGGAGAACACATGAAAATGCTGACATTATGGGGACATTTGGAAGGTTCTAATTCAGTTGACACAATATAGAGCCGGAGACCTTTATATTGATTCCTAGGCTTAAAGCATATCATCATGTTTAACTACTCAATACAGTCAGTGGAACTACTACTCAGAACTACTACTTGAACTCTATTCCACTCCTAACCTCTCAGTGTGTGTGTGTGTGTGTGTGTGTGTGTGTGTGTGTGTGTGTGTGTGGTTGTAGGTACATACAAGGTGCTGCCTCACCTAAAGACATGCTGATTCTAGTGGATGCGTAAGTGAAGGCTTTTATCCTTTCGTTCCTCATCTGTTTGACACAAATGATCTGTTGCTTCTAAATCTTCAGTTCTGCATGCCATTCTGTGTGAGACTTTCTTGATATTGATTTTAATAGTGTTCATGAACATATCCCCATTGACGAAAAAATAATGCACCAAGAAGTTGTAGGAATAGAATAAAACTTAATATGTGATTGTGATGATTACAATATTAGAGTGAAAGGATTATTGGGGAAAACTGCACAACTGAAAGGAGGCTCTAGTACCCAGTTGGGCTGCCTTTAACCTCGATACAAGATGAGATACGGCTGAGTATATGCATACAGATGTTGCATCTGGGTCTGTAAATCCTGGACATTCATAACTGCCAAAGTTGGCTTCCCAGCTGGTATCCTGTTCTTCATATGTCTGTCCAAGGACAAAGAAGAACAATTTAAATTAAATTTGAATTCAACACACATAAGTATTTTCTCCAAATTCAACAGAAAATTCTATGTTTAATGACTAATATGTTTAATGCTGCAAATGTGATGGCTAGTCAGACTCCTGCTTCTGGCAGCATTCCCAAGGAATCTTAGCAAATTCATTATAAACAGTGGTCTCCAGCTTGAGAGATTCTAGGTTTTCTATGGCATTCAAGTCAGCCAACTGTGATGGCTATTCCAGAGTCTTCCGGGACTGAAACTAAACCATGCTGGACTTTTGGGAGCATTATCCAATGAATCCCAAGTTTCAGCTTCTGCATTTTTCTAATAAACCTAATTTGCTATGAAGTTTGAATAATTTTGATTGAAACTGCAGGTGTGGAGACAAAGCTGTAAGAAAAGCTCTATAGCATGTATGCCTCATGTTTCACAAGTGATGATCAAATTTCAATGCAGACATTAATGCAATTACAGAATTATAGAATTATATCATTGTTTAATAAAACATATTAATGCTGTTCTTTATGCTGATCCCAGAATAAAGAAAATATAGAGTGATTTTAAGCTAAATACCCTGTGGTGTATAGTTTTGTAATGTTTTAATGTTGTAATATGAGAGAGAGAGAGAGGTGGGGGAGATGGGGGGCTGTAAATTTCAAAAGCTGAACAAAGCACTCATGTTGGCACTTTGCCAAAATAAATCAATTTTTACCTTTTAAGTGGGAGCACAGTGTAGATAATTGGCAAACATGATTGACAGGCCGCTTAATTTTAATATTGCTTCTGAGCCATCTGATATGAAGTGCTGTGAATATTAAACAGATGCTTATGAATGTAGAGGATTTTAACAAGTGAGAAAAAAACGAATGGAAATCAATAAACCTTATTTAAAGGATCAGGGTATTACTGCACATTGCAAAAAAGCAGCAGATTTCATTATATAGGAATACACTTATGAACTCACAATTTAATTCAAACATTTAACCTGTCATATATTATATTCCATAGATTTAAAACGACACATTTCAAGCTTTCTTTTATTTCTAATTTGGATATTGTGTGAGTAGTCATTTAGTGAAACATGAAATCAAATATTCTTATAATGAGAGTTTCTGGATTCTAATTTTCATGTACTATGTACTATGTAAGTCATACAGATCAAATTAAAACAAAAAGGTATGTAATATGTGAGGAATGTGAGGCGTAAGGAATCTCTAGATTCTAACCTTGTCTACTAGCTAAGGAGTGAACAGCAAAGCACATTTGTAAGTTGTTCTGGATAAGGGCGTCTGCGAAATGCCATAAATGTAAATATGTAACGTAACATGTAATGTATATAAAATCTGACATTGTATGAAATTATGTACACAAAATGTTGTTCTTTTTTCATTTGTGAAATAAAAGTGAAGACTATTTTTAATTTTAATCTTTTTTTTTTTTTTTTGGATCTTTTTCTGAAGCAAACGTTTGGGCACCCTGCATAGTCATTACATAATAACATGCCCAAATCTCTTGGGTTGCCCACACCTTTACATTGTGCTCCTTTCTGTTTTGCACATAAAATGAAAATAATACACTAATCTTGATTAAATATTTAAAAGAATGTTAGATTTTTAACTTGTTATGCCTTTTTAATCATGCACTCATTTTATTATCCACCTTTAAACTTTTAACTTTTGACTGAAAGTAATGCATTTATTTAAATACATTATTTCTACATGCAATTAATGTTAGCATTAACATTAATGAAAGTAAGACAACTAAAAGATAAGACTGGGTAATGTGTTTCATATATAAAAAAAATGTATGCATTATTTTTTGGAGTGGCATGTAGAGCATATGGCCAGCTGTAGTAATACAGAGACTCACATCTTGTTATCATCCTCTGGGAATGTGAGTGCTTGTCTGCATTTAAATGTTAGTTATTACATTTTGAAGCTGTTTATGACCCTTTGAATCCCGTGTTGCATAATTAGTCTCATGGATAAAGGCCTCATATGCTGATGACTTAATTGATCCTTTGGAGCCTTTAAATTTAGCTTAATTATAGATGCTGTAATCTCACACACCTCTCAGTCAGTGATCAGAGTACAATTATTAGTCATATAAAGTTTAGCTTTTTAGTGCCAGTCAGTCTCTGCTTGTATCTGATGTCATTTGCTGGCCTTCTAAATTGTCCTTTCAGGGCTTAATTTCAGCCACTAATTAAAAGACAGGTGGACACGGTGACGTCTGTTCTTCTGTTATACAGTATTATGATCATTTTGGTCAGGCTAATAAACCAGCTTTGACACTTTATTATTCTGGGCTTTGTCTTGTATTGCGTAAGAGACAGTGAGCAATAAAGTGGCTCTGTTTAAAAATGAAGAGTTATGTGGTTTTGGTGTGACATTATTGAAGCTGACTCGCTTGAATATTTCATGAAGAGTGGACCAACAGAAAGGTTCCAAAATCGCTTAAAATACTATAAGTCCACGTTTGTAGACACCCCTTCTAATGTATGCATTCAGCTACCATAGGTTGCACCCATTGCTGACACAGATGTGCAAATGCACACACTCAGCTTGTCTATTCCCTGTAGAGCAGGACTACCAGTAGATTAGGACTTTCTGGAGCAGATAAACATGAACAATTTTTAGAACATGCCTAATGCCAGGCTTAGGCTAGAAGGATGTAATCCCCCAGCACTGAGCTGTAAAGCGGGGGAACTGTGTTCACTCGAATGATGGTGCTCTATCCAGTAGTTCTAGGCTAGAAACATACCTGCTGTTAACTATGTGTATGCATCTGCATCATGGCTGCCATGTGTGTCCTGCATCCATTTGGCGTGTCACTTGTGCACGTCCATTGAAAATAATGTAGTGCGTACAAAAGGGACACACATAAGTGCACACAAAATGGTATGTGCAGTTCAGTCAATGAGCCATCATCCAAATGAGAATTTTTAAGAAAGTCTGTGTGACCAAATTGGCAGTTACCCCCATCTGAATGATCCTTGCAGCAAATGCTTGTCAGAACCGCTGATCAGTATTATTTTAAAAAGACGAAACATGGCAACACGCTAAGTGTTCTCTGGTCTGCTCTCTAGTGGAAGCCTCCACTAACATGCATAACACATAAGCAGGTATGTGAACAACGCTGTTGGTTGTCTATGGCTAAACAGTAGGTATATCTCTAGCCTACGGATGAGTTGTGGAGGTGACTCTGAGTCGTGGTGGTGTTCATCCAGCATTCTGTCTTCACTAATGCTGTTGTCACCGAATGCAAACAAATCCTCACAGCAATGTTCCAATATTTCCTAGAAAACCTTCCCTGGATACTAGAGGCAGTTACTCCAACAAAAGCAGGATCAACCTTTGAACACCCTTGATTTAGGAGGGAACTGAGAATGAGCAGGAGTCATGGTGTATTTATGTACATTAAATGTTTTCATTTTGGAGAAAGGTTTCGATTGGACAGCACCGATGTTCTTAGCAGGGTCACAGCATGCTATTATATGTGTATGAGCTGGTGTAAGCGTGAACAACCTATAACTGTACTGTGTTAAAAGCTGAATAGTACTCTCTTGTTGTGTGTAGGAGTGGGAGTGTGTCGGGACTGACGCTGAAGCTGATCCGCACTTCTGTTAGTGAGATGCTGGAGACACTCTCTGATGATGATTACGTCAATGTTGTTTTTGTAAGTATAAAAAGACCAAATCTGCTCTCTCTCTCTCTCTCTCTCTCTATCTCTCTTGCTCACTCTCTCTCTCTTGCTCTCTCTCTCTCTCTCTCTCTTGCTCTCTCTCTCTCTCTCTCTCTCTATCTCTCTTACTCGCTCTCTCTCTCTTGCTCTCTCTCTCTCTCTCTCTCTTGCTCTCTCTCTCTCTCTCTCTCTCTCTGTCTGGTCCCACCTCCATTTGTCTCGGTCACATTATTCTCTGTCTCTCTCTGTCACACTTTGTTTATCTGTCTGTCTGTCTGTCTGTCTGTCTGTCTGTCTGTCACTCTTTCTCTCTGCCTGTTATGCTCTCTCTCTCTCTCTCTCTCTCTCTCTCTCTCTCTCTCTCTCTCTCTCTTCTCTCTCTCTTTCGCTCTCTGCCTGGCACATGTAAAGAATGGATATATAAATGTATATGAATATAAAATATGACACCCCCCTTTTGAATAAAATTATGAGCAAAATTCAGTCAATCAAAGTTTATTTATATAGAGCTATACAGCGCTACAGAAATCCTGGTCCAAGTCTCAGTTGAGGAAGCCAGCGGGCAACAGTGGCAAGGAACCTCCCTCAAGTGAAGTAACTTTGAGGAGAGCCAAGGCTCTAAAGGGGAGCCCATCCTCCTCTGGCCATGGAGTCTCTAATCTGGGATGAGTGAGCCAATGCAAGGAACCCAAATGAGGACAACATCAGAGGGCAGTGGGGTTGTGAGGAGCCAGGTTGGGGGACATCGGGGTAGATCAGTCTGGATTGGCCATCTCAGTACATGGGAAAGAGAAAATGGAGGGAAGGAAAAAGCAAAAGTTTAGAAAAGTTTAAGCAAATATTAGGGAAAGGGAGCAGGTAATAATACCCAACCACGAATGGACATGAATCAACACCAGCCTGGCAGGGGCAGCTTGGTACATGGGGGAGAAATTTCTAAATTTCTTTACCGGGGTGAGAACTCTAGCAACTGCATTTTGGTGTAATTAGAGCTTGTGCAATGAATATCCTGATCAGCCAGAAGGGCATTGCAATAGTCCACCCTTGAGGTTATGAAGGGATGCACCAGTATCTCAGTGTCTTTATGGGAAAGTGCTTTAAGCAGTTTGGCAATATTACATAAATTAAAGTAGATGTTACTGATGTGGACATTAAATGAAAGAACTGTGTCAAACACCAGCCCTAGGTGTTTATGGTGAAGCTGTGTGTAATTGAAAAACCATCTAGATTTATAGTAATATTTTTTATACTGGGCCCCAGTATGAAAACCACAGAATTTAGTGGAAGAAAATTGTCTCATCCATTTTTTACTTTCTTTAAGACAGTTTGTTATTGTAATAAGATAATGATCTTCAGTGAATTAATATGATTATTTACTGTTTTTAGATGTACTAGTATATTGTCACTGTCAAGCAATCATCAAAAACAAGGGAAAAAACACCTTAACTTCCAGTGGAATCAGTATAAAAAGACTTCAAAAAGATCTTGGAGCATTTCTGTTTGTCCATTTATCATGAAATAAATGATGACATAATTTAAAGAACAATTGTCAGATTCATATTATGTAAAAAAAATGAGAAACTACAAAAATTGAGGATTTTGCAAGATTGGAACATATATAAAGACATAGTTGTATATATACATCAAACTGCATTAAGGGAATCCTGTGGGAACAAAACCAAAGCAATAAAACATTTCATTTATTGCTTATACCCCCTTTAGTTGCAATGAATGCTTTCTCTAGTAAGATTCCATAATTGATATGTTGCACAACAAACAACAAAAAGAAATCATGTGTGTCGGTTTTCTTATCAGATAGCACTATTATCCTCCATCACAAATGTTCACATACAGAATTTCAGACAGGGAGCAAACACTTTTTCATGGGATTATAGTTACAGTGCCTTGAAAAGTATTTACCTTGAAGTTTTCCATATTTTACACCCCCAAACTTTTATTGGGATTTTATGTGGTAGACAAAGACAAAGTAGTAAGTAATTGTGTAGTGAAAAGTAAATGAAACATGATTTTCTAAATTTTACAAATACAAATCTGAAAAGTATGGCATGCATTTCTATTCAGCCCCCCTGATTCAATACTTTGTAGCTACAATTACAGCTGCAAGTCTTTTGGGGTATGTATCCACCAGCTTTGTATATCTAGAGGCTAACATTTTTGCCATGTGACTTCTGAAGGCAACTGGTCACACTGGATTTTATTTAGACGTATCAGAGTACAAGTGGCTGAATACAAATGCATGCCACACATTTCAGATTTGTATCCATTTCACTTTTCCTTTCACAATATTTACTACTTTGTGCTGGTCTTTCACATAAAAACCCAATTAAATATGTTCAGGTTTGTGGGTATAACAGGAACAAATGTGTAAAATTTCAAGTGTTATGATTATTTTTTTTCAAGGCACTGTATACCATTCATTTATTGAAAGCTTTTCATTTCATTTGTGGCACTGGTGAAAGCAATAAAGACAGGCTATGTTTAAATGAAAATGAAGGATGTATGTACTGTTGGTTTCACCTTGATTTGTCTTTCCATTTCTCTGATTAATTAAGGGCTATATTTTACGTTGTGAGGTCAGCAGTATGATCCTGGGTAATGAAATCTGTCATCAGTGTCGTAAGTGTATCGATGGCAATAAGCCAAAGGACCTCATTTCGAGCAATTTGTCCGAGTGTTGCAGAACACTTCTGTTAGAGGAGGGACCCTGAGTGAGGGGTGCATATTGGCTGATGTCTCAATACATCAGCCATTTGTTAACCACTTTAAACCTCTTTCCCTGCACCCACCCCTGTGTCTCGTTGTTGAAATTACCCACAGTTCTTTGCTGTGGGAGTGTGTGCCGTAGGGCTAAGGGAGAATGTTGAGTCTGTCTGTATCACTGTTAAGACATATGATAATCAGTGCTTAGATCAGACATAATTAGACCTTCTTTTTATAGGACATATATTATGCTTGCAGCCCTCCTCCATCATTGATACACACTTACAGAGAGCATCATGCATACTTAAAGATTCATGTGTGCATAGCTGTGTCCTCTCACTGTACACATATGTACGTATGTGTGTCTGCATCCAGCCTAGTGCTACAGTTGTACAAAGATAATGTTTTAAATGTTTTAGTCTCCTTGACCCTATAGGCTTATCATTCAGTATCTCATTTGAATTTTTTGAGAAGACTAAGAAATATTAGGTGTCTGCTGTAGGTTTATCAGTATCTGCTATAAATTCTTCAGTATCTATTACAAATTCTTCAGTCTCTACCATACATTAATCAGAATCTACTTCAGATCATTTACTATCTACTAATAATTATTCACTATCTACTATCTACTAATACATTATTAAATATATACACTGGATTATCCAGTATCTGCTATACATTTTTTTCAGGTGTAAGTTATTTAAAATTTCCAGCAGGACAAGAATCCTAAACGTACAGACAGAGCTACATTGGATGTACTACAAATGTAGAATCTACAAAGAATTGTTCAATATCTACTACAAAGTATTTACTATTTACAATCAGTTATTTAGTATTTACTATAAACTGTTATCTACTATGAAATATTCAGTATCATGGTATCACCGGTATATTATGGTATTGTTCACTATTCACTACTATGAATTATTCAGTAACTACAATTAGTCATTCAGTAACCACCTTGTATATGAATATTTAACATATTCAGTATCTACTATATTTTAGTATATGCTATCAATTATTTAGCATCTGTAATTATTTATGATCTAGTACCAATTATTCAGTATTTCATATAATCTTAATTATATTGTATTTATTTGGGCCATCAGCTATGTCTACTATGTAACTAGTAGTTGTTAATGTATGTAGTTAATGTGAATTATTCAGTACTTACTATGAATTATTTATCTACTATAGATTACTTTATCTACTATGAACTGTCTAACAAATCTTTAGTACTATTATTCATCAGTATTTGGTGTGTACCTCACAAGGTGGAGCTATGACAATGCAGGATATTTACGATGATGTAATCAGTGAGTTATGCTTCATTGTGATGTGATCAGTGCTGTTTTTCTGTTGTCTCAGTTCAGCAGTGAGGCCAAGCCGGCGGCCTGTTTCCATAACCTCGTCCAGGCAAACGTTCGCAACAAGAAGATCCTAAAGAAGGCGGTGCAGAATATCACAGCCAATGGCACCACAGACTACAAGAAAGGCTTCAAGATGGCCTTCGAACAGCTTGCCTCGGTCTGTATTTTATTGCTTTTTATGTTACACCAATGTTGTTTAATACTAGATAGTACAGGGTTATGCACATTTTGCCATTAAAAAGGTTTATTTTGTATAAAACCATCTTACTTATGTAATATTTGTGACAGCATTTGTTTAACTGGGTCTGTTTGTGATGCTAAATTTGGCATAAAATAATTTTTTTACAGTGTGTGCTTTTAACAATAGTAGTCTGTAAAAGAAAATTGTAAAGTTATTTGTCAAGTGAACTCTTTACATTAGGTGTTAATTCACCTCTTAACTTTTGCCAGCATAATTCAGTTTCAATTCAGTTCAAGGATTTGATGAAGAGACAAAAGAAGATATAAAATCTACCATAAAAGCCAGGCATTTCCATGTTATTTCAAGTGGGGTGTGTGACAGTAGATATCAGAGTAGATAGCACCATCTGCTGGTTATCAAATATCACATTACTCAGCTGTGGCCAAAAGCAGTGATTCTACTGATGTCTTACCGCCATGTTTCTCTTATGGCATTATGGTACTGACGTTGATTACATGATTAAAAATAAACAACATGATCCATGATTGATTTATTAATTTTTACAGACATCAAAAGGCCACTTTTCTCTCGTGGCTGATGTGCTCACTTGTCAGTTTTTATTTCCATGTTTGGATCAAATGATTGGCTGGATGGGTAATGACTACAAATGATGATAATAATATATTTTTAAAAACATTAAGTGACTAAGCTATTTAAAAAACATTTATATCTTTACTGATCTTTATATGATACTGATTTTATCATTTTATTGTAAATGGCTATCAGGGTGATTTAGATGCATTTTTGATAAATAACATTTAATAAAATAAAGATTCTAAACACAAAATAATATTTTATTCAAAAATAACTGTATTTTCTGATAAAATACTAGTGCAGCTAAAATAATAGAATATAGTGAAAAATATGCAATTCAGAAAGGTAACTGTCAATGTGTGAAATGTCTTTGTGTTTTTTGGCATTTAAACATATGGACATTTGATCTTCTTTGACCTTCTTTTGATCTGACTTTTATATTGAAATTTGTAAAACATTTATTTCTACTTAAAATGCCTAATAGAATCAGCTGCATCAGCTGCAAATTAATAGAAACTCTTCTATTGTTTCAGTTCTTCTGATATTCATTTATTACTAAAAGTTCCCTGAATGGAAGAATCATGCACCCCTGCTTTGCACATTCTTGTGATCACATTAGTGTATGTTTATGGATTTGTGTTGTAGTCTAATACAACAAGGGCAAACTGCAATAAAATCATCATGCTCTTCACGGATGGAGGAGAAGAGAGAGCGTCTCAGATCTTTGATGAATTGAACCCCGATCGTAAGGTGATTAAGCCCACCACACACACACACACACACACACACACACACACACACTAACACCCACATACACATACACACACTAACACAGAGGGAAGCACATCTTGTTGGATGAAAGGCTAATGTCCAATTCCATTTAAACCCCTCAGGTCCGCATATTTACATTCTCAGTGGGACAACACAATTATGATAAGGGACCTATCCAGTGGATGGCCTGCACCAATAAAGGTATTTTGATTTTGATGCTGAAACCAGCTGTAATTGATCACAATGATCAATGGCAAATGATACCATGGCAGTAAATGAAAGACTCCTCATTGTCTAAACCCAAATGTTCATTAGACTTAATGAGCATAACTTCAAAGTGAAACTAAACAGTGCTGCACTTTTATTCAGCCTTTGCAGCAGCTTGCCCTAATGTTGCATTAAAATATTATATTAAGTCTCACATTATTTATATTATTAATATGATCCTTTACTGTATCAGGATTTATGCATTGTTATTTTTCTTAAGGATATTACTATGAGATACCCTCCATTGGAGCCATCAGAATCAACACACAGGTAAATCTTGCGTTGTAAACACGAGCACACTGCCATGTATGCAATTCCAAACATATTAGTGCATCTCAAAAAACAGAATGTTTTGAAAGAGGATTTGTTCATAATTTGATTAAAAACAAAAAAGTCACTGTCCAAACATGAAAAAACATTTCCAAAATTGGGACTCCAGAGGAGAAAACAAAAATGTTCTTAATTTTCAATGGAACTTAATGTAAATGAAGAATAATTAACAGTAATTTTAGAGCATTTCTATTCATTTCTATTCAGAAGTGTTTATACACAGAGCAGCTACAGGGTTCACACAATGGAGAAAACTGAAAACAAAAATGGAGATACACATTTTTCACTGGACAGCAGCGATATATTAATTACAATTAAAGTGACATATTTACTGTGTCATCATTTTAATGTTGACATTCTATGATAAATAATTTTTTCAAACTAAGAATCTAAGGATTCAATATAAAAAAGTGAGATTCTGGATTTCACATTTCCATGAACTGTTGAACAGTAAAACAATAAAAGGTGTGAAATGTCTCTATCTATCTACATTTGCATTAATAAATGAACCATTCTCTTAGTATCTGTTGATTGTCATCCCTGCAGGAGTATCTGGATGTGTTGGGAAGACCTATGGTAAAAGCTGATAAAAAAGCCAAGAATGTGCAGTGGACCAATGTTTATCAGGATGCGCTGGTGTGTCATCTCTTGCTTTTGTTTTCAACTGTTCTTTCATCTAGATATCTTTGTGTAATTTGCAGCAAGTGTGTCTCTGGTTTGTGTGGTTGTGTTGCAGGAGCTTGGGCTGGTCATCACAGGAACATTGCCAGTGTTTAACAAGACCGGTATCAAATATGGCAAAGACAAGAACAAGGTGCAGTACAGATGTGTTTGCATGTGTCTTAATCTGTGGCCAATTTCAATGCATCAGTGCACTGATGCCACAATTTATACTCGACCAGAGTAATTAAGAGTGGTCGATATTAGCAGACGGAATAAAACTCTTGAACTGTTTGACTGGATATGTAAACACCACCACATCTGTTTGACCAAACAAATCCTAGAACGTTTTTAGAGATATTACTGACCATTTGAACCTAGTAAGCTATGATGTGCCTAATTACAGTTCATTGCATACTTAGATTTGATTTGCTGTCTGTATCGACTTTAAGCTAAGCATTCACTTCTAACTTTTCAATCAGGAATGTGATTTCACTTACAGAAATGAGACATCGGCACTTTAGACAACATAAGTGCAATTATACACCATCAGCCATGACATATTTTCTACTTGCCTCATCCCTGTGGAACTGTAAAGTTCTATCTGACATTTTTATTCAAATTTAGTTATTTACATATTCTTATTAAGTGACTTCTTAACACTATATGAGGTGGATTTTTTGTTTCATGCATTTTAGACTCTTTATCTAGAAAACTGAAAGTTTCTATCTCCATATATGTCAATGTCATTATAAAGACTTCAAGGACCAATATCTCAAAACTACTCAGACCTGATATTTCCTTTGAGCCACTACAACAAATCTGACCATTTGAGGTATGGACTCCACAAGATCTCTGAAGGTGTTCTGTGGTATCCAGCACCAAGACATTAGCAACAGATCCTTTAAGTCCTGTACGTTATTAAATGTGTAAATGTGCAACAGTGAGCCTTAGGTGCCCATGAGCCTGTCTCAAGTATATGAAATGTCCTCTCTTGGCCAACTTTTGGTAGGTTCTGGGCACTTCATAGCAGGAACACCCTCAAGACCAGCCAGATGTTTTGAAGATGCTCTGACTCGTTATCTACCCATCACAACTGTCAAAGCATGTGCACACAGCAAGCTGTTGAACTGTTTGGGCACTCAGGGGAACTAAAGGGAAGAAAAGTTTTTTAATAAGGGGTTTCCATCTCGTGAGCCGAGACCCTGTAGTGGGCCATGGCGGTACTGCAAGGAGCTTGTTGGAAATCACTGGCAAAACATATGTACAATTTATTGACATTTAACGAAATGTCATTTTGAATATGATTATTGTGTAATAAATAGGCTTATATACTCATTTGAGGCCCCAGTAGATGCAATCCAAAATCAACAGGACCAGACTGATTTTCACTGGAAAACCCAAGGTTGTTTGTCCACGAAGTCACGAAGTTGTCAGTTTGCAAATGAAGCACAGCCTATCATTGGCACATTTTGGTTAAAGTGTTTGTGTAGAAAAGCTGATTAGTCAGTCAGGGCCTCTGAGCTAGAGATACAGACTGACAGAACAGTCATTTATAAAATGTTACAGTTAGCCTGTTCGTTCAGGGTTCATCACCCATGTCAGTGTTCAGTGTTTGTTTTGGCCCTACAGGTTCACACAGTGAGGTAGCAGTAAAATATACAGTGACAGACTAATAACTAATATTTTTCACACTTGCATGGTTCATAGAAAGTATATCTTTGCTAACTCGGATTTCTCTGACCTTGCAGCCGGGCAGTGATAATCAGCTGATACTGGGAGTAATGGCCATTGATGTGTCGTTGGACGACATTAAGAGACTGACTCCACGCTTCACTGTAAGACACGGCCAGGCCTTTTGATATGCTCTGCTCCTGATTCTCTGTGACATGTTGTTCGGTTTTGGTGTTTCATGCTGTAAAAACACAACCATGACTATTGTTATTGTTATGTTCATTTATAATCACATCTCGTGGCCTACATTTGTGCATAGTTGTATTATGCATTGCCCTATGGCACATCACTTTTCCTGCCTTGTATCTGTTTGATATGAATCTCAAAAAGTCTTGATCTGGCTTCCTTTGCTCTGAAAGTTCGGCCCCAATGGATATTACTTTGCCATAGACCCTAATGGATATGTGCTGCTTCACCCCAATCTTCAGCCAGAGGTACAAAACACTTTCTCCTGTACCCTCCTGTCTGTGCTCTCTCTCTCTCTCTCTCTCTCTCTCTCTCTCTGTCTCTCTCTCTCCGTCTCTCTCTCTCTCTCCCTCTCTCTCTCTCTCTCTCTCTCTCTCTCTCTCTCTCTCTCTCATATCAGTGAAATATCTGCACTCTACAACTCAATGCTTTTAGTTTCAAATCTAGAGGATCATTAGATGACTAACATGCTAATCATGTTTTTGGTGACGTCGAATGACCAAAAAGCATCTGCCTGTTTCCTGTCCATTGCCAGACTGGCTGTTTCTATGAAGTAAACCACAGATTTTCTTGTTTATGTGTTCCATCAAAAGGTCACATGACTTTGCCACATTATTCATCCTGAGCTCCCCATCCTCAAGTGGCCAAATATTTAGTTATCAGGCCTGCTGGTAAACTGCAGTTATGTTAGGAAGCTGCCTCTTCAAGAGAACTGTTTATCAGGCCTTTGCCAGGAAACCAAATGAATCACATTCAGATGCTTTTTCAAAATAAAAACTGCATTGCACTGCATGTAGATCAACTTTGCTGTACCATGAAAGTGTCTTTCATTTGACAGAATACCAAGTTTCAGGAGCCAGTGACATTAGACTTCTTGGATGCAGAGTTGGAAAATGAGGAGAAAGTGAAGGTAAATGTTTGTTTAAGAAGTTTGTTAAACTTATGATGATTACTGATTGCTGGATGATGGGGCTGCTTTTTTTAAACTCT